>CM077165.1:77062077-77577034 GCA_039583875.1 Platanthera guangdongensis
TGGTATGCTTGAAGCATCTTGTATGAAAACAACCCATGCCTAATAATGCTGTATTGGATGCTGATGAACATGGGAAACCTGTTGATCAGACAACATATAGAGCAATGATTGCTCTTTATTGTAATCTTACAGCTAGTAGACCATATATAATGTTTGCTACATGTATATGTGTTAGGTTCCAAGTAAGCCCTAGAGAGTCACACCTAACACTAGTAAAGAGGATTCTCAGGTATGTTAAAAGTTGTCCAAATCTAGGTCTCTGGTATCCAAAAGATTCAGCATTTGATTTAACTGGATTCTCTGATGCTGATTATGCTGGATGCAGAATTGACAGGAAAAGCACCAGTGGAACTTGTCAATTCCTTGGTGACAGACTTGTCTCTTGGGTTTGTAAGAAACAAACATCTGTGTCAACTTTAACTGCTGAAGTGAATATATGGCTGCAGGCAGTTGTTGTTCACAATCTTGTGGATTCAAAACCAACTCCTAGACTATGGCTAAACTTAGAGAAGTCTAAAATCTTTTGTGACAACACCAGTGCTATTTCTATAGCTCAAAATCCAGTCCTCCATAGTAGGACAAAAAAATAGAGATTAGGCATCATTTCTTAAGGGATAATATTGAAAAGAATAAAATTGAACACAAATTATCCAACTGATTTACAAAGGGGAGATATTTTCACCAAAACCTTGGATGAAAGAAACACACCTTCTTCCTAAATCAGTTAGTAATGCTAGATGGAGGAAGTCTTAAATAATATCCAAGATTTTGAAAGCTTAAAAATTGACCAAGACTAGGCAAACATTCTGATTTTTCTTAGTGTCTAGAATTTTTCTGATCTCTGAACTGCGCTCGACGATTTGCCCGAAGATCGTCGAACGGAGATCGACGATTTCCGAAATCGTCGAACTGAGTTCAGCGTTTCTCAGATAGTATGAACTATCTCTTCCGGTCAACGATCGTCGAACGGCGCTCGATGATTTTATTCTCTGAACGATCGTCGAACGGAGCTTGACGCTCTCCAATATCGTCGAACGGAGATCGATGATTGTTGAAGACTCTTCAGATTCCTTTAGAAGCCTCGATCGTCGAACTGAGTTCAACGATCTTTCCAATTCTGCGTCGAACCCTAATATAAAACTCATTTTTCGCCGTCGTTCTCTTTTGCGCTTTCGATTTCTCTACAAGAATTTTTTCCCTCCAAACAGTTCTACACTTGGTCGTTTTGTTTGTTGAATTTTTGCAGGTACCAATGGCTGTGTCACGTTGCTGTTCTTGCTGCTATGAAGTTTGATGAGGTTTTGACATCGGCATGGAATCATTAGCACAACTGACCAGGTTTTCAAGATATTTTGGGATTGTTCAAAGACCAGAATCTGACAGCAATAATGACCACCAGGATCAAGCTGGCATCTGATGAGATAAAGGAATGGTTTTATACTGCCCACAATCAAATAACAACACCATTGTTGGGTCTATATCTGGAAATCAGGTACCCTTAACCCCAGCAATTTTAACAGAAGTTTTTGAGTTGAGGAATGGGAAGATACTGCTGACTTATCTGGAGAAGAGTATTCTGAACTGCTTGCCAGAATGGGCCATCAGAGGGAAACCCTAGCAAGCTCTTCAAAAGGAACCTTTCTGTAGAATACAGATTTATGGCAGATGTTGTTGGAAAGTGCTACTGGCTAAGCACTCTGCCCATGATACAATTTCAAGGTATCAGCTCTGCCTCATGGGAGCTCTTGTGGACAAGAAAAATCTGAATTGGGAGAAGTTTTCTTTGACCTCATCAAGAAGAAAATCAACAAAGCTTTGTTAACTTTGGAGAATCATTGGAGAGTGTTTCTGCAACACAGGTGCCCTGCCTTGCTGGTCTCCTCTGGAATTCATATAAATGCCTCCAAGAGACTGTCTTGTGCCTCTTCGGAAAGTGGTGGACAGACAAATCAGCAAGCCAGCAGGCCCTCCTCCAGCACTCCTTCAGAACAAGGACTCTAAGAGTCACTTCTCCACAGATCTCTGCCCCTACAGATGACCTAGGCTGCTGTTGTTGCTGAAAGTCCACCTAGTGTCAACTATGTGCACCTATGGGGGGGGGGGGGGGAATAGGTGACGTGTGATTCTTTTGCGGAATTTACGGATGTACCTGCACAATAAAAACAAAAAGCACAGCACACAGAATACACAGCAAATTTATAGTGGTTCCCCGACTTGGGTACATCCCACTTTCCCCCTTCGACCTATCTCCCCAACAAGGGACGACTCGGTCACTTCTCAACGGGATTGAAATCCAAATCCCTGCACTAACGAAGGAGCCCTTCCACACGTGAGAGTTAATACTCCCACAAAACGGGTTGCACCCAACCCTTATAACACGGAACAAAAGTTTCTTTACAACGAAATTAAATGTAGAGTGTACACGTGATACAAACTTCTTTTGGAGACTACGGTGTTCCTCTTGTCCGACATGTGTTCTTGAAGTCGATGAAGAGTTCTACAACCTTGGTCTCTCTTGTAAGGATCTCCCAGAACGGCGGCGGCGTCAATTCCGGCGGCGGCTTGGTTCGGAGTCGGCGGCACCGAAGGTGCGCTGCTGCAGTGCTTTGAGATCCAAATTCTTTGCGAAGCAAACTAGGTCTACCACGGTCACTCTAGGATCGGTTCGTCTCGATCGCTTCTGAGGTCGGTATCGAGAAAAGTATCGGAGTGAGACCGATAGAAGTTCGGAGGGGGGGGGCGGGGGGGGGAGGGGGGGGTGGGGGGTTTCCCGGTCAACAAATCGAGAGACAAGAGATCTCTGGATAGACACGTAGACGCAAGCTTTGCTAAGCTTCCTGTCGCCGGAGATCGGGAAGAGGAACGATCAGCAGCGGCGACGTATTTGCCCGAGCGCGACGGTGGCGGCGGAAAGATTTCGCGCGTATTTAGGGTTTTCCTTGCTCGGCTTCTTTCTTTTCTTGCTTTTCCGTCCCTTTACTGTTCAAAATACGGAATCTAATACTGTTGAATTTCTCAATATGACCTTTTGCGGGACCCACAAAAGAAATTCCCTAAGCTCCGGTTCAAACTAGTCCAAAAGGCAGAATCCGGCCAGCAGCATCCTGAGAAAACGCCAAGTCAAAAAATCGGCGAGAATCGCGGCGATATCGACGAATCGGCGAGAATCACTAAGTGATTCTCGACGATTCGTCGAGAATCGTTTTGATTCTCCCGAATCACTTATTGATTCTCAACGAATTTTACTTTGTATGCATGAGCTGCTTGGCCACTGGTTCGGCGAGAATCACAGTGATTCTCGCGAATCTTACTTGCACCTTTAAGTGTGGCCAGAAGGAGTCGGCGAGAATCACTATGATTCTCGTCGATTCGGCGAGAATCACTAGTGATTCTCGCCGATTCGGCGAGAATCACTTGGTGATTCTCGTCGAGATTTGCCTTGGACGAATTTTCGTCTTCCACCCAGGAGCTGCTCCTTGATCCTCCATGCTCCTTGTCTTCTCTTGCATATGAACGGCCCTGTACTTGAAAGTAAGTGCACTCCAATAGAGAGAGTGCACATAGGCCAACACACTGATCTGCTCAACGAGGGATTACGTCGTGCAGACCCGTGTATATTGACCTACTGCACCCTGACATTGGTGTGTGCACTTAGCGTGGAGGAACTGCAAGCACAACTTGAAGAAGTTTATCAAATACATAGTCTATTGACCTTAGCTTGTCCAGGGGCTTCTTCAAAATCAGGAATATTGTGGATACAGTACCCAACAATCTCCCCCTATTTGAAGAAGGCTAAACCCTACAAGCTAAGGTGAATAGAGCAAATGGAAATGAAAGCAAATGAAAGCCATAACTTAACATTGAGTGGAGTCATCCCTTACCAATACCGATTTCTTGGGAGCGAGCTGGAGCCACCTTAGCCTTGACCCCGAGAGGGTAATCTCCCCCTTTTCGGCTTCGGCAAATCGGGGTCTATAACCTTTGGCCTTAGCTCCCCCTCAGTTCTTGCAGCTGTACTCACGCTGGAGTTCCCTGCTCACCCCTCAGATCCTAGATGCACGAATCGGGAGCTTCTGTAGTCTTCATGCTTCATAATTGAGCATCCCCAATTCAGTCTTGAAAAATTGAACTTGGCCTCGTCTAAGGGCTTTGTGAATATATCAGCAATCTGCTTGTCCGTGGGGACATAACAAAGAGAGATGTCCTTGTTTTCCACGTGCTCCCGAATGAAGTGGTAGCGCACTTCAATATGCTTCGTTCTGCTGTGCGAGACAGGATTGTTGACAATGGCAATTGCACTGGAGGAGTCGCAGTACATTGGAACTTCCTTGAACTGAAGGTTGTAGTCGGCAACTGATTTCTGATCCAAAGGAGTTGTGCGCAACAGCTGCCTGCTGAGATGTACTCAGATTTCTGTGTGGAGGTAGTCACACAGTTCTGCTTCTTGCTGTTCCATGAGATAAGCCTTCTTCCGAGGAATTGACACGTCCGGAAGTCCTTTTCCTGTCATCCCTACTCCCTGCAAAATCAGCATCTGAAAAGCCTATTAGCTCGACATCATTGTTTCTCGGGTACCACAAGCCAAGATTAGGAGTACCTTTAAGGTATCTTAGAATTCGCTTTGCAGCGACATGGTGAGATTCCTTAGTGTTCACCTGATATCTGGCACAGACACATATGGAGAACATAATATCCGGTCTACTGGCAGTAAGGTAGAGCAGGGATCCAATGATGGTTCTATATTTGGTTTCATCGAAAGGTTTACCTTTCTCATCCTTATCCAGAGACATGGTGGATCCCATTGGAGTCCTCATAGAGGTTGCACTCTCCATACCGAATTTCTTAAGGAGTTCATTTGTGAACTTCGTCTGAGAGATGAAGATTTCCATCCTCAGACTGTTTCACTTGAAGTCCTAAGAAATACTTGAGCTCTCCCATACTGCTCATTTCAAACTTTCCTTGCATAAGTTTAGAAAACTTTTTGCAAAGATTGTTGTCCGTTGAGCCGAATATTATGTCATCGACATAGATTTGCACCAGCAAAATCTTGTGCCTTTGACTTCCCTGAGAAACAATGTTTTATCTATTTTACCTCTAGAGAACTTATTCTCAAGAAGAAACCTAGATAAAGTCTCATACCAAGCTCGTGGAGCTTGTTTTAACCCATATAATGCTTTATTAAGAAAGTAGACATGATTGGGAAAAGTAGGATCGACAAAACCTGGGGGTTGAGCGACGTATACTTCCTCTTTCAGGTCTCCGTTCAGGAATGCCGATTTCACATCCATTTGATAGACTGTGAATCCTTTGACTGCAGCATACGCCAGGAACAACCTGATTGCCTCGAGCCTTGCTACTGGTGCAAAGGTCTGGTCAAAATCAATCCCTTCCTCCTGTCTGTAACCTTGAGCCACCAGCCTGGATTTGTTCTTTACGATGACACCATGTTCATCCAGCTTGTTTCTGAAGATCCACTTTGTGCCGATCACATTCTGCTTGTATGGTCTGGGAACCAGCGTCCAAACATTGCACCGTTCGAATTGATGTAGTTCCTCTTGCATGGCCAGAATCCATGCCGCATCCTTGTTCGCCTCGTCGAACTTCTTTGGCTCTACCTGTGACAGGAAGCTAAGATGCAATACTTCGTTAGTTGTACCTCTTCGAGTTCTGACGCCGACACGAGGATCCCGATGATCTGTTCTCTAGGATGATCCCTCACGTGACGGAGCTCTAGAAGTCTGGCGTCTGGTGCTTCAAGTACTTCTTGGGCTTCTCTTTCTTCAAGAGATTTGTTTCATCTTGATCTTCAACATTTTCAGATGACGTGGAGGTGGACACTTTAACGTACTTAGGAGTGTCATCTTTAGCGGGCTCATCCAGACTCAGCTGTTTCAATCGTGCACCTGCATCTTCAAGAATACCACTGGAAGAGTTGCTGTGAGCAAACTTCCTTCATCAAATACAACATTTATTGATTATTCTACCACTAGGGTTTTCTTATTGAAGACCCTATATGCCCGACTATGGAACTATAGCCCATGAATATGCCTTCGAAGCATTTTTCACCGAATTTAGTACGCGGGTACTTCCCATTATTTAGTACATAGCATCTGCAACCAAAAATCCTTAAGTAGGACATGGTTGGTTTCTGCCTTTCAGTAGCTCGTAGGGCGTCTTACGATGATGCTTGTTGATCAATGCGCGGTTTTGTGCATGACAAGCTGTGTTGACAGCCTCTGCCCAGAAGTATTCTGGGAGAGAAGCGTCTTTCAACATTGTCGTGCAGGCTTCAATGAGAGTTCTATTTCTCCTCTCCACAACCCATTTTGCTGAGGAGTGCGTGGGGAGGAAAACTCATGAAAGATACCTTGTTCTTCACAGAATTCTGTCATAGCACCAGATTCGAATTCTGTTCCATGGTCACTTCGGATTTTGACCACGGAGCAGTTAAATTCGTTCTGAACCTGCTTGACAAAATTAGTGAAGATGTCAAAAGTATCTGACTTTCGTTTCAAAAAGAACACCCATGTAAACCGAGAGAGTGATCATCAACTATCACTAGCGTATATGACTTGCCTCCCAAGCTATGAACTTGCATTGGGCAAACAAGTCCATATGTAACAGGTAAAGACATCGGGAAGAGTCTTTGTCTGCAATGCTCTTAAAGGTAGCCCGAGTCTGTTTGCCCATCTGGCATGCAGGACAGGGGCTATCTTTGATGCACTTGATACTGGGAGCATCTCTTACTAAGTTCTTAGAAAATAGCATACTAATTGTCTTGAAATTAATATGTGCCAATCTCTTGTGTCATTGTTCACAAAGAGATGCACTGCCTGTTGCCACAAGGCATACGGGGGTAGATGAATCTACACTGAGAAAATCTAAGCAGAAGATATTTCTGCTCCTAATGCCTGATAATACCGTCTCAGAAGAGGTACGTGAAATTATCAGACATTTGTCCTTGCAGAACTTAACGTCATAACCTTTGTCACATAACTGACTTACGCTGATCAGGTTATGGTTTAACCCTTCAACATAAGCCACGTCGGTGATAGAGGTTATACCGTTGGAAATCATACCATAACCCCTGGTGACTCCTCGATCTGACCCTCGAAGATGACTTTGGGTCCATTCTCGACTGGAGTGTAATCACGCAGCAGGCTTCTTGTCCCAGTCATATGCCGGGAGCATCCACTGTCCAAATACCAGATCGGCGTTTTGGTGGCCTTTGGACATTCCTGCAAAACAAAATTAATTTGCCTTAGGAACCCAATCGAACTTGGGTCCTAGATTCCTGGTTAGCACACTCCCCCTCGGAAGGTTAACCCTATTAGTGGTCGGTCCCGCATTGCTAACATGGGGAGTCTCGTAGTACCTTGGATTAAACCAACAATCCACGGCAAAGTGACCGACTTTGCCACAGCACCAACAGTCGAACCTGTTGTATCTCTTCCGAGGCTCCTGCCTTACCCTGGGAACAGCGGGTACAGCTGGGGCCTTGGATCTGGAGGTGGAGGCCTCATGGTGACGGCAGTCACATATGACTTTGTCACCTTCTGTATAACAGGCTTGACTTTTGGTGCCTGCTTTCCATTATGGCCGCTAGAGAACGGACCATAATTTTCCATGTGGATTTCCTTATAAGGTGCCTTGAAGGCACTCTCACCGAAGTTCCGGGGAAAGTTCCAACCGTCATACCGGCTCTTTGGCTTTGCAACCGAGGGCCGGAAATGATGCCCAAATGTTGACTCAAAGTCATGTTGGTTGCACGGAAAGCCAGGCTTTCTGAACGCAACAGGACTAAGAGGAGCCTTGCCCTTTTCACCAGCAGAGGCCTTCTTGGCGGCCTTATTCTTCCTCTGGTTCCTGTTTCTCCTGGAAGAGGAACCAGATACCCCTGCATGCCCCAAGCCAGCTCCTTTGGCCTGAGCAGAGAAGGTATCAACGACTGGAAGAACTGTTTTTGGCATGGAGAAGCTCTTGATGATCTTCTTTTCTGCCGCAAGTAGTTCTTCCAACTTGTTAACTTCCTCCTGCTTTAGATCAAGGAGCTTCAAAGACTCTGAATGCTTTGAGGTCAGGTCAAGGTGATCCTGTCGGAGAGAGATCAAACTAGTGACCTCTTCCCTTAGGGAAACACACTCGCCCTTAAGGAATTTTACTTCCTTTTTCTCAGCCTTTAGTCTCTTTCGGCACTCCTCGAAGGTGTTGAGCAGAAGCTCATACTTCTCGAGGAGCTCAGCTTCGCGGGCCGAAAGGCTATCCTCAGGTTCATCGTCCTGAGACTCAGGATCAGAGTCAGAGTCGGAGAGAGGGGTGTGAGCTTTTACCTTCCCAGAAAATGGGGGACATTCTCCTTCTGAGTCGGAGCGACCCACCAGCCCGAAGTAGGCTTCTTCATCATCACTGGAGTCTGAGGAATCAGACTCACTTAGTGTCTTTGGCCGTCTGGCGATGTAGCTGCGCTCCTTCTTCTTATCTCTAGTGGATTTGAGCCCCTCACCATTTCCCTTTTCTCTTTTGCTTTGATAGCAGTCGGCCATGACGTGTCCTGGCTTATTACATCCAAAGCAAATAATGTCAGAAGAACGATGTTTGTTGGGTTTAGATGCATACCTGTCAGAAGAGTAGTTTTTCTTCTGATGTCTGGAAGAGGAGCCGTCTCTCTTTCTTTGATTCCTCATCTTGAGGAACTTCTTGAACTCTCGAGTGATGAGGGAGAAATCCTCCTCCGACAGTTCTGAGCTGGAGGAGCATGGATCAGAGTCCTCCTCCTCATCCTTTTTCCTGGCACGGTACGACACCGTACTCTTCCCTTTTCTGGAGTGACTGGCTTTTAGAGCCACAGTCTTTTCTTTTGCAGCAGCCTTTTCTGCTTCTTCCTCAGCTTTCCTGGTGTTCAGCTGAAGCTCATAGGACATCAGCTTCCCAAACAGAATTTGTGGATCAGTTTCTGCCAGTCTGCCAAATTCTCTGATGGCGCAGATCTTAGTGTCCCATTCCTTAGTAAGGGACCTAAGGAATTTGTCATTGAGTTCACCATTAGTGAACACTCTTCCGTACCCCTTGAGGGCGTTAACAATCTTTAGGAAGTTCTCGTAGGTGACCCCGATCTCTTCCTTCGGCCCTTGTCTGAAGGCCTCATACTTCTGGTTCAGGAGGGATCTCCGATTATCCCTCACTTCATCTGTGCCCTCCATTAGAATGATCAGACACTGCCAGATCTCCTGAGCTGTCCTGCAGTTGCTGAAGTTCTGCATCATCGAGTCATCAACTGCGCTGACCAGGATGTTTCTTGCCTTCATGTCAAGGACCACTAGGACCATCTCATCCTTGTCCATTTCAGAGAGTGTCTTCAGAACTTTCTTGGTGGGATCAATGGTGGAGGCCTTAGTGGGGACATAAGGTCCCTCCAGCACGATCATGAAAAGTCGAGGGTCCACAGCTTCCATGTAGAACCTGATCCTTTCCTTCCAGATAGGAAAGTTGAGTCTGTTGCACACTGGGATCTTGCCGGAGTACTTGAGCCCGTCCATAGTAGATGTATGTCTCCTTGTTGACACTAGTGGCAGGATTCAACTCAAGGAGTTAACCTTTTTGCTGAGCAACCTCCCTCTGATACCACTTGAAAGTCCACCTAGTGTCAACTATGTGCACATATGGGGCGGGAATAGGTGACGTGTGGTTCTTTTGCGGAATTTACGGATGTACCTGCACAATAAAAACAAAAAGCACAGCACACAGAATACACAGCAAATTTATAGTGGTTCCCCGACTTGGGTACATCCACTTTCCCCCTTCGACCTATCTCCCCAACAAGGGACGACTCGGTCACTTCTCCAACGGGATTGAAATCCAATCCCTGCACTAACGGAAGGAGCCCTTCCACACGTGAGAGTTAATACTCCCACAAAACGGGTTGCACCCAACCCTTATAACACGGAACAAAAGTTCCTTTACAACGAAATTAAATGTAGAGTGTACACGTGATACAAACTTCTTTTGGAGACTACAGTGTTTCTCTTTGTCCGACGACGTGTTCTTGAAGTCGATGAAGAGTCTACAACCTTGGTCTCTCTTGGAGAGGATCTCCCGGAACCGACGGCGGCAATCCGAGCGACGCCTTGGTTCGGAGTCGGCGGCAACGAAGGTGCGCTGCTGCAGTGCTTTGAGATCCAAACTTCTTTGCGAAGCAAACTAGGTCTACCAACGGTCACTCTAGGATCGATCGTCTCGATCGATTCGGACGGCGGGGTTTTTCCCGGTCAACAAATCGAGAGACAAGAGATCTCTGGATAGACACGTGAGACGCAAGCTTTGCTAAGCTTCTGTCGCCGGAGATCGGGAAGAGGAACGATCAGCAGCGGCGACGTATTTGCCCGAGCGCGACGGTGGCGGCGGAAAGAGTTCGCGATTTTAGGGTTTTCCTTGCTCGGCTTCTTTCTTGGTTTTCCGTCCCTTTACTGTTCAAAAATACTGGAATATATATACTGTTGAATTCTCAAATATGACCGTTTGCGGGACCCACAAAAGAAATCCCTAAGTCCGGTTCAAACTAGTCCAAAGGCAGAATCCGGTCCAGCAGCATCCTGAGAAAACGCCAAGTGAAAATCGGCGAGAATCGCAGGCGATTATCGACGAATCGGCGAGAATCACTAAGTGATTCTCGACGATTCGTCGAGAATCGTTAGTGATTCTCGCCGAATCACTTATTGATTCTCAACGAATTTTACTTTGTATGCATGAGCTGCTTGGCCACTGGTTCGGCGAGAATCACTAGTGATTCTCGCCGAATCTTACTTGGCACCATTTAGAGGTGGCCAGAAGGAGTCGGCGAGAATCACTAATGATTCTCGTCGATTCGGCGAGAATCACTAGTGATTCTCGCCGAATCGGCGAGAATCACTTGGTGATTCTCGTCGAATTTGCCTTGGACGAATTTTCGTCTTCCACCCAGGAGCTGCTCCTTGATCCTCCATGCTCCTTGTCTTCTCTTGCATATGAACGGCCCTGTACTTGAAAGTAAGTGCACTCCAATAGAGAGAGTGCACATAGGCCAACACACTGATCTGCTCAACGAGGGATTACATCGTGCAGACCCGTGTATATTGACCTACTGCACCCTGACATTGGTGTGCACTTAGCGTGGAGGAACTGCAAGCACAACTTGAAAGAGTTTATCAAATACATAGTCTATTGACCTTAGCTTGTCCAGGGGCTTCTTCAAATCAGGTACATTGTGGATACAATACCCAACAGTTGCCTCTCCTCCTCCTCCTCCAATTCCATCCCTTCCCCTACCCTCTACCATTCCAACTCCATCCACCATCATCATATCTAGCCCCTCTCCAACATCCACACCATCTCCAGTACCTATTCTTCCACCACCAGAAGAACATTTCCACCCATTATTCTCCTACCCTCCACCAGATGTCACTTCATCACCCTCTCATCCATCCTTCACCCTAATTGATGATTCCTTTATGGATGATTCCCCATCATCTCCTCCTGAGTTACCCTCTTCCTCCACTTCCTTTCAAGACCTTCTACACCAAATCATTGACCAACCAACATTCACCCCATCTATCTCCATTCCCCTGTCCTCCATATCCACCTTACCAACACCTCAGCCATCCCTTCCTCCATTCACCAGCTCTCCACTACCCTCACCTTCAGCTGCTCCTATATCTTCTACCTCTGCTCCAGCCTTTGAGCAAGTAGACCTCCCAGCCCTTGCTGACAGGCTGTATGAGTTGCTTGCCCCCAGGCTCTCTCTGCTGTTGGAGACCTCCTTGGCTCCACTACACCTGTCAGTGGCAGCTCTCTCTGCCAGGCTCTCTTCCCTCTTCCCTCAGGCAGCTCCTATAGCAGTGTGCCTTGATCCAGACTTGTCTGAATCTAGGCAGGGGGAGATGCCATATGAAGTGAGTCTTCATGCTGCTGTTGTTGCTGCTGTTGCTTCTATGACTGCTTCTATGAGCCTGTCTGCTGCTGCTGCTGCTGTCTTTGCTGCTTCTTCAGCTCCTCCTCTTGCTGCTGTTGTTGTGCCTCATGCACAAAGTCCCCCTGCTGCAATCCTTGCAATAGAGCTCAGGTCTTTGCTTTCAACTTTTGATTCTGCATACTTCAGCTGTCTGCTAGAGGTCAATGCTGTCCAGCCTCCAGAGGATCTATCCAAGGCACTTACGCCATTTTCTTGCTGTGACCCAAGCAGTATCACCTCCTTTGTAAATTCAGTGTATGCTGCTGCTGAAAATGTTGATACTGCTGCTGCAAATATTGATACTACTGCTAAAACTTTTGTCATTGCTATTGAGCCTATTTCCAAGGATATTCATATGTCAGAGGCACCTGAATTTGAGCCTTCTGCAGTTTCTGATGATATTCCTTCTGTTTTTGTTGTTGTTAGTGAAGTTGTTGCTGCTGCTACCTCTCCAGAGCCCATAGTTGTTGCTGTTGTTGTTACTGCTTCTACTACATCTGCTGCTGTCATTTCTGCTGTTACTACTTCAACACCTGCTGCTACAACCTCTGCCTCATCTGCTTCTGTATAGCTCAAGAAGGACTTGATGAAGAAAATTGATGCTCTCTATGATGACCAGAGTTCTGAAAGTGATGAGTTTAGAACAGACTATGATGACTCTTCTGCTACCATTGCCAGAAAAAGAAAGGCAAGGAGCGAAGCCATGAAGAGGGTACCTCCTGCCAAAGTTATGGATAACAATGATATCCCATATTACATTCTACATGACTGCCCTATTACTGAGCACTGGATGCAATACTCTAAAAATCAGCTGAAGGAAATGAAGAAGAAGAGAAAATATGAGAAGGGCTCCTCCCAATTCCAACACTCCCATCCTCCTCCTCCACCTCCTCCTGATGCAGGTGCAGGTGGAAGCTCTGCAGCTCAACCCCCAGCCAGAAGTCAGGCCCCCTATCAGCCTCATGCTAGATCCTACAATAGGGGAAGCCAATCCAGGGGATCTCAATCTAGGAGAGGAGGATACAGAGGAAATCAAAGAGATCTTCAAGTCTACTCCAAAGTGTACTCAAGGCAACACCCATATTCTAGGGGAGGACAAATTTAAACTGATACAACATCTGGTCCTTTCCCTTATAAGCTGAAAGAAACTGTGTCTGTCAGGCCTCCTCAAGACAATCCCTCTAACAGATATGAGCCACCTGTACCTTTTGAGGATCCTGAAAACAATCCAGCTGCTTGGACTGGCAGATTAAAGGAACTAGCTGCACTGGATCAGATTAAAAAGGCTAGAGAGCAAGGAAAAGATTCTTCCAACATTTCAACTATGTCTGAACAGAGACAGAAAGAGCTAGAGAGATATGCATCAAGTAAATTCTTTGATTCTGACAGGTATATGGAATTACATCCTGAAGCTGTAGTTCGCAGGCCTAAAAAGCAAACATATTTGGGTGCAGCAGATGATACCAGATCAAACAAAGAAGCCCTCAATCCCAACAGAGAGATTAAACTTGTTAAGGGCAAGAAAAAGAAATGATTTTGTAAGGTGACATTCTCTGATTTCTGATTATCTGGATGCTATATATTTCTGTGGTTCTGCTATGTCTATCTTGTTGTTTTTATGTTTTGATGCTTGTATGTTGTTATTAAATTTTTCCAAAGTCTGTAAATAGTAATCCTAACCCAAATAGGGGGAGATTGTTGGAACACCCTATTACTAATTTGGGTCAGGATCACTATGTCTCTAGGAATCAATGCTTGACCTCCTGTATAGCTCAATATGTCAATTAGAATTGAGTCTAAGGGTTAGAAGTCTAGGTTTGGAAGCTGCCCTGAAGACCAGGTTTTTCTGTTTGGAGACTAAGTCATATCGTCGAGCTCAGCACGACGATTCGTCGAACTCCGATCGACGATCGTCTAGCTCAACTTCGACAGATCGTCGAACTCCATTCGACGATCGCTGAGCTCAACCTCATTATATCGTCGAACTCCGTTCGATGATCGGTGAGCTCAGGTCGACGATTTTGACTCTGCTTTGGATCTTTATCTCTGAGCTCAGTTCGATGATCTTTGAGCTCAAATCAACGATATTTTGCTGCTGTATATTTCCAGATCGCTGAGCTCAGCTCGACGATAGCAGAGCTCAGTTCGACGATTTTAGATAACTTCAAGGATATTTCTAGATTCAATTTCAAATCAGTTAAGGAGTTATTCTGCAATTAATTCAGAGATTTCCTAGCCGTTTTCATTCATTTCTGGACCAAGTTTCAAGGGATTTTTCAAGGAATATTTCTGTGGACTTTCCTCCAGAAGAGATTTTGCAATTAAGGATGCAATTAATGCAGGCTAACGACTATACTTGACAGAGAATGTTATTCTATTCTGTACCAGAGAATAAAAGATAGAATTTTTTTTAGTCTCGAATAGAATACAGAGAGAGACACACAGATTACAGAGATACATTCAAAAATATTCTGCCTCAAGGAATTCTCAAGAACACTCATCCAAAGAGATCAACCTTTTCTAAAATCTTCAGATCTCTCTAGTTTTCAAAGTGTTCAAGGCCAACATATTTCCAGACTCCAGACATTCAACATTTCAGTCATTGCTGAAATCATCTATTGCTGGAGTTCAATCTTTGAAGGCCTATCACCCTCAGCAAAGCTTCTTTTCCTGAAGATCTCAAGGATTCAGGGGGAGCTTTGACATCAACAATCCACATAGTCTTCTCAGTTGTTTGAGAAAGAGAAGACTTCCATCACTCTCTCACCCCCTCTCTGTAAAGGGTTTCTCAAACTCCGTTCAAAAGTTTGAGCTTGGTTTTTGAGCACCTTGTCAAAAGCTCATTGGTGGCAAGACACCTGATCAAAAAATCTGCTTTGGTTTTTGAGCACCTTATCAAAAGCTCATTGGTGCTCAGGACACCTGATCAACTCATCCTGCAGTGGATTCCTACCTAGGGTGGTAGAAGAGTGGATGTACCCAAGTTTAGGGGAACCACTATATTTCCTTGTGTCTTCTGGTTTTGCTTGTGTTTATGTTTGTTTCTGGCCTTGATTACTCTGTGATTAGCTTTTGTTTAACTTAGTGCTGTGATTAGTTTTATTACTGCTTCCCTGCTCACATATATTACAACAACTGTTGTAAAAAGTTTCAAAGCACCATATACTCTATTCACCCCCCTCTAGAGTATATCAGATCTAGCTGCACTTTCAAATACGTTGACTCGGCAAGTGTGGTTAGCACTTCGCCAACAGAAGTCCGGTGCGACAGCCGACAAGAGTACGCAGGAGTCTGCTTCGTGCACCAAGCGTTGAGGCGTACGATAGGTCTGATCGGTAGTGTTTTACTGGTTTAGAGGTGGGCGAGGCCCAACCCACCGCTTCCGTCTGCCACTACGGAGGTATCCTGGGAGGTTACGGCTCCAGAAAGGGGGAACTAAAGGTCTGTGTACACAGAGTCGGGTGTGTGTGTTGCACTTGCATGATCCATCATATCCACTTGCATGTCATAGCATAATCATTTCCTTTAACCTTGACACCTAAAGTATAAGTGGAATGGGACGCTTATACTTTAGGACCTGCAAAACGACCCCTTGGTCTATAAGCTTGTGTGGGCAAGTTTATAAATTAAGGTTAAATTTGGATATATATATATTTACTGTTGTTTGATAACCGACACCCCAACGTATAAATTGGTATGGGACTTTTTATACGATGGGAGCCTTGCAAAAGACCCCTTGGCTTATGTGTTTTCACATAAGTGAAGGTTACTTTTCATATTTCAGCTTATTGTCTTTACATGCTATAGAATTTGCTAGTATAGGACCGCTGCCATCTGCTTTTGATATTCTCCACCTTCAAGTCCTCCCCTTTCTTCCTCTCTACTCGGTGCCTAGGAGCCGTGTGGGAAGGGGCGGGGGATGATAGGACTTAGTCTTTTAGACTAACGGTTTTCGAACCGCATCATTTAGGGGATCGTGGAGACCAGCATGGAGGAGCAGCCCAGAGACTGGTGCGCTTGGAGGTGGGGCGGTCTAGCTCCAGAGTTCATACAGCCGGGACCGTGAGTCTCGACCTTGAGTAGTTTTTCTGCTTCCGCATGAGTGATTTTTGTAGTGAGGATATGATGTACCGGACATAAGCCCGTATTTTGCTACTCTGATGTTTTATTCTGTGGACACTCCCTTCGTGGAGTTATATTTATTATGACATGTGATTCTCTGTGGACTGCAATTTGCATTTACATTATAGTGCAACTTTTCTGTGATCGAAATCGGCCGGCAGAATCGGTGCTTTGTGGTGATGACCCTTCAGGACGTGAACGAGTCACCGCAAAATGGCGGTTCTGGGCCTAAGACCCCGGTGTCGAAAATGAAAAAAAAGGGGGTCTTACACAGCATAGACTTTCTATCTTGTGTGACTTCTTCAGAACCCTCCATGTATACTATCAAAGTATCCCACATTTCCTTGGAGGTCTTGCAGTGAATCAAATTTTGAAAAGTTGCATCATCTATGGCACTTACTGTTGGGTACATTGGTCAAATGTACCTGATTTGAAGAAGCCTCACATAACTCAATGATATACATCATAATGTATTTGATGTTTGTTTGAGTTACTTGTGCAGGTTAGGTATTCACTGGACTGAAGCTAAAAGTTTCTAAGTCCATGTGTCGACACCCAGAGGGAAAGTGTCGACACTTGAGAAAGCTTGTGTCGACATCCAGACAAGCAGTGTCGACACTTGGAGTCATTGTGTCGACACCTGGGATGAAGAGTCGACACCAGACACAAAGTGTCGACACAAGGAGCTGTGTCGACACTCAGTGAAGAAGTATGCAGAGAAAGCAGTGTCGACACTTAGCAGAAGTGTCGACACCTAGAAGAGCTGTGTCTACATCAGAAAGTGTCGACACTTGGAGTTGTGTCGACACTCAGCAAAATTCTGCAGAGACTAAGGACAAGTGTCGACACTCAACACAATGTGTCGACACTCAATCAGCAGAGTCAACATATGAAGAATGTGTCGATACTCAGCACAATGTGTCGACACACACTCAAAGGAGTCAACACTTGAAGTATGTGTCGACATTCAGCACAATGTGTCGACACACAACCAGAAGAGTCAACACTTGAAGAAAGTGTCGACACCCAGCACAATATGTCGACACTTAGTTGAAGACTCTACACTTGAGGAAAGTGTCGACACAAGGAGCTGTGTCGACACTTAGCAAAGAACAGAAAAGTTTACAAAATATTCTAAGTACAAGTGTCGACACTAAGGGAATGTGTCGACACTCAGCTGAAGAAACAAAATTGAAGACTTGTGTCGACACCAAGAAGCAGTGTCGATATTTGACAGTTTCAACACATGAAGATGTGTCGACACAAAGGAGATGTGTCGACACTTAAAATAATTCAACAAGTTATAGAAGATCACGTACTTGTGTCGACACTTAATTTCAGTGTCGACACTTGAAGAAGAATCTGTGTCGAGTCATAAAAGGAGTTGTGTCGACACCTTGTAGACTTGTGTCGACACTTACACAACATGTGTCGACACTTGGTCTATAAGTGTCGACACTTAAGAACAGAAAGTCTCGACACTATCTGACAGTTAGAGAATTTCAAGAATTGATTGGATGACATGACAGCTGCCGTTCCAGCCGGTCTACAGCACTTGTCAGAGATCTCAGAAGTCAGTTATGAACCGGACCAGCCGGTTACCATGAAGAAGGCCTATAAATAGGCACAGACTGTTTACAGAAGTTGTTGTTGTTGTTAAGAGTTAACAGAAGAAGATTAAGTTCTGATTGAGTTCAGATTAATCTAAGAGATTTGTTCAAGTGGTTGCTGATCAAGTTATCCAAGTGATACAAATCAAGAAGATCTTGCTGTCCAACAGCAGATCTAAGAAGTTGGAGAGAGAGAGCTCCAATCAAGAATTCAGTCTTTGGAACTAAGGCTGAGAAGAAGGATTCAGAATCATCTGGATCTCAAGAAGCAGAGGTCAAGGATCAACTGCAGAGGATTCAGACTAATTCAGTTCTACTCAAGAAGCTTTGAAGGAAGCTAAGTCAGTTTGGATCTAGCTGAGTTCTTCCAAGAACTCTTCAAGAAACTCTCAACTCCTCTCTTATTTTCTGAGTTGTAGAGTTAGTTATTGTAATTCAATTTTAACTTGTAGGATCCATTGGATCTGAGTGAATTGTAAGCCTATATTATAAAGGCTGAGGGTAGGGCTTGGTTGCCTGAGTGTAGGAGTTGAAGAACTCTGAGTGTAGGCCTTAATTGGCTGAGTGTAGGCCTTGATTGGCTGAGTGTAGGCCTGGGTGGCTGAGTGTAGGCCTTGGAGGCTGAGTGGAAGGCTTTGGGCCTGAGGTGTAGGAACCTAGTTGGGTTCTGAGATAGTGGAGAAGTTTGGCCGAATCTAGTACACTGCTAGATAGGCGAAGAGGGAAAGTGGATGTACCCAAAGATTGGGGAACCACTATAAATTTGTGTGTCTGCTGTGCTGTGCTGTGCTGTGGATTAGCAGTTTATATTTTGTTATTGCTGTTAGCTATAGAAATCTGTGAGATAACTGTTTTGCTGCCAACAAAGTTTCAAAAAGGTTTAGGTCACCTATTCACCCCCCCCCCTCTAGGTGTTTAGGTACCATATCTTTCAAGTGGTATCAGAGGGAGGTTCCTCAAAAAGGACTAACTGTCTGAGGAGATCCAGTTTGGCAGATTCAGTGTAAGTCAGAACACAGTTTCAAGAAAATCAAGAAACATGGGTTCTTCAGAGAATCACAAGGAATTGGGTTCAATGAAACTGCCCATATGCAGAAAAGAGATCTTTGGGATCTGGAAAGAAAGGGTTAGGCTATTTATGGAGGCCTCTGACCCTAGAATCTACATCACAGTCAAAGAGGGGCCATATGTGCCCATGAAGGTTTCAGTTTTGGATGCTACACAGAGAACTCCAAAGGATTTCTCTGAGATGACTAAGGATGAAATTGTCCTAGCCACTATGGACAAGAGGGCACAAAACATTATAGTAAGTGCCATTGATGATGCCACTTTTCAGAACTTAATTCACTGTAAAACAGCAAAAGAGATGTGGGATACTCTCATTGTCTATATGGAAGGTTCTGAAGAAGTTAGGCAAGATAGGAAGTCCTTGCTTAATCAAGAGTATGAGAGCTTTAGGCAAGGAAGAGGAGATAGCATCACTGAATGCTACAAGAAGTTCTATAGAATTGTTAATGAACTCATGTCCTATGGAAGAGAGTTCACTAACTATGAATTGAATGATAAGTTCTTAAGGTCCCTAACCAAAGATTGGGACACCAAGATCTGTGCCATCAGAGAAATGGCAAAGTTGGGAGAAATTCCTCCTCCCACACTGTTTGGCAAGTTGTTGTCTTATGAGATGCAGCTGTCAGTGAGAAAAGAGGAGGAAAAATCAACAAGGACTGAGCACAGGGAAAGGACTGTTGCCTTCAAGTCAGAAGTACCTAGAAAGGGCAGGACTAAGTCATCAACTCCTCCTCCAGAGGTAGTTGAATCAGAATCTGATGAGTCTGTTAGCACAGAGTCTACAAGCAGTGAAAGTGATGAAGACTTTGCTGCATTCACCAGACATTTTCAGAAATTCCTGAAGAAGAAACAGTGGAGGTCCAGACCTTCATTTTCCAAAGGGAAAGAAGTCCAGTATCAGGAGAAGAAGCCTTCAAAGAAGGACAAGAAAAAGACAAAGACTAGCAAGGCAACTGGGTCTAAGATAGTGTGTTACTGCTGCAATAGACAGGGTCATGTTATTGCAGATTGTCCTGAGAGAAGAAAAGAATCCAGTGACAAAAAGAAGACTCACTTCAAAGGAAAGAAGGAGAAGTCCTTTGTTGCAAAGAATGAGAAGACTCTTTCAGACATTTCTTCTTCAGACACTGAGACAGATGCTGAAGCCTACATAGGGCTATTTGCTGAAGAAGAAGAAGAGTTTATGCAGATCATGGAATCAATCTATGAACAAGAAGAGTGTCAGTGCCAAGGACTGATGGCATTGACTGAAAGTACCAAAATCCTGGAGCAGCCAGGACCTAGTCAGGTACAAAGTCCAACTCAAAGTTCAGATTCCAGTTCTAGTTCAGAGTCAGATTCATCTTCATCAAGTGATGGAAGTGCTTCTGAATCTGAGGGAGATATTCATCAGCTCTTAGATGAATATAAAGTACTGTTGCAAGCCTATAAGAAAAGCAAGACCCTAGCCAAAAGTCAGGCAAAGGAGATTGCTGATCTCAAGGCAGCTGCAACAGATTTTGAGAAGAAATTTGATCAAAAGCTCAATGAGGTAGCCAGGCTGAAACACATTACTGTGATTCAGATGGGAACTATCACCTATAAAAATGATCAAATTAAGAGACTGGAGATCAATCTTCAGAAGGAAAGAGAGCTAGTTGCTAGGTTTTCAAAACCTAAATCAGTGCTACCCTTGATTGATGAATTTGTTCATCATAAAGGAAAGGCTGGATTGGGTTTTATTAAACCAGCTAGGACTGTTCAGGATCAGTCCAAGTCCAAGGGCAAAGCCCCAACATTCAATAAGCCTGCTGTAGTCAAGACAGCCAAGTCTGTACCTAAGCAAAGGTACAACAAGTTTGAATGCTGGTGCTGTGGCAAAGTTGGCCACTTTGCCTTGGACTGTTGGCACAATGCAAGTGCCAATGGGAGTAGCAAGCTACCTGGTGGAAAGCCAGTAGGTAGCTATGTCATGTTGCAAACTAACAATCACCAAGGACCCAAGTTTACTTTGGGTTCTAAGGTTCATTAATTTGTTTTGCAGGTGAATCCAAGTGGCCATACCCCAACATGGTACTTGGATAGTGGATGTTCCAGACACATGACTGGAACTAGGGGACTACTGAAGGACTACATTCCAATCAAAAATGGTCCAAAGGTGACCTTTGGTGGTTCTGAAAAAGGAATCATCAAAGGGTTTGGTAACATTTCCTCAAACTTAGTTACCATTACTCATGTGGCTTATGTTAAAGGGTTGAAACACAACCTTATAAGTATAAGTCAATTAAGTGATGTAGGGTATGACATCTCATTTGTTAAAGAATGGTTGTCATATCAAGAGGTCAAGTGATCAAGAGATCATTTTGACAGGTTATAGGAAGAGAAATGTCTATTGTCTAGACATTATGGTTGAGAACAATAGTTCTCCAGTTTGTCTTGTAGCTGATGAGACAGTCTCTCAATGTGTCAAATGGCACAAGAGGCTTGCCCATCTTAATTACAAGACTATTAGCAAACTCTTTAGCAAAGAGTTAGTGAGGAATGGTTCTCAAGTTAAGTGTGTTAAAGATGGCATTTGCTCATCTTGTCAAAAGGGCAAGCAGACCAAATCCACCTTTAAAAGCATTGAGAACAAAGATGCTGTGAGGTGCTTATACCTCTTGCATATGGATCTCTTTGGTCCAATGCCAGTTCACAGCTTAGGTAGGAAGGTCTACACCTTTGTAGTTGTAGATGACTACTCAAGGTTTTCCTGGGTGTTCTTCTTAAGACAGAAATCTGAAACACCTAGTGTTTTTCATAACTTTGTCAAGCAAATTTAGAATGAACTAAACAGTACAGTGGTCAAAATTAGAAGTGACCATGGCACTGAATTTCAGTCTGATAGCATGACAAGACTATGTGAAGACTTTGGGATATTTCAAGAATTTTCTTCACCTAGAACACCTCAGCAAAATGGCATTGCTGAAAGGAAGAATAGGACCTTGATAGAGGCTGGTAGGACCCTATTAAGTGATTCATCACTGCCAGAGTATTTCTGGGCTGAAGCAGTTAACACTGCATGCCATGTGATAAATAGGGCTACCATCACTAAAAGGTTAAATAAGACCCCCTATGAAGTTGTGAAAGGCAGGAAACCAAACCTATCCTATTTCAGGATTTTTGGTTGCAAATGCTTCATACTTAACAATGGGAAGTCTTACTTAACTAAGTTTGCTGCCAAGTCCCAAGAGGGAGTGTTTGTTGGGTACAACAATAATAGTAAGGCTTATAGAGTCTACAACTTGACTACACAAGTTGTAGAGGAGTCTGTGCATGTAGTTTTTGATGAGACAAAACTTATTAACAATGAGTTGTCTAGTAGTGTGTGCAGCCCCACAGGTCTTACTAAGAAGATGGACAAGCTAACCATAGAAGATGTACCTGCTGCAAGACAGCAAGTAGAAGAAGATGGCTTATGTCCAGGGGGAGAACTACATGTACCAGGAGCTGAAGAAGTACAAGGAACTCAGCATGATGAAGATGCTGTAGAAGTACAACCAGAAGTAAGGATGCCTCCAGCCAACAGGCATCTAAGAGATCATCCAGTAGAGCTGATTATTGGAGATCCAAGACAAGGTGTTCAGACAAGGAGCAGAAATCAGAATGCTGTAGTATATTCAAGTTTTCTGTCTCAAATAGAACCAAAGAAATTTGAAGAAGCTATACAAGATCCACAGTGGACTGAAGCTACGCAAGAAGAACTTAATCAGTTCAAAAGGTGCAAGGTTTGGGAACTGGTTCCTAAACCTAAAGATCACAATGTGATAGGAACAAAGTGGATCTACAGGAATAAGTTAGATGAACAAGGAGTCATCATTAAGAATAAAGCAAGATTGGTTGCAAAAGGTTATAGGCAAGAAGAAGGTATTGATTTTGATCAAACCTTTGCTCCAGTAGCCAGACTGGAAGCCATAAGGATGTTCTTGGCCTATGCAACCTATCAAGGATTCAAGGTTTACCAGATGGATGTCAAGTCAGCATTCTTAAATGGTAATCTTAAGGAAGAAGTCTATGTGGAGCAGCCATCAGGTTTTGTTGATCCAACTCAACCTCATTATGTCTATAGACTTAGGAAAGCATTATATGGGTTAAAACAAGCTCCTAGAGCTTGGTATGAGACCCTATCTAGTTTCCTCATTGAGAACAAGTTCTCAAGGGGGAAAATAGATAAGACTCTATTCCTTAGGGAATCTAGAGGCAAAGTCATACTAGTCCAAATATATGTAGATGACATTATATTTGGGTCTACTGAAAGCAGCCTTTGCAAAAAGTTTGCAAAACTTATGCAAGGTCAATTTGAGATGAGTAGTATGGGAGAACTGAAGTTTTTCTTGGGTCTCCAAGTTAAACAGACTGAAAGTGGTCTATCCATATGTCAGTCCAAGTTCACCCTAGAACTCATAAGGAAATATGGTATGGATTCATCCAGTACCATGAAGACTCCTATGGGGTCAAGTATGTCTCTTAGCAAGGATGATGCAGGAAAACCTGTAAATGAAACCTTGTATAGAGGGATAGTTGGCTCCCTACTATACTTGACTGCAAGTAGGCCTGACATTATGTATGCTACATGTGTTTGTGTCAGGTATCAAGCCTGCCCTAAAGAGTCTCACTTGACTGCAGTCAAAAGAATATTGAGATATCTAAAGGGCACTCCCTATTTAGGCCTCTGGTACCCTAGGAATGGAGATTTTGATCTAACAGGTTATACAGATGCAGACTTTGCAGGATACAAAGAGGATAGAAAGAGCACAACTAGAACCTGTCAATTCCTAGGTGGAAGACTTATTTCATGGAGTAGTAAGAAGCAAACCAGTGTGGCTATCTCCACAGCTGAGTCAGAATATGTAGCTGCAGGAAGTTGCTGTGCTCAACTTCTGTGGATTCAACATCAGCTAGAAGACTATGGATTTCAGGTAAGTAGAACTCCACTTTTCTGTGATTCTACAAGTGCTATTTCAATAGCTAATAATCCTGTATCACATAGTAGAACTAAACATATTGAGATTAAATATCACTTTCTTAGGGAGCATGTAGAAAGAAATGATATTGCACTTGAATATGTTAAAACTGATAATCAGATAGCTGATATGTTTACTAAGCCCTTAGAAGAAGCTAAGTTCAATAGGTTCAAAATTGAACTAGGTATGATAAACTTACACTAAGTTTACAGAACTAAAAATTGGCTAAGTAAAAAGGTGTCGACACATAGACAAGTCTATGTCGACACAGAATAGTAAGTGTCGACACTTCAGGAAAATGGTGTCGACACATCTAGGAAGTTGGTGTCGACACTTCAGAATGTTAGTGTCGACACATGTCGAGTTGGTGTCGACACATCCAATGAGGTGTCGACACTTAAGTTTTACTCAGAATTTTCTAAGTAACGTCTCGACTACATGTCGAGAAGTGTGGTGTCGACACATAACCAAGTGTCGACACATAAAATCTGTTGACTAAACTTGTGTCGACACATGAGTGTCGAGACATTATAAGTCAGTGTCGACACTTATTGCCAGTGTCGACAAATCTTTAGTAATCCATCCCGCCTGTTCGTCTTCAAACCAGAAAGGTATAAATAGGATTCTGTCTTTGTGTGTCGACACGCTTTCAGAGTTTCGAGACCAAACTACTGTGTCGACATTTCTCTTTTCTAAAGACTAATTCTACAAACCCTAATGGCTCCCAAGCTCGAGGAGAACGTCAATGAAGGCTATGAACTGGTTCGTGGCGCGTTCGACGATGGCGATCAAGAAATCAAATCGGTGGTAACCCTAGTCACCGATTCTGGATTGGAGTACTTGGTTTCAGAACCAACCAAAATATGGAAGAAGGAAGTTCTTGAATTCCTTACTGGAGCTTCTGTAGATGACTCAGGTTACAGAATCAAATAGAGAGTGCATGGAACCAAGGTCAAGATTTCACCCAAAACTCTGAGAAAGGTACTTCAGCTACCTAAAATTCAAGCAGAAGAGGAAGTGACTACATCTAAGACCAGGGAAGCACTTACCTGGTGTGGTCTAGATCCTAAGATGAAGATAGGATCTGTATTCAACAGGAAAGGAATGAATAACCAAGGAAAATTCCTGTCTGAAATTGTGGGGAAAGTTATACTCAGCAAGACTGGAGGGCATGACAGGGTGTCAGCCTCCATGTTCAGTGTTATGACCAGAATTATCTTCAACCTAAAAACAGATTGGTCAATGGTTGTGTATGAGAAAATTAAGGAGAGTCTGAAGAAGCCCAATCTGGGCAGAATACTAAGTCTCTACCTGGCTGGTACAATACCAGAGGTAATGAGCAATGCTGCTGGTACTAAAATCAATCAAATGAGAAGGATGGATCAAAGGATATTTTCCAGGTGGGAAATAGTACTATCTAAGGAAATACCTACCCCAGAGAAGCAAGTTTCTAAGAAAGATTCACCTCCAAAGAAGAAGAGGAAGATAGCTCCTGTGACACAGGAGTCCTCCAGCAGTTCAGGTAGTGAAGAACAAGTTGTTTTCACTCCTGATAGTCAAGAGGAAGTGGCTGCAGAGAAGTCTCCTGCTCCTCAAGAGACAGCTGAAATCCAGGGGGAGCTGCCTCCAGCTAGCCCCAAGTATAAGGATCCAAGCCAGGGGGAGCTTCCAGCAGTAGAAGAACCCTCTACTCTGGACAGTGAGCAAGCCACAATCATTATCCAAGAGGTACTTACTGACCTCAATACTTTAGATTTTTCTGTAATAGATTCTGATTTGTCTGATGTCCATCAGCAAACTCAGCAAGCAAATCAAGAACCAGATGTTGTTCTCCAAGACACATCAGTTATCCTAGAAGTGGTTCCTGATAAAGTAGTTGATGAACCCAGTACCTCTCCTGCACAGTCACCAGTAGAATTTACCATGGAAGATCTATTTCTAAATCTAGATCAAGAGGACTTTGACATGGATAAAGTTGCTGCTGCTGAAGAGAAGGGTGCTGTTGCTGAGGGGGAGCACATGACAGTTAGGAAGAGCCTATTAGGCTGGAAACTAAGCAAGCACCTGTTGTGCAGACTGAAAGGCCAGAAAGCCCTAAGGACAGGGTTGAGATTGACAGCACCTCTGCCTCTGAAGATGAGGAGAGTGCTAGGGCTAAGAAGAAGAAATTGTTTGTCTTCAAAAGAAGAAGTCAGAGCTACAAGAAAGCCCTCCAATCCATTGCCCCACAGCCAATAGTTCAACAAGACCCAACTATTGACTATAGTGCTCTACTGATTGCACTGCAAATCAAGATGGATGAGCAAAGGAAGGCTATAGAGACTTATGTTGATGAAGGGCACAAGACCCTACAATTTGATCTGGCACAGGAAATCAAGTCAATAAGGTTTGAAATGAACCTTAATAAAAAGGAGATGACTGAATGTTTTTCCAAGGGTGGTAATGCAGTGGTCTATCTGGCAACCCACCAAGAGAAGATAAAGTCTCAAGTAGATGATATAGCACTGAAGCAAGGCTATGTGCTGGAGAATCAGTTGAGAATGAATGATAATTTAACAGCCTCTCACAATGCTATAGTCACTGAACTGAAGAATAAGACTGCTGAATCTTCAACATCTGCTGCTGCAAAGGCTGAATTTGATAAAGCTTTTCAAGATGAAATTGCTGCTGTCAAGACTGCAATCAAGGATTCACAGAAGGTCATTTCTGAACAGCTTACAAAGCTTAGACCTTATTTTAAGGATGGAATCAGGTATTTGGACAGTCAGATCAGATTCCAAAAGGATGATGTAAGAGATCATGTTGCACAAGAAGTCATAAAGGGGGAGAGGGTGTTAGTCAAAGCAAGCTCAGACCATGCCAAGTGGATATCAAATTCCATCAGGGCTACCCTTGGATATCCTCCCCTGTGTGATGATGATAATGTTGCTGAATCAGGAATTCAAAGTGCATATCTTGGAGGTGAGCAACAGGAAGTAGCTCAGGTGATCTATCCACCTCCAGATTTTGACATAGTTCATGCAGATGTAAGCACAATGTATAGCCCAACTGCTGGAAAGTCAAATGTTGTTCTGGAAAAGGTTGTTCAACCTATAACAGCAGCTATGCAAGAGGCTTTGGACAAAGAAGAAGAGACAAGGCTGTCAAAGAAGAAGTTTAGGGAACTAGCTGAGCAAAAACCAGATTTTGAACAGTGGAGCCCTACTTCTAGGAACATCATTCTCACAGCCTGGAAAGCAGCCAAGGACAATGCTCATGAAAGGAACAAATGGTTCTCAGAAGCAGAATGGTGGAAGCATGAGATTAGGCAGGAAGCCATTGTCCAGTATAGAAGGAAGGCTAAGTTAGGAAAGCTACCTCCTACAGCTGTGGAGCCTAGCAAGTACTTTCCTAAGCCCTATCATTACTTTGAGAGGCAAAAGATCAAGGCTGATAAGCTCGATCTCAAAGGAAAGAAGAATGTTGATACTGAGCCTGCTGCTGCTGCTGCTGTAAAGGCCAAAGTACAAGCTGGGAAAGGAATAGTTATAAAAGAACCTGATCAGAACTAGACTAAGATTAGACTAAGAAACATTGTTATAATCTTTTACATATGAAATATTTTTGTAAAACAATGGAAATGTATTAAAACAATGTTAGAACAATTTTTGATAAATATATCTCATGATTGTTCAGAAGCATGTGTCTATTTCTTGTTTGTTCTGCAATGTTTAATGAGTATACATGTGTGCTTTATTACATGTTTAAGTTTACCCTGTTGACATATACCTGCTTTACATCATTTTCTAATTTTTAATTTTTAGTGGTGTATATCATTGACTAAGGGTTATGACTTCTCCAAATAGGGGGAGATTGTTGGGTACATTGGTCAAATGTACCTGATTTGAAGAAGCCTCACCTAACTCAATGATATACATCATAATGTATTTGATGTTTGTTTGAGTTACTTGTGCAGGTTAGGTATTCACTGGACTGAAGCTAAAAGTTTCTAAGTCCATGTGTCGACACCCAGAGGGAAAGTGTCGACACTTGAGAAAGCTTGTGTCGACATCCAGACAAGCAGTGTCGACACTTGGAGTCATTGTGTCGACACCTGGGATGAAGAGTCGACACCAGACACAAAGTGTCGACACAAGGAGCTGTGTCGACACTCAGTGAAGAAGTATGCAGAGAAGCAGTGTCGACACTTAGCAGAAGTGTCGACACCTAGAAGAGCTGTGTCTACATCAGAAAGTGTCGACACTTGGAGTTGTGTCGACACTCAGCAAAATTTTGCAGAGACTAAGGACAAGTGTCGACACTCAACACAATGTGTCGACACTCAATCAGCAGAGTCAACATATGAAGAATGTGTCGATACTCAGCACAATGTGTCGACACACACTCAAAGGAGTCAACACTTGAAGTATGTGTCGACACTCAGCACAATGTCTCGACACACAACCAGAAGAGTCAACACTTGAAGAAAGTGTCGACACCCAGCACAATGTGTCGACACTTAGTTGAAGACTCTACACTTGAGGAAAGTGTCGACACAAGGAGCTGTGTCGACACTTAGCAAAGAACAGAAAAGTTTACAAAATATTCTAAGTACAAGTGTCGACACTAAGGGAATGTGTCGACACTCAGCTGAAGAAACAAAATTGAAGACTTGTGTCGACACCAAGAAGCAGTGTCGACACTTGACAGTTTCAACACATGAAGATGTGTCGACACAAAGGAGATGTGTCGACACTTAGAAGAATTCAACAAGTTACAGAAGATCAAGTACTTGTGTCGACACTTAATTTCAGTGTCGACACTTGAAGAAGAATCTGTGTCGAGACATACAAGGAGTTGTGTCGACACCTTGTAGACTTGTGTCGACACTTACACAACATGTGTCGACACTTGGTATATAAGTGTCGACACTTAAGAACAGAAAGTCTCGACACTATCTGACAGTTAGAGAATTTCAAGAATTGACTGGATGACATGACAGCTGCCGTTCCAGCCGGTCTACAGCACTTGTCAGAGATCTCAGAAGTCAGTTATGAACCGGACCAGCCGGTTACCATGAAGAAGGCCTATAAATAGGCACAGACTGTTTACAGAAGTTGTTGTTGTTGTTAAGAGTTAACAGAAGAAGATTAAGTTCTGATTGAGTTCAGATTAATCTAAGAGATTTGTTCAAGTGGTTGCTGATCAAGTTATCCAAGTGATACAAATCAAGAAGATCTTGCTGTCCAACAGTAGATCTAAGAAGTTGGAGAGAGAGAGCTCCAATCAAGAATTCAGTCTTTGGAACTAAGGCTGAGAAGAAGGATTCAGAATCATCTGGATCTCAAGAAGCAGAGGTCAAGGATCAACTGCAGAGGATTCAGACTAATTCAGTTCTACTCAAGAAGCTTTGAAGGAAGCTAAGTCAGTTTGGATCTAGCTGAGTTCTTCCAAGAACTCTTCAAGAAACTCTCAACTCCTCTCTTATTTTCTGAGTTGTAGAGTTAGTTATTGTAATTCAATTTTAACTTGTAGGATCCATTGGATCTGAGTGAATTGTAAGCCTATATTATAAAGGCTGAGGGTAGGGCTTGGTTGCCTGAGTGTAGGAGTTGAAGAACTCTGAGTGTAGGCCTTAATTGGCTGAGTGTAGGCCTTGATTGGCTGAGTGTAGGCCTGGGTGGCTGAGTGTAGGCCTTGGAGGCTGAGTGTAAGTCTTTGGGCCTGAGGTGTAGGAACCTAGTTGGGTTCTGAGATAGTGGAGAAGTTTGGCCGAATCTAGTACACTGCTAGATAGGAGAAGAGGGAAAGTGGATGTACCCAAAGATTGGGGAACCACTATAAATTTGTGTGTCTGCTGTGCTGTGCTGTGGATTAGCAGTTTATATTTTGTTATTGCTGTTAGCTGTAGAAATCTGTGAGATAACTGTTTTGCTGCCAACAAAGTTTCAAAAAGGTTTAGGTCACCTATTCACCCCCCCCCCTCTAGGTGTTTAGGTACCATATCTTTCACTTACTATGATATTCTGGGCTCTTTTATCCATAGTTTCTAGGATGATCTCATCCTTAGTCATCTCTGAAAAATCCTTGGGAATTCTTTGGTTTGCATATAGAACTGAAATCTTCATAGGAATATAAGGAACTTCCTTTACTGTAATGTAGATCCTTGGATCAGAAGCCTCCATAAACAGCCTGACCCTTTCTTTCCATATTCCAGATATCTCCAACCTGCATATGGGTAATTTCATTGAACTTAGTTCCTTATGATTTTCTCCTGAACCAATTTTCTTGATCTTGAAGCTGCCTAAAGGATCTAACGCAGACTGTTAAGTCCTTCTTTGAGGAACCTCCCTCTGATACCACTTGAAAGAATTAGTGCCTAACCACCTAGAGGGGGGTGAATAGGTGTAATTCCTTTTTTCTTTTTAAGGAAGCAAATCTATTCAGTTATTTACTTAACAACAGATAATTCTATAGCTAACACAACACAGATTCACAAAAATATCACAACACAGATTGCACACAGATTTTTATAGTGGTTCCCCAAGGTCTGGGTACATCCACTTTCCCCCTTCGCCTATCTAGCAGTGTGCTAGATTCGGCCTAACTTCTTCTCTTCACCTCAGATCCTCAGATCTTACAGTAGCTCAGAACCCCAACATGGCTCCTACAACTCAGAGTGAGTCCACACTCCTACAGCTCAGGCACACAGCCCTACCTTAGCCTACACAAGGCCTACAACTCAGAGATATCAATCTCCTACAACTCAGGCTCACATCCCTACCTCCACCTTCAACAAGGCCTACCACTCAGAGAAAATATTCTCCTACACTCAGCCTTTATATAATAGGCTTACATCTCAGATCTAGAATAGATCCTACAGGAAATAGTGTTTACAAAGTGTTTTACCACCACCCAGGTTGAGAGAAAATGGATGGATAGCTTCTTGATCAGTTCTTGGAAGAATCTGATGGCAGAGAACAACCTCTCTTAGCTTTCTTCAAAGCTTCTTGAATCTGAACTCAGTAGGGTTGAATCTCCTGTGAAGTTGATCTTCAATCAGCTTCTGACTTGAGATTCAGATCTCAATCTGAATCTTTCTTTGCAGCCTGGTTCAGCAACTGCACTTCAGTAGATGGAGCTCTCTCTCTCCAACTTCTTCTTCTTAGATTTTCTGAAGAAAATCTTCTTCTGTCTTCTATTATAACTGTTGTGTCTAATGATCTGTTGTTGTTCTTGTTCGACTGTCTTCTGTTGAAGGAGAAAGCCTTTATATAGCCTTCCTCCAAGGTAACCGGTTGATCCAGTTTCTAACAAACTTCTGATAGCTTTGACAGTTTCAGTAGACCGGTTAGAAATGGCAGTTGTCAAGTCATCCAATCACTTCTTGAAATACTGTCTCTGTCTGAAAGTGTCGAGACTGAACTTCATCATGTGTCGACACAAGTAGACTAAGTGTCGACACAAGTGGACTAAGTGTCGACACAAGCCTTGGTGGTGTCGACACATCTCCTTTGTTGTTGTTAATACTTCTCGACACAGCCTTCTATAGAATGTGTCGACATTGATTCTGTGTGTTGATACAATCACTTCTCTTCTTTAACATAGTTGAAACTTTGCTGTGTATTGACACAAGTCCTGTGTGTCGACACAGTTGATGTCGACAAGTTCTTCAGTGTGTTGACACTACCTCTTGGTGTCGACACAGTTGATGTCGACTAAGTATTCCCGTGTGTCGACACTGCCTCTTGGTGTCTACACAGTTGATGTTGACAATGCTTCACTGTGTGTCGACACTGCCTCTACATGTCGACACAGTTGATGTCGACTAAACTTCTCTGTGAGTCGACACTGTCTCTGTATGTTGACTTAGTTTCTTCAGGTGTCGACACAGCCTTTCCAAGTGTCGACACAATTAGCTCCAAGTGTCGACACAGCTTTTCTCCAGTGTCGACACAGGCCTTCATAAGTGTCGACACAGCTTCTCCTGGTGTCGACACATGGACTTAGAAATTTTTCTGCATTCCTGCATTTACTTAACCTGCACATATAAACTCAAAACAACATCAAATACACCTTGATGCATAACATTTAGTAAGGTGAGGCTTCTTCAAATATAGTACACATTTTCCAATATACCCAACACTTATGACCAGTCTTTTCAACAAGACTTATTTTAGGTAATAATGGGCGGTCAATTGATATAACGACATGTCGAAAAGTGACCAAAACCCTAATGCTTCCTTATAAAATGGAATAAACAAAAAACCCTAGTCAAACTCTTCCTTGTCGAGTTGTTCTTTTGGTGTCGAGCTCGACAATGACAAAGATGGTGGTGGTGGATTTCCAAGAAAGACGACTGAAGCGCCAGTGCCGTACCATACAGGAGGAACCCCAAAGTTGTTTCTCTCATTGTTCCTTATCTCCAGGAGGGTGACTTGAAGAGGATCAAATGCTGTCATGCGGTCATGAAGAAGAACGAGATCTATGGCCGGAAATGAGATAAGATTCCTACCCTCTCCCTTGGTGCTAGATCTTTAGATATATTATAGGAGAGATGTCCTATCAAGAGATCTTGACTTTGGTGCATAATGAAGATCTCCTAGGTAGAGACCACGCTACGAACTTGTCCTAGGGTTTTGTTGTCTTCAACCTTTCTTCTCTTCAATATGAGGATGATGGACTTGGTTTTGTGAAGAATGCTGGTCTATTGAGGGTGAATAAGGGAGAATGAAGAGCTAAATGTTTCTTTGTATGAATGTCTAGAAGAATAAGATAAACTGATGTGTTCGTTTGACTTTACGATGCATGCAGAAATCTGATTTCTGCACGTAGTAGGCTTCGTGCTTGATTTAAGCCATGATCCGAGCACTTCAAGTCTTGGGCTGAACTTGAAAGTTATAGACCTCGGAAAGACCATTCCAACATATGTTTGAACGCTTTCTGTTGAGCATTGTGGCTCTCGTAGGGTGCGACGGATGTTGCTGCGTTGAACTAACATAAGGCCAAGACAGATTTTTTGTCTAAGTAGTTGATGTGTTAGCCTAGTGTTTGAATCTTAGACTTGGTTGGAAATTCGTAGCATTGGATGACATCTTTCATTGGGATAATCTAGTTGGAAGAAACTGTGATGAGAGAATGCATTATGTATGTGTTTTGATGGGTGATATGTATTGGAAGAGTAATTGGTGGGCTTGTATGATATACACAATCGATAGCAAGTGATGAACTATAAACAATGAAAGAACTTGTGGAGTGTAATTGTTCATGATTATTATTTATCTAGAAACATATATGTCATGTTGATCATTCCCGGAAATAAGATGTGTTGAAAGATAAATGATTTGATGTGCATGCACATGCTAAACTTAAAAAGGGGGCTAGATGAATATTACGCCCATGGACATGCTATGACCTTATTGATCTTATGAATTAAAAGTATGACTGGAAAAAGTCCACCACTTAGAGTCATGTTAACTCCCTACGGGTAGCGGTGTGGGTCGTATAGCAATCAAAGGGATTTGATATCTTAGGTTATGACGGAACCTTGCATACTTGGAGCACGGGTGAGTTGTTATGAAGGGACTCAGTGTGGAGCCCTTGTGAGCTTGTGAGCACAGGATTGGTATGATAAGAAGGGACTCGGTTGGAGCCCTTGGATGTTTGATGGTATAGCTAAGTGTAATTCCACGTGGTGTGTGTTGACACATGGTGTCATAATCTTGGGTAAAGGATAATGTGGCAGGTCTACGGGCTCGCCAATCATCACACAGACTAGAGTAGATAGATAGACTTTAGGCGGTTGGGCTTGGTCCTCGGTGCACATTCCCGAGGCTCCTTCCATGTCAGTGGACGGTTGGGCTTTATCCTTTGGTGTTACGCTCCCAAAGGATCCTTCCATGCTAGTTATAGGTCGGTTGGGTTGTGTTCTTGGTACACATCTACCAGAGACCCCTTCGGAGTCGTATTACGCAGAGGCTTTGCTGTTGTGTTCTTAGCATTAGGTCGTATTGAGGTCTAGGCCTGCTAGTGTGGATACACGCCTAGTAGTGGAGACGGCCGCTCTACTGTCACCATTTGGCCACGATGAATGGCATTTGAGAGGTTAGCTACCTGCTCGAAAAGTGGAAACAAAATGACTATGTCAACATAGTAAATCAGAGTGCGTGAGTTGCATGGTTGCATCATAAACTATCATTGTATTGCATTGCACCACATAAGATCCTCATCATATAAATTTGTATATGCACTTTTATATGATGAGTTACTTTATGTTAAGCTGATCCTTAACTTATAAATCTGTATGGGTATTTTTATAAGTTAAGTTCTATTTCTGTTTGTAGATTAAATGTTGGTAGTTGACTGTTTTTTCTCTTACACTACTTCTAGTGTAGAATGATGTTTATATTTGATGTACACTGCTACCGTTATATTTATGATATGTAGAGATATACCACCTGCTTGTACATATAGCTTATATACATACATTATACCATTCCTTCTTTCTCCCGCCTAGTACCTAAAAGCCTCTAGGGTTAGAGGATGATATAACCATTTAGTCTTTATGACTAACAGTTACTACGACTACCTTTTTAGGAGGACACCCAGCGGATAGAGTAGCAGTAGTAGCAGGTTATGCAAGAGGGCAGTTAGTCCAGGAACACAGGGCCAGATACTACGATACCCTCGTTGTCGTCGGTTACTGATGTGAGATTTTGAGAGACTATATGTTGTAGCCCTTGAGGCATTTAACTCTGATATGTATTCAGGAGCTCTGTAGCTACCTGTGACTTTCTTTTGGACTTGTACTAGTGTGGATTTTGAGTTATGTATATTCTTTATATTGGGTATGCATGGATGATATTTATGAGAGCTAGAAGAATAGGCGTTTTGGAAACCTCAAAAACTCTATATATGGGGCATCTGATACGAGCTTATGATCTATCATCTTGGACTATTCACCTAATCAGCTCATCGACATAGACAACTTTATCGCCATAGTAAGTCATGCTCTTTTCTTAGAACATTTGTATAATGTTTATTATACATAGCTTCTTCTACCTACGAGAAAAAAATATTTGGTCTGATCATAGGGTATTTCATAGTAATAATTTGATGTGATTATTGAGCTACAACCCAAAAAGTGATTACCCTATGTATGTGTACCAACACAAAATTTAAGTTTGTGGAGATATTATATACATAATGAATATATTTATCATAATTATCCACATTAAGGGCTTCACAATCAATCTATATCATCAGTATCATCAATGACTGCACTGCCATCAGTAATATCACTATAAAAATATTTATATCATCAACTTAATTTAATCTTGTTATATATGAGAACTTGTTTAGAAAGACTGTAATGAAATGATCATAGAATTTTATTGTCAGGTATAGAGCTAATTAGTAGAGCAAAATGGGTTTTCATGAGATGGGAAATGAAAATTCTTAGCCCCGCATAAATTTTATAAATACATGATTGTATGATAATAAGCAATGAACATTCTTATTTCTGCTAAATATATTCTATTGGGCTAAAAAATATTTAGATCTTTACCTGAATATAAACATGATGTCTTGTACTTTGTGTTCAATAAGTACATGATCACATGATTATTTAATAATTTACTTGTTCAATCTTTTGATAAATAACCACTATATCACCCATATCCCTTTTGATGGAATATCTTCTAAGCTGTTTGATGACACATTTTGAAGATCTTATGTTTTGATGATGTTTTTTAAAATAACCGTCACGAAAAATAAACATGTATGCTGATGTTCTTTATAAAAAACGTTGGTAATGCTAAAATTTAGTATTGGTGACGTTTTTGAAAAAAATCGTCCCTAAATAGAAAACAAACAACGACACTTTCAAAAATGTCGTAATAAAAACGTCACTGTAAATTCTATATCTTGTAGTGACCATATGAATGGTATTGAAAATACACAAAATATTTTGTCCTTAATGCCTTACAAATGTTCTCTTCAAAAATATGTATTACATACATCGGCACACAGACCGACCATACGTGAAAACAGTAAATGTTCTACTTTGGACCTTCAAAGGCCAGCCAACGTAGCATAAGGGACTTTAGCCCGCTACCTCTCACTTCGCTCTCTAGCACCTGCATAAGCACGACCCACCAAAATGTGGCAAAACAAAGCAATGGTCAGCATTAGCTGACCAAATTATAATGACCTCACACCTCACTCGGGACAGAGGTTCTCCATCCCTGCAAACAATAGTATATATTTCTTTTGGCAACAAAATGTGCATTTAAGCACCATTCTCCACAGACATATGCATACACTGCCGCACGCCTAGTGCACTCATGGCACATTATTGGTGAATTAGATATCCATGGTTCCACCGCCATCCATTGGTGTAGGGGAGACCGTGATACGTGCTCGACTACACTAACGGAAACTATCGTCACAAAGCATAAAAGCAAGATAGGAGGGCTCCGACAAAAAGCGAACGAAAAGGGGTCGGGTTGGCTCCCAAATCCGAATGATAAAATCAATATAGAAGATTCCAGCCGGACTCGATACAACGTCCTTAAGACCTACCTCTCCAATAAGTAAACAACTCACCGCACCTACACAAGCATCTATTGTACCAACTTGAGCCGTTTCAAATGCAGCAATAATTTATTTCGGAACACCGGCAAACTTCAAATGGCGGTCGAGTTCCAGTTGAGATTAATTCCCTTGTTGACACCAAGTGTTCCAATCTTGGAGAGCAAGTCAAGGCTAGGCCAAGTCTCGCTCCCACAACGGATCTTACCAATCCGTAATACAAGAGATTCAATAACAACGAAGCCGGATCAGATTTTGCAAGCGATGTATTTTAAAATCACGAAAAAGATAGTTCGCAAAAACCTCCACAAACTCAAAGCAAGAATCACCAAAGATGAAGAGATTACCCAACCAAGAACATCAATCACACAAGATATGTGGGAGATTCACTCTCTCCACGGAACCACCGACGTCACACCGAATGGGGCTGCAATCTTTCTTCCTCGGAATCGCACCGAAGGAAGCCACGTCGGCATCGCACCGAAGAGGGGAGGAAGGAAGCAAGGGGGGTTGCTTCACACCACAAGGCTGGTGGCTTGGAGTCTCTCCTTGGCCGAATTTCTCCTAGGGAGTTTCTTTGGATCCAAATTCTTCTTCTTCTCTATTAATTCTCATATAGAGGTCTCCTTATATAGGAGTTACAAACACATAGGAGTTACAAACACATAGGAGTTACAACAAGCCCTTAACCATCCATGATGGAGATGTAATCTCATCCATCCGTATGGTTAAGTACACACCACAAACTATGAAATGTCCAAAAATAAAAATTACATAACATTTATGAATATAAAATTATCATCCAAACATGAAATAATTTTATATTCATCAATATAAAATAAAAGTGCATGAAATAACGTAATTAATTATTCACGGCGGATTTGGCACGCCGCGGGAGGAGGTTGTAACGCTGTCTTCCTTCAACATCATCACGACACCTAAGATCTTTATGTCATTGTGCCTCGACAACCGGGTCATCATCCAGAAGTGGCGGAGGGGCCGCGACATCAATCCTCCCCACTCAAAATCACGTATCTTCGATGCGTGGGCCGAGAGATAGCGGCAGAGAATCTCGGCATCCAAACGTTGAAGCTCTGTCGCGAGTACCCATGAGCCGTCTGAAGAGGGACGGTCACGCCAACGGATGAGGAAGCGGTAGGTAGCACCATCAGGAGTAGCAAGTGGCTCAGCAGCAAGTATCATATCTGGAATGAGAAATGTCTTGGGAAACCTGGGAAACATGTCAGCAGTAGGAAAAAAAGAAGGCAACGTACCATCGGATGTTATACCTGCGGGGACCAAAAGAGAGAGATCATTCGAACTACCACTCCCCAACCCATTAGAAATTTTAGTGGAGGGAGAAGACGACAGAGAATTCAACTCAGGTGGAGGCGAAACAAACGGCGTCAAATCCGAGACATTAAAAATAGGGGAGATACCCCAATCAGCTGGCAAATCCAGCACGAAAGCGTTGCCACCTAGCTTCTTTATAATCTGGAAAGGGTCGGCGCGCTTTGGTGCTAACTTTTTAACGGTGCCAGATGGCAAGCGTTCGGGAACTAACCGGACTAGGACTAAATCGCCGACTTTGAAGTGCGACACCCTCCTATGTAGATTAGCGTGCGTCTGATAAGACTCGTATTGAGCAGTCAAGGTAGCTCGTATACGTGCATGTAGGTCATGAATATGTTGGGTGAAGGATTGTGCAAACTGACTTGTCGTGTATGTTGGGGGCAACAGAACCCAGTCAAGAGGCACAGGGGCCTTGTACCCGTGAATAATCTCGTTTGGAGACAGACCAGTGGAATGATTTTTGGAATTATTATAGGCCAACTGGGCGTAGGGAAGAAGAAGAACCCATATACATTTCTGATCGCTCACTAGGCATCTAAGAAGGCTTCCTAAGCTCCGATTGACCACCTCTGTTTGCCCATCGGTCTGAGGGTGATAGGCGGAGGAAAACAATAACTTGGTACCCATTAAGACCCAAAGTGTTTTCCAGAAATAGCTCGTATACTTAACATCTCTATCCGAGACTATTGTCTTCGGCACTCTCTGGTGACTAACTACTTCTTTAAAATTCAATTTTGCAATATGAGATGCGTCGTTGGTTCTAACGCACGGAATAAAGTATGCCATTTTAGAGAACCTATCCACAACGACAAGAATGGAGTCGTGATGACACAAAGTAGTTGGTAGGCCTAAGACAAAGTCCATGCTCACGTATTCCGATGGCGTAGAAGGTATAGGCAAGGGCGTATATAATCCTACATTGGTTTTGGTGCCGTTGGATAACTGACAGGTATGACAACTACTAACTACCCTTCCCACTATTGCCTTAAGTTTTGGCCAATAGAATTTCTCCTCAATTAGCGTAATGGTCTTGTCCCTACCAAAGTGGCCACTCAACCCTCCACTATGCAATTCCCAGATGATACGGAGGCGTAACGATGACTGCGGAATACACAACTTCCCATGTTTAAATAGATAGCCATCCTTAATGACGAACGCAGATATAACCGTGGGGGAGCTATCTTGGGAAGACAAATATGCGTCCCGAAAATCTGGTCATGTGGCATACTCATCCTTGATTCGCTCGAATCCTACTACATTAACCTCCATAGTGGTGAGTAACATGGTTAGGCGACTAAGAGCATCCGCGACTCGATTGTCAGCTCCCTTAAGGTGTTTGGGACTAAAAGTGTAACCCTGTAGGAAAGATACCCACTTAGCGTGACGCGAGCTGATTTCATGCTGGCCATTGATGAACCACAATGCTTCGTGATCGGAGAGGATCACAAACGTTTTAGAGAGGAGATAGTGCCTCCAATGGTGTAAACATCTAATGACGGCATAAAACTCCCTATCGTAATTTGAGTAATTCAATTTGGCGCCCGCTAACTTCTCACTAAAATAACTCACAGGGTGTCCTTCCTGACTCAAGACACCTCCTATTCCCACGCTAGAAGCGTCACACGTAAGCTCAAAGACCTTTGTGAAGTCAGGTAAACGTAAGACATGTGCCTCAGTCATAAGCTCCTTAATGCATTGGAAAGCGATAGTGGCCGACTTCGTCCAAGTAAACTCACCTTTCTTCATGCAATCACTAATGGGAGACATAATGCTACTAAAGTCTCGAATGAAACGGCGGTAGAAAGTAGCTAACCCATGGAAACTCCGCACCTCTAGTAACTCTAATGCCTTCCGAACCGACTATGTAGCCTAAGAACTCCACTTCAGTGACATAGAATGTGCACTTCTTGAGATTAAGGAATAAGGTTTCCTTCCGTAGTGTGGAAAGAACCGACCTCATGTGGGAGACGTGCTCAACAGTGGTGGTACTAAATACTAAGATGTCATTGAAATAGACGACCACAAACTTCCCCATGTAAGGCTGAAAGACATGTGTCATCATCCGGGAGAAAGTACTGGGGGGCATTGGATAGCCCAAAGGGCATCACAAGCCACTCGTATAACTCATCCTTTGACTTGAACGTAGTCTTCCATTCGTCCCCCTCACGGATCCTGATCTGGTGATAGCCACTCCGCAAATCTAACTTTGAAAAAATGGTAGCGCCAGATAAGACATCTAGGAGGTCATCTAATCGCAGAATAGGAAATCTATATTTGATGGTAATCTTGTTGATAGCACGGCTATCAACACACATTCTCCACGTACCATCCTTCTTGGGAGCAAGAAGGGCAGGTACCGTACATGGACTCATACTAGTCCTAATGAACCCCTTTTTCATCAAATCCTCGATCTGGGTCTGTAACTCTTTATGGGCGGTGGGATGAAGCCTATAGTGGGGTTGGTTCGGTAAAGAGGAACCAGGCATAAGGTCTATCGCATGTTGTATATTCCTCAGTGGTGGTAACACCGAAGGCAGCTCATCCGGGTACACGTCCTTATATTCTTCCAACAATACCCGTAACTCTTTAGGCAAATCGTCCAATACTGTCGAATCTCCTTTCGCACTCATAAGAACTAGTGCGTACATCATCCCGTCAAGAAAGGGATCCTTCACAAATTCTTTTCTACCCACTAGATTCAACGTCTTCCTCTCGACCGGAACAGTGGTGTCCTTAGCTAAAGCTACTGGCTCCTTCGGGACGGTCGGCCTCAACGTAATGACCTTACCATTAAATTTAAATTCATACATGTTGGATCTCCCAAAGTGTGTCACGTCGCGGTCATAAAGCCAAGGGCGGCCCAACAACACGTGACAGGCATCCATAGGATGGAAATCACACCACACCTCGTCAGTGTATGATTTGATCGAGAGGGGTACAAGGCATTGCTTGGTGACCGGGACGGTAACCTTATTAATCCAAGCTACTTGGTAGGGAGTCGGGTGGGTCTGCGTAGTCAAGTGCATACGTGTAACGGCATTCTCAGAGATGACGTTCACACAACTGCCACTATCAATGATCAACTTGCACAACTTCTCGCCACTCTTAAAGATCAGGGAAAATATACTCGTCCTCTTCCAGTCATCTAACGGACAAGGAGTGGTCAAGATACAACGCATCACCATAAGGGGGTGATCGTCCTCTAATTCACTTGGGACCCCTTCTGGGTCACTCTCCTCAGCAGCCTCATATACGTAATCAGTAAGGTCGGTAGTCGACTCTAATAGGGCTATGGCTTTGGTCTTCGTTGGGCATTCAAAGGCGTAGTGACCTTGAATGCCGCAGGAGTAACATGTAGCGTTAGACTTGCTAACTTTCCCGATGGGTATACGCTCACTTACAACCATCCTAGACGTAGACGGTGTCGTGTATTCCGATCCTAGCCTAGTGCGCATTCAGGTTTAGAAAAATCTTGGGAAGATGATTTTTCCTAGGGCAGTAGCTATATTGGAAATAGGATACTTTTATAGATTCCCGATGTGAGGAACACGTGGATCGTTAAAAAAATTGTTTTTTTTTGAAATTTCGCTGAAAAATAAAGATTTTAGCCCGCTATTGGCAGACCACCGAAAATAATTTTTTGTTTTTCTAAAGATTAGATTGACTAACCAGTAATGCAACGAGGATGTTTGCAACGTGGGAGTTGAAACAAACGCCTCTGATACCAAATTTGTGTAGGGGAGACCGTGATACGTGCTCGACTACACTAACGAAAACGATCGTCACAAAGAATAAAAGCAAGATAGGAGGGCTCCGACCAAAAGCGAACGAAAAGGGGTCGGGTTGGCTCCCAAATCCGAATGAAAAAATCAATATAGAAGATTCCAGCCGGACTCGATACAACGTCCTTAAGACCTACCTCTCCAACAAGCACACAACTCACCGCACCTACACAAGCATCTATTGTACCAACTTGAGCCGTTTCAAACGCAGCAATAATTTATTTCGGAACAGTGACAAACTTCAAATGGCGGTCGAGTTCCAGTTGAGATTAATTCCCTTGTTGACACAAAGTGTTCCAATCTTGGAGAGCAAGTCAAGGCTAGGCCAAGTCTCGCTCCCACAACGGATCTTCCCAATCCGGAATATAAGAGATTCAATAACAACAAAGCCGGATCAGATTTTGCAAGCGATGTATTTTAAAATCATGGAAAAGACGGTTCACAAAAGCCTCCACAAACTCAAAGCAAGAATCACTAAAGATGAAGAGATTACCCAACCAAGAACATCAATCACACAAGATAGGTGGGAGATTCACTCTCTCCACGGAACCACTGGCGTCACACCGAATGGGGCTGCAATCCTTCTTTCTCGGAGTCGCACCGAAGGAAGCCACGTCGGCATCGCGCCGAAGAGGGGATGAAGGAAGAAAGGGGGGGTGGCTTCACACCACAAGGCCGGCGGCTTGGAGTCTCTCGTTGGCCGAATTTCTCCTAGGGAGTTTCTTTGGATTCAAATTCTTCTTCTTCTCTATTAATTCTCATAAAGAGGTCTCCTTATATAGGAGTTACAAACACATAGGAGTTACAAACACATAGGAGTTACAACAATCCCTTAACCATCCATGATGGAGATGTAATCTCATCCATCCGTATGGTTAAGTACACAACACAAACTATGAAATGTCCAAAAATAAAAATTACATAATATTTATGAATATAAAATTATCATCCAAACATGGAATCATTTTATATTCATCAATATAAAATAAAAGTGCATGAAATAACGTAATTAATTATTCACGGCGGATTTGGCATGCCGTGGGTGGAGGTGGAACACGGTCTGCCTTCAGCATCATCACGACACCTAAGATCTTTGTGTCATTGTGCCTCGGCAACCGGGTCATAATCAAGTAGTGGCAGAGGGGCAGCTGCATCATCCATAGTCCCCGACTTGATGGTCCAAACTTGAGCATTCTAGTATTTCTGGCTCATGGTGTACGACTCTCATTATGTTAACAATGAAAGCCAAGTACTTTAGGAAATCTAGTCAAGAACGACATAATACAAGTACGGATCATCTCTTTCTCGTTACTCAAATCGTCATGTCAATGCTGAAATCCAAAGAAATAAAGGTGAACAACAAGACGTGGGTCAGCCTCCCCTTTCCAGTATTGGCACTTATGGCCATAATAGCTGGGCACTTCAGGCTCAACAGCTTCAATTTCCACCCAACTTGTCCCCAAGACCTAGGCTCGCAATCATTTGGCCCCCAAGTCTCCAAGTGACAGACCTCCCAAATATTGCTCACTGGGAGCTACTGTCGGCGGTAGCGCTACTTCCTCGCGGTAAGGGACAGAATATCATTTCTTTTCCCACTTTGGTTTTTTTCCTAGAGACAATCTCCAGCACTATCACTACAGAATTGTACACACCCCCTGACCATGAAAACTACACGTTTATCCACTGAGACTTCACTGGCATGTAAATCAATCATAACCAATCCATACCAAGCTGTCCGGATGGGCTTCACACAATATGCCTATTCCATACTTTGATTCTGGATTCTATATGCAAGTTTCATAACAGGGATATCAACGATCAACCCGTTGGAAATCTATCATTCTTCACCATTTGGTAAGGATTTCCATGTACATGACAAATAAGGACTTCAATTGCTCAAGGAGAAAGGTCATTACCCTTGTCAATCTCTTAGGATACATGATCGTGCACTTGATCTAGATGGAAATGATCACCACACCTTCCTCTCCAAGGATCTGGCTTCGACTCAGAAACCCGATCACAAGCACACCTTCACAGCATCTCTCCTTCAAGGCTGGATTCAACCTCGCCCTTTACTCTCCTAGCCTTATCCTTCTTCTTCTTCCTCCTCAGGATTCAAGAGAGAGAGAAAGATGAGAAATAATTCTCATCACAAGCCTTTATCAAAGAGCTGCAGCCACGCGACAACTAGATACCGTCGCGCGGTAGTTCAATCGGTAGCCACTTGGCCTAGTCCGCGCCATTCTGCCACTCAAGATCTCTCAACCTTATCTTACACGTGGCACTCTACTATTAACATTACCGCTACCACCGGGCGGTACTATCCAGAGCCAAAAGTGAATTAATTTACTGGCTACCGCCGTGCGGTATCATGCTATAACTCTGTAACACCCCCTATCCGTCGCATAGCATATAGCAGTAGGTCCGGTCGGGGCCCGACGCCATATACCACAGACAGACCAGGTGGTCTCTCAATGGAAACCATCTAACTAATATCAATGTCCTACACAGAGCATTCTAGCGGAAGCAATTATAATAGATGCATTAATAAAGAACCCAACACTAGCATGAATGTCCACTAATAAGCCACGGAATGATCGTACAAATACACAAGTACAATGGCCTTAAGGCCTTACAATTGTTTACTCAAATAGAAGTGTTTTCCAAACCCCAACACGCAGGCTGGCCATACATGAGTAAAAGAAAACACTAAGCATTAGGCCTTCGAGGGCCGGCACTGCAACTTGGGCTTTAGCCCGCTATTTACCGCTCGGCTCCGCAGCACCTGCAAGCACAATATACCGCAATGGTGGCAAACCAAAGCAACGGTCAGCAATATAGACCAAATTATAACGATTACGCCCCCAACTCGGGGCGGCGATGCTCCTTTCCTGCACTTTATTAGCATAACCAAGCAGTATAAAAATTAGACTACATCACAGGCGTGGGCACACATGGCCACACACCCCGTGCACTCAGGGCACATTCTCGATGAACCGGTCAATGTCACGTCAATTTAAGCCATAGACACCCCGGTCTCACCACCGCGACTTTGACTGCCAAACTATGAGCATTTTGTCTTCCCGGCATGGGTCACGTCAATTTAAGCCATAGACCGTCGAAGACCCTCATCTATGCCAACGGCTCACACCGAACGACATAGAACGGGTACGGTTCCGCCTAACCCATGCTCACATCGCAATGACAATTTAAGCCATATGCGCGGGTCAACCTTCTCCGAGTCCCGTTTCCGTCACACAGTTCACATAACCCGGTTATGTTCAATTTGGCTCCCAGGCCACCATGTTAGCAGAATCACGCATCCTCCTAGTTTTCCGGGTGCACCTTGGAGTTAATCCCCAAGGCACCCTGTTGCAATCTACCGCATAGAAAACCCGAAAAACAAACATTCGCGTGGAGTCTTCTCTGTCCATTTATGCAATGCAACATCACCGATCCAGACCAACTTGTCTGGGTAGGCTTCACACAACATGCCTATATCCGTTCTCAATTACGGGCTCTACATGTACATAACGAGGACTATGTATGTCTACCTGAAGGAACACCTCAAACTCACCGCAAACTCGCGAGAGCGGGCTTCCCTATGCAAAAGAAGTAGAGCTTCACATGCTTAAGTAGAGAATCGTTACCCTAGCGTTCTTCCTTGGTGCCAAGGAAATGTACGCAGATGAAAAGCACCACAATCTCCTTGCCTCCGTAGATCCGAAGTCGGCTCGCGATTTGGAGCTCTGAAGCTCTGCTGGTGACCGGATCTAGGCTTTTTCTTCCACCTTTGCTCTCCCCTCTCTCTAGACTTAGAAAGAGAACTACTCGAGTGAAATGAGGGTTTCAAAGGCTCAATACCGGGTATATCCAAGCACTAACAACCCCCAGCCGTCGGATCCCAAATTAAAAAAATGAACGGCCATGATTCGGGCCTGAAATGCAAAATATGGGCCGAACACGGCCTGCGACACGCCCGTGTCTAGGGCCGTGTCCCCCATTTGCCGTCGAAATCGACGCATCTCGAAAAACACACGGTCACCCGACACGCCCGTGTTCGACCTGACACGCCCGTGTCAGCCAGTATATGCCCGTGTTCCCGGGCGTGTTCCTCTATCAACACAGGACCAACACCAACCCGAGACTCACACGGGTCTTGGACACGCCCGTGTCCTAGGCCGTGTTCCGTGTCTTGACACATCATCGAGCGAAAATCGTCGACTTCCCTGGCAGATCGTCAACACGAGCTCGACACACCCTGAGACACGTCCGTGTCTCAGGCCGTGTTCGCTGCTCGACGATCGTCGACTCCAGAATTCGTCGACCTCTCGGCCAAATTGTCGACCCAAACACGACACGCCGTGGGACACACCCGTGTCCCAGGCCGTATGCCCCATGCCAAATTCCAAATTTGGCCCAGAACGCCTCTCGTCACTCTTTTGAGTTTCGGGGCGTTACAACTATCTCCATCTTAAAAGAATTTCGTCCTCGAAATTACATAAAGGAAAGAAACATAAAACTTAAACGGTACCTGAGCAAAATAACTCCGGGTACTCCTCAAGCATACTCTGCTCTCGCTCCCAAGAGATCTCATCCCGACCGCAATTGTCCCAATGGACCTTGACCATCATGATCTCTTTATTGCGTAGCCGCTTGACTTCCGAGTCCTCAATACGTACGGGCTTGACCTTTGTCATCAACCCACTATCGACCAGCACTTGATCGACCGCGATCACTTGCGTAGGCTCTTGCACCACCTTCCGTAGCACTGATATATGGAATACATTATGTATACCACTAAGCTCCACTGACAGCTTCAACCGGTACGCTGCTTCACCAATTCACTCTAGATCCTCAAACGGTCCAAGGTACCTCGGGCTTAGCTTCTTCAAGCGCCGCACCCGCGAGACACCCTTGAACGACTTGATCTTCAAGTACACCCAATCGTCAATAGCAAACTACACGTTCCTGTGCTTGGCATTATAATACTTAGCCTGACAGTCCTGAGTTATTAACAACCTCTCTCGAATGTTTCGAACCAAAGACGTTGCATCATCCACCTCTTGGCGCTTGTACAACTTTGACTCACCCGTTTCCAACCAAGACAATGGCGTGCGACATATTCTACCATAATTGGACTCGAAGGGTGCCATTTCTATACTTGCCTGGTAGTTATTGTTGTACGCGAACTCCACCAAGTAAAGATGATCTTCCCACTGCTTTCCGAAGTCCAGGACAAACATGCGAAGCATGTCTTACATTGTCCTATTGACCCTCTCGGTCTGCCCATCCGTCTGCGGATGGAAGGCTGTGCTAAAACTCAGCTTCGTTCCCAACATCTATTGCACCAACCTCCAATCATTGGACGTGAACCGCCCATCCCAGTCACTCACTATGCTGCGGGGTACACCATGAAGCCGTACTATGTTGTCCACATATAACTTTTCCAATTTCTCAACCGGATCATCCTTCTTATGCGGAATGAAGTGCGACACCTTCGTTAGGCGATCTACGACCAACCAAATGGCGTTGTTCCCCTTTTTCAACCTTGGCAACCCGTGCACAAAGTCCATAGTAATGTCGTCGAACATCCACTCCGGAATATGCAAGGATTTCAAGAATCCTCCCGGCTTATGGCACTCCGCTTTCACCAAGGTGCAAGTTTGACACTTCGCCTTGTAGAGCGTCACATCCTTTTTCAGTCCTGGCCACCAAAACAATTTCTTAACATCGCGGTACCTCTTCGTGCTCCCTGGGTGAATTGAGTACTTGGTATGATGCGCCTCGTACAACAATTCCACCCGCAAATTGCCCATGTTTGGGACGCACAGACGACCGACCTTCCAAAGCAATCCATCCTCAACAACGAATTGGGAATTTGACCCATCCAGAGCTTCAACCATGATCTACTTCATGTGGCCATCCAAATCCAAAGCCTGGCGAATCCGATAAGCCAGGTCATACTGGACTTCAGTCCAATTCAGTAGTGCTTCAGCACTTGACTGCTTATCCACGCATGAGATCTCCAACGCCTCCAACTACCGAACCAACCGCTCGTCATGGATCGACAGCCAATTATCTTAAGCTGGGGCCTGGCGACTCAATGCGTCCGCAACCGCATTGCCTTTAGCAGGCACATTGTGGATCTTGAATGTATAGTCCGCCAGGAACTCCATCCACCTACGCTGCCGCATGTTCAGATCTTTCTGATCCAGCAAATATTTCAGGCTCTTGTGATCGGTGTAGATATCAATCTTCACACCGTACAAATAATGTCTCCACAGCTTCAATGCAACGATCACGACCGCTAACTCCAATTCATGGACCGGATAGTTCCTCTCGTGCACCTTCAGCTGTCTCGAGCCATACGCTATCACACTTTTGTGCTGCAGTAGCACACAACCCAAACGACTGCCCAAAGCATCGCTATAAATCTCAACGCCTTCGGTCCCACTCGGCGAACTCTGCACAGGCGCCGTGGTCAACTAACACTTCAATTCCTCAAAAGCTCGTGCGCACTCCAGCGTCCAAACGAACTTCTGCTCCTTCCTCATCAAAGTAGTGAGAGGTAACGCTATCCGCGAGAAGTTCTCCATAAAGCGCCTATAATAGTCGGCAAGCCCCAGAAAGCTCCAGACTTCCGCTATCGTAGAAAGCACAGGCCACTCTCGTATCGCAACAATCTTCATCGGATCCACTGCAATAGCCTCTCCACTCACTATATGTCCGAGGAATGCCACTGAGGACAACCAAAACTCACATTTAGAGAATTTGGCATACAACTGATTCCTCCTCAGTGCCTCCAAAATCAAATGTAGATGTCTGAAGTGATCCTCCTCACTCTGCGAGTACACCAAAATATTATCGATGAAGACGAACACAAAATGGTCCAAGTACTCCCGGAAAGTCCCGTTCATCAAATCCATGAACACCGACGACGCATTGGTTAGCCCAAACGACATGATCGTAAACTCGTAATGCTCGTATCTCGTACTGAATGTTGTCTTAGGGATATCACTCTCTCTTATTCTCAGCTGATAATAACCGGACTTGAGGTCCAACTTTGAGTACACCGTCGACCCGACTAACTGATCAAAGAAATCATCAATCCTTGGGATCGGGTACTTATTCTTTTCCGTTAGCTTGTTTAGCTCCCAATAATCTATCCATGGTCTCAAGCTTCCATACTTCTTCTTAACAAAGAGGACTGGTGCGCTCCAAGGAGAAGAACTTGGACGCACGTAACCTTGCTCCAACAACTCCTGAAGTTGCACCTTCAGCTCCGACATTTCCTTAGGCGCTAGCAGATACGAAGATCATGACACAGGTTTCGCACCTGACACCAGCTCAATCGTGAAGTTTATCTCCCGCTGTGGCGAGGCTCCAGGAAGATCACCAGGGAACACATCAGGGTACTCCGATACCACTGAAATACTATCCAACGTAGGATTTGGCTTTGCAACCTCCACTAGCGTAAAGAACAGATCTGCTCCAGCACGAACCGCCTTCACCGCCTGAAGAGCAGACATCAATGTCTTGCTCGACCCTTTCAAGCATGTAAAAGTCATCTCACAACCTGTTCCCAACTTGACTTCCTTGCGACCACAATCAATATAGGCTTGCTGCTCATAGAGGCAGTCTATGCCAAATATAACGTCGAACTCCACCAGCGGTAGTAACGATGCTTGCAGCTTAAACTCTTGACTCCCAATGCGAATCTTAACGCCGCAGATTTTATCCATGCGCATCGAACATCCATTCGGTAACAACACATCCAACTTGTCCTTCGCCATCGAAGAAGGTACTCTAATGCGCGATATGAATCCTTCGGACAAGAAGGAGTGTTAATCTCCCATATCAAAGAGTGCACTTGTCGGATTCTCACAAATCAAAACAAATCCTAAACAAGCAGTGATAAGGTAACACGCACATAACAAGTATAAAACAATTTGACTGGCTATAAATTTAAACCATACCTGTCACCACATCTGCTTATTTAATGGCCTCATGTTGGCCAAGATTATAAACCCTTGGTTGAGCCGGAGTATAATGGGACGTGGTTGACTCCACCGCCTTGCCCTTCTCTTCATAAGTGGCTCCCGACTTCCTCTCGGTCTTGGGACGTCCGCTCCAGCAATCTCGGGCAAAGTGCCCCGGCTTTCCTCAACTAAAACATGTACCCGGGGTATGACCCGTAGTTGCCCCAGAAACACCAGAAGAGGTGGATGGACCCGAAGTCCTAGCCTTCTTAAAGAACTTACGGTACCCAAACTTTGAGGTAGTCGGCACCTTGAACTCAGACTTCTTATCACCAAAGCTTTTCTTTGCTTGTACATTATATCCTTCTCCAAAGAGCGGGCCGTGTTGACCAGGGTCAAGAAGCCCTGCGTCATCGGCCCCGAGAGTAGTAGCCTCAAGTCATCTCTCAGACCTTCGTAGAAACGGTTGGTCTTATGCTCCTCATCCGCGAACGTAGAGCTAGCATACCAACCCAACCGAGTAAATTCGTGGAGATACTGATCCACACTACTCTCTCCTTGTACCAACCTCTGGAACTCATTCTCCAAAGCTATCCTCTGCGTCGAAGGGAGGTGCCTAGCCAAGAACAGTCTCGAGAACTCTTCCTCTCAAGAGATGCAGCTCCAAACCCTCCCACCACAGCCTAGCGTCTCCATCCAACAGGAATGTAACTATAGTGGTCATTGGCCACTCCTCTGCCTCCGTCGCTGTCAAGACTCTCTTCACTCGAGAGAGCCAATCTTCAGCTTGGGATGGGGTTCCCAACCCCGAGAACATAGGAGGATTGATGCTCATAACATGTTTGAGCTGTCTCTCAGTTTCCCTCCTCGGCACCAACGATTCCAACACAACATGCTCCACTCTTCTTGGATCATCCCTTTGAAGTGGTACCTGCTCTATCATAAGAGCAGGCTGCTGCATCTGCCTTTCAGGCTACACATTGATCATGGCAAACACTGCTTAGGCAACCAATCGTATGGTTTCAGCCGATGGAGGTGTTGCAGGAGCATCGTTTGGTGCACTACTAGCCTCAGAAACTCGGCGTTCAGACGACCCAACACCGCTTCTGGTCACATGTAGTTGTACAAAACACCATTAAGCGACCAAACAAAATTGCAAACAGTAATTATAGGAACACGCAGGTTCCTCAAACACATGTATTTTCATTCCTAAGTGGACATTCATGGGTTCTTTTGCTGTTATAATGATGACGAACACACATGTGCTCACCACCCCTTAAAAGAATTCGCTCAAGAATTCATTTAAGCCTGACCGAAACCAGTAGTCTGATACCAAATTGTAACACCCCCTATCCGTCGCATAGAATATAGAAGTAGGTCCGGTCGGTGCTCGACGCCATACAACACAGATAGACTGGGTGGTCACTCAATGGAAACCATCCAACTAATATCAACGTCCTACACAGAGCATTCTAGCGGAAGCAATTATAATAGCTGCATTAATAAAGAACACAATACTAGCATGAATGTCCACTAACAAGTCACGGAATGATCGTACAAATACACAAGTACAATGGCCTTAAGGCCTTACAATTGTTTACTCAAATAGAAGTGTTTTCCAAACCTCGGCACGCAGCCCGACCATACATGAGTAAAAGAAAACACTAAGCATTAGGCCTTCGAGGGCCGGCACTACAACTTGGGCTTTAGCCTGCTATTTACCGCTCGGCTCTGCAGCACCTGCAATCACAATCCACCGCAATGGTGGCAAACCAAAGCAACGGTCAGCAATGCTGACCAAATTATAACGATTCCACCCCCAACTCGGGGCGGCGATGCTCCTTCCCTGCACTTTATTAGCATAACCAAGCCGTATAAAAATTACACTATATCACAGGCGTGGGCATGCATGGCCACACACCCCGTGCACTCAGGGCACATTCTCGATGAACCGGTCAATGTCACGTCAATTTAAGTGATAGACACCCTGATCTCACCACTGCCACTTTGACAGCCAAATTATGAGCATTTTGTCTTCCCGGCATGGGTCACGTCAATTTAAGCCATAGACCGCCGAAGACCCTCATCTATGCCAACGGCTCACACCGAACGACATAGAACGGGTACAGTTCCGCCTAACCCGTGCTCACATCGTAATAATAATTTAAGCCATATGCGCGGGTGAAACTTCTCCGAGTCCCGTTTCCATCACACAATTTACATAACCCGGTTATGTTCAAGTTGGCTCCCAGGCCACCATGTTAGCAGAATCACGCATCCGCCCAGTTTTTCGGGTGCACCTTGGAGTTAATCCCCAAGGCTCCCTGTTGCAATCTACCACGTAGAAAACCCGAAAAACAAACATTCGCACGGAGTCTTCTCCGACCATTTATGCAATGAAACATCACCGATCCAGACCAACTTGTCTGGGTAGACTTCACATAACATGCCTATATTCGTTCTCGATTACAGACTCTATATGTACACAACGGGGACTATGCATGTCTACCCGAAGGAACGCCTCAAACTCACCGCAAACTCGCGAGAACGGGCTTCCCTATGCAAAAGAAGTAGAGCTTCACATGCTCAAGTAGAGAATCGTTAGCCTAGCATTCTTCCTTGGTGCCATGGAAATGTACGCTGATGAAAAGCACCGTAATCTCCTTGCCTCCGTAGATCCGAAGTCAGCTCGTGATTTGGAGCTCCGAAGCTCCGCTGGTGACCCGATCTAGGCTTCTTCTTCCTCCTTTGCTCTCCACTCTCTCTAGACTTAGAAAGAGAACCACTCAAGTGAAATGAGGGTGTCAAAGGCCCAATCCTGGGTATATCCAAGCACTAACAGCCCCCAGTCTTGAAAAACACACGGGCACCCAACACGCCCGTGTTTGACCTGACACGGTCGTGTCAGCCAGTACACTCCCGTGTTTCCGGGCGTGTTCCTCCGTCAACACAGGACCAACACCAACCCGAGACTCACATGGGTCTTGGACACGCCCGTGTCCTAGGCCGTGTTCCGTGTCTCGACATATCGTCGATCGAAAATCGTTGACTTTCCTGGCAGATCGTCGACACGAGCTCGACACGCCCTGAGACACGCCCGTGTCTCAGGCCGTGTTCGCTGCTCGACGATCGTCGACTCCAGAATTCATCGAGCTCTCGACCAAATCATCGACCCAAACACAACACGCCCTGGGACACGCCTGTGTCCCAGGCCGTGTACCCCCTGCCAAATTCCAAATTTGGCCCAGAATGCCTCCCGTTGCTCTTTTGAGTTTCGGGGCATTACAAACTGCACGATACTGACCAGAGGTGTTGGCTCATTAAAATCTACTGGCTACCACTAGCATTAGGTCTACCGCCTGGCGATAACTCCAGTGAACAACTTCATATTATTTTCAGGAAATGTGGGGCATTACAATGTCTTACATGATCAACTTATACTAGTGCCTTTCACTTAAGCTACAGTATACTCTTAAATCAAATGCACTATGAAGATGGAGATCCTGAGAAGCTTCTATTTCTTTCATTCTATAAGTTTCAACACTTGAAGGCATTGGTCTTGGGTTGTCTTCCCAGTTAAAAGTAGAAATAGAAATCAACACTGTTGGGAAAAACCAACATGCATCGAGTAGAAGTTGACGCAACTTTGACATTATATCGACGCTACTTTGAGTACAATTCAAAGTAATAAAACGTGGAAAGTCAACGTTAATTAAATGATTAAATTGACGAATACTTTGATATTATATCAATGCAATGTCAACTACATAACTAAATTGATAGATTGTCTAAATGAAGCCAGAACTCGATGCTACACTTATATGAACTCGACGCTACATCGAATAGATTTATGAACAAGAGAATAAGTTCTTCCTTGAATTAGTAGACCATCATCTTTGTTCATGAATCTGAAAAGAGAATAAGTTCTTCTTCTTCTCAAGGGCTTATCAATTGTTGCATCAGATTTTAGTGAAGTTTAAAGGATAATCTGGATTAAGGGCTTATAATTCTTGAGATTTCTTATTCAAAGATTTACCACAGTTCTAGATATCAATTCACTAAGTTTCATATAGTTCTTAGGATTCAGCTGAGAGGACTCAACAAGAAGATCCATAAATCCTCAAATGTTCTTCCATTTTCTCTTTCATTAACTTTTTCAGTTTGTGAAGAGAGTTTTGAGAATTGCTGGGAATTGTGCCCCCACAATGTTCCTATGTATTTGAAGTGGCATCACCAATCATGTTAAGAGGCATAATGTATTTGATGTGTGCTTTAGTTCAGGCATGCTAGTAGTCCATGTTTGGATAAGTAAAGAAAAATGAGTTCGGCAGTAAACTCAAATTTCGTCGAACTCAGCTCAAAGTTCGTCGAACTTAGCTCGTTGTTCATCGAGCTTAAATCAGCATAAGTTTAAGAACTAAGGATACAAAATTCGTCGAACTCAGCTCAGAGTTCGTCGAACTCTGCTCGCAGATCATCGAGCTCAACTCAGCATAAGCTTAAGAACTCAGGATAAAAATTTCGTCTAGCTTAGCACAAAGATCGTCGAACTTGTTACAAAGTAGAGACCGGACGGTCTGGCGGTTTGACCATGGTGGGCTGCAGTCCGGGCGGTCTGTCTGGTTCTCTCCTACGGCTTGTTGTTGTCTTATTGTTGTTGGTACTCTGGCAGATTGTCATCATGTCCTTGGCGACTTGGAGATCGGGCAACCTGGCGGTCTAGTGTGGCGGCTTGGTATCTTTCTCTTATGGTTGCCGGGCGGTTTGCCCATTCACCAAACCGCGCGGCTTGGCGACTTGTTTTTATGTTAAAGCGCTTGTATATGAGATTTTTTAGTCTCACATTGTTTATTTGTAATCTCTCTCATCTCCTCCATTCTATAGAAGGGAGGCTATACCATGTAATTGATACTTTTTTTGGAATACAAAAATTTCTGTTTGTCCATTTTCCGGACTTCCGTTTTCTGTTCGCACATGGTATCAGAGCCCGCGATCTTCGCCGCCTGATTCAGTGTTTTTCCCTGCCCGCGCGACCTGTTTTATTCTTTCCTCTTATTCGTGCGGCCTCTCTTTCTTGTCGCTGCCCGCTTATTCGCGCGACCTTCTTCTCGGCGGCCTGTTTTTCACGGCTCCTCGATTTCTATCCGCGCGGCCTGCTCTCTTCCCGCGCGGCTCCTTCCTCTTCTCTATTGCGGGTTCCTCCTCTGTCCGCTGCTGTCTTCTGTTTCCGCACCGGCCTCTTTATTCCCGCGTGGCCTTTATCTCCTCTCACTACCCTCGCGGCTTCTCCCATGGCTCTTTCCAACTCTTCTACCACCACCGCTACTCCCGTCACCACTCCACCTCCTCCTCCCGTTACCTCCAGGAATCTTGGCACCGTATCCAAGCTGGTTGGTTCCAACTACCCGGATTGGAGCATCTCCTTCACCTTCCTCCTCCGCTCACAATGCAAATGACACCACCTTACCGATGATCCTCCTGCCACCTCTTCTGCTGACTTTGATGACTGGGATTCCAGTGATGCGCTTGTCCGCCTTGGCTCGCAAACAGTCTTTCTGATGAATGTCTTCATGTTATCCGTCATGATGAGACGGTCAAGAAGGCCTGGATTCATCTTGCTGCTTTGTACTACAAGGGGGCTCAGACGTCCCGCATTTACACCTTGTATGCGGACCTCTTTGCTCGTCCGTCCATGTCTCCTGCTGCCGCTTATCAACAGGTTCAAGCTCTTGGGGCTGAGATCCTTCAACATCGCCCCTTCTCTGTGGATCTTGCCGAACAGCACAAGCACTTTCAAGAACTGCTTGTTGTTTGCTACCTCCTCCAGCTTCGTGATTCCTACGACATGATTCGCCAACAAATTTTGGGTGAAGCGGACTCTCCCAACTTGGATACCACACCCGCCCGCATTGCCACGGTTACATCTCTTCTTCAGCGTCCACTTCTCTCTTCTCCTCCTCTAGAACCATATGCTCACTAGACTCAACGTAGCGGCTCTGGAGGTCGCAACCATCATTCTGGTGGTCGAAGTTCTTCCGGCTTCCTCTGTTCTCACTGTGGCCGCACAGGGCATCTTGTGGATCGGTGCTGGATGAAGCATCCCCATCTTTGCCCTTCTGGTGATGCTTCCAACCCCTTTTGCAAGCCATCCGCTTCGGTGGTCACTTCCCCAGGTAGTGCTCACGTGGTTACTCAAGGTAAATGGCCCATCGACTCTGGTGCAACTAACCACATGACGGGCAATCCGCACTACTTTTCTCTCCTTGAAATGCATGAACGGTTGCCTCTGGTCCTTATTGCGGATGGCTCTCCCTCCCAGGTTCATGGAACGGGAGTGGTTCATGTCACTCCATCTCTTCACTTGGCCGACACTCTCTATGTGCCCAAGTTTCCCTGCAATTTGTTGTCAGTTACATCTTTATGTAGACAGCTTAAATGCTCTGTCACATTCACTCCCACTTCTTGCTCTTTTCAGGATCCGAGCTCCCAACGGATGATTGCTACTGGGACTGAGAGTGGAGGCCTCTACTTCCTCGACAATGTTTCTGCTCTCTCCGCCTTCTCCTCCTCTTCTACTGATATCCTACAATGGTATCTCCGTCTTGGGCATCCTCCCCCACGGCTTCTTAATCAGCTGCGACCTCACCTCCCTCCGGACGTTTCTCCTCTCAACTGCGATGCCTGTCAACTTGGAAAGCATCACTGTTCCTCCTTCCCGCCAAAGCAAGGTCGTGGTTCTACCCGTTCATTTGATCTTGTTCACTCCGACATCTGGGGTCCTGCTCCTACCCTCACCGTTGGTCGAGGTAGCTCTTATTTTGTAACTTTTATTGATGATTTCTCTCGTCGTACCTTGGTGTATCTCTTACGAGAACGCTCTGAACTCTTTGATGTATGGCAATCCTTTTATAATTTAATCAAAAATCAGTTTGATGTTTTTATTAAAGTATTACGCTCTGATAATGCCAAAGAATACATTAGTCAAGCCTTTTCCTCATTTTGTACGCAACATGGAATTCTTCACCGAACAAGTTGCATTTACACCTCCCAACAAAATGGGGTGGCGGAACGCAAAAACCGTCACATCCTTGATGTTGCTCGCACCATCCTTATGCACATGCATGTCTCCCGCTCCTATTGGGGCTATGCTGTTCTCATTTCTTGCTATCTCATCAATCGCATTCCCTCCACTGTTCTCCGTGGAAAAACGCCCTTCTCCATTCTCTATCCTGGAAAGGATCCCTTTCCTCTTCCTCTATGTATCTTTGGCTGCATGACATTTGTGCTTGCTCCCTCCGCCGCCCGCAACAAACTCTCCCCTTGCTCCACCAAATGTGTCTTTCATGGATACTCTACCACTCAAAAAGGCTACTGTTGTTTTGATCACATCATTCGCAAACAGTTCGTCTCCGCCGACGTTACCTTCTTCGAAAATGCTCCTTATTTATCTACTGGCTCCTCTCCTCTTCCTCCTCCTCTTCCCTCCACCCCATCCCACCCTACTAAGGTGTTTCCTCCTCCTCCTCCTCCTACATCTCCATCCTCTCCTCCTTCCTCTCCACCTCCATCATCTCCCTCCTCTTCGCTGCCACCGCTCTCTCCTCTTGGTCCAGCTCTCTTCGCCACGGATGCTCCGAATACTGAGGCGCCTCCTGACCCGGACCTCCTCATTTCCCTTCGCAAAGGGGTTCGGGATTGTACCCAGCATCCGCTTGCTGCAGTTGTTTCATATGATCGTCTGATACCTGCTCGCAGGGACTTCTCCCTGGCTATCTCTTCCACCTCCACCCCCCGTCCTATCAGGAGACCCTTACCATTCCGCATTGGAAGGCTGCCATGGATGACGAGATCGCTACTCTCACTGAACAGGGTACTTGGACCCTGGTTCCTCCTCCTATTGGCACTGATGTTGTTAGTTGTCGCTGGGTTTTTGTGGTGAAATTACTCCCCGATGGTCGGGTGGACCGTTACAAGGATCGGATTATTGACAAGGGCTTTACACAAACTTATGGCGTGGATTACTTTGACACCTTCAATCCAGTTGCTCGTCTCAGCACTATCCGGGACCTTCTCTCTGTGGCTGTCAACATAGATTGGCCCATTTCATAACTGGATGTGAAGAATGTCTTTCTTTATGGGGATCTTCAAGAGGATGTCTACATGGAGCAACCTCCGGGGTATGTTGCTCAGGGGGAGACACAGGTTTGCCGGCTCAAGAAGGCTATCTATGGCCTAAAACAAAGTCCTCGTGCTTGGTTTGACAAATTTAGCGGGACTGTGGCGGCTGTTGGTTTTACGAGGAGTTCTGCTGATCACTCCCTATTTACTCGTAAAACTTCTCTAGGCTTAGTGGTGCTTGCAGTATATGTGGATGATATTCTTCTCACTGGAGATGATCAAGCCGGGATACTCTTGACCAAGAAGCATCTTCGGCAACACCTGGTTACTAAGGATATGGGCTCTCCAAAATACTTTCTGGGGATAGAAATTTCTCAGAAGCCGACTTCTCTTGTCCTATCCCAACGGAAGTATGCTCTTGACTTGTTAAAAGAGCCAGGGTTGACAGGGCTAAACCTGCCCGATGCCCCATGACGACTGGAAAAGATAAAACATGGACAAATGACTCTCCTATTCTTTATGATGTTACGAGGTACAGACGTCTGATTAGTAAACTCATATATCTCACAGTGACCAGACCGGACATTGCCTATGTTGTTGGCAAGGTTAGCCAATTCATGCAAGCTCCTAGGCAGTTCCATTTACAGTCGGCCCTGAAGATATTGTAGTATATTAAATTAGCTCCTGAGAAAGGGCTTCTCTTTCAAAAGAATGGCCATTTAAGGGTTGAGGCGTACTATGATTCCAGCTATGCTGATGACAAAGGAGATCGCAAGTGTACTTCAGGCTTTTGCACCTTTGTGGGGGGAACCTTGTGAGCTGGAAAAGCAAGAAACAGTCGGTAGTCTCCAGGTCCAGTGCAGAAGCAGAGTACCGAAGTATGGCATCGTCCACGTATGAGCTGAAGTGGTTACGGGCTCTTATGCTCTCCTTAGGAGAGGTCTACGACCATCCTCTACCTATGTTTTGTGACAACAAAGCCGTCATATACATCTCTAAAAATCTGGTCTTCTATGAGAGATCCAAGCACATAGAAGTTGACTGACATTTCATTCGAGAGGAGATTCTGAAGGAATAGATTTGTACTCCGTTTGTCACCTCCAATAAAGAGTTGGCTGATATTTTCACCAAGCCAGTATCCGCCTCTTTTCATCACATTTGCGACATGCTGGGCATGATCGATATATATATGCTCCAGCTTGAGGGGGAGTGTTATAAAGTAGAGACCGGGAGGTCTGGCGGTTTGACTATGGCGGGCTGCAGTCCGGGCAGTCTGTCGGGTTCTCTCCTGCGGCTTGTTGCTGTCTTGTTGTTATTGGTACTCTGGCGGATTGTCATTCTATCCCTGGCGACTTGGATACCATGCGACCTGGCGATCTAGTGTGCCGGCTTGGTATCTTTCTCTTAAGTTTGTCGGGCGGTTTGCCCATTCACCAAACCGCGCGGCTTGGCGACTTGTTTTTATGTTAAACTGCTTGTATATGAGATTTTTTTTAGTCTCACATTGTTTATTTGTAATCTCTCTCATCTCCTTCATTCTATAAAAGGGAGGCTATACCATGTAATTGATACCTTTTTTGGAATACAAAAATTTCTGTTTGTCCATTTTCCAGACTTCCGTTTTCTGTTCGCACAGAACTCAGCTCAATAGTTATCAAGGTAAAAGAAAGAAAAATTGTTTAAGTCAAAAGGTGTTGAGACCACTGATATAGCTGAGACAGCTGAGAAGATGGCGTTGAGACAGCTGAGACAGCTGAGAAAGTTGAGAAGATGGCATTGAGACTGCTGAGACAGCTGAGACAGCAGAGAAGATGGCATTGAGATAGCTGAGACAATATTGGCTGGAAATTTTCTAAGTCCAGAAGCGTTAAGTGAAGCAGGTTCACTCAACGCTTCTAATAAAGAAGAAAGCGTTGAGACTGTTAAAAGCAAAAACAGTTGAGATCGCTGAGACCAAGGCTTGTCTCAGCTAAAATTGAAAAACTGCTGAGACCGCTGAGACAAAACCACAGAGATAGTTAAAGTGCAAAAACTGCGGAGACAGCAAATAAAAAGAAAGCGCTGAGACAAAGGCTTGTCTCAGCTAATAATGAAAAACTGCTGAGACATGCCAGGGAATATTTTCTAAGTCTAGATGTTGATGACCACTACTGACGTCATCAAAGTCAATTGCAGGAAGATGTTGCGGGAAAGCTACTACAGCGCCGAAAGATGTTTTGTCCCTTTCTGATGGAGTTGGCGCTCACCAATCCTTGGTGGGCCCACATACTATTATGCTGTTAATTCAAATCAACTCATATAAAAGGGGAAACAGTAAAGGGATTAGGGTTAACGAATACCCGGGCATAAAGTGCAAAAAATATAGATTGAGAAAAAGCAAGAGGGGCTGGACATCTTCTGCCTCATCAAGCTTGAAAGCTAAAGTCCAGCCAAGTTAGCCAAAGGGCAAGAAGAAGGTAGTTGGAGCACTTCCTGCTCAGCAAGTTGGTGCTCTCAAGAACTAAGCAAGCTGGTTGATCCACTCAACAATAGATAGCTGCTCACCTGTGCAGCAAGAAAGAAGATAGTTGTAGAAGAAGACTCATCCCTTCTACAACAAGTTAGATGGTCTGATATCTGCTCCGTCCAGCAAAGCAAACTCAGAGATTTAACCTCTTAGTTATTTTTGCTTTCTTTTTCATCTTAAAACTTGTAACCATTTTACTGTAGGATTCAGGTTTCCTGGATCTGAGTTGCTGGAAGGCTTAATAGCATGAGGTTGGAGAGTTTAACTCTCTGTGGTAGGATCCAACTTGATCTCGTTGCTGGAAGGCTTAATAGCTTGAGGCTGGAGAGTTTAACTCTCTGTGGTAGGATCTAACTTGATCTGAGTTGCTGGAAGGCTTAATAGCCTGAGGCTGGAGAGTTTAACTCTCTGTGGTAGGATCCAACTGGATCTGCGGTTCTGGAAGGCTTAATAGACTGAGGCTGGAGAGTTTATCTCTCTATTGTAGGATCCAAGTGGATCGGAGTTGCTGGAAGGCTCAATAGCCTAAGGCTGGAGAGTTTATCTCTCTGTGGTATGATCCAAGTGGATCTGAGTTACTGGAAGGCTTAATAGCCTGAGGCCGGAGAGTTTATCTCTCTGTGGTAGGATCCAAGTGGATCTGAGTTGTTGGAAGGCTTAATTGTCTGAGGTTGGAGAGTTTATCTCTCTATGGTGGGATCCAAGTGTAGATCTGAGGTAGGGCTGTCCTCCCAGCCTGAGTGTAGGAATTTGTGCCTGAGGTAGGTGGCTGTAGAGCCATTGAGCTGTAGGTGACAAATTTGTCACTCAGTTGTAGGCCTTGGAGGAGGCTGAGCTGTAGGTACCTGGAGGGGTACTGAGTATAGGTGTGCTGCTGCACACTGAGAGTAAGGTTGTGGGCTTGAGGTGTAACCTCTAAAGAGCATAATGCTGGAGTTTGTGCCTTGTCCAACAAGTAATTTGGAAAGATGGGAGGGAAAGTGGATGTACTCAATTAGGGAACCACTATAAATACTTGAATGCTTGATGTGTGCATTTGTTTTACTTTCTTATTGCAGGACATAATGATAAGCTCTTGATAAGTGTAGTAAGAAAATAGCAGAAGAAGCTATAAATTTCAAAGACCTATTCACCCCCCCCCCCCTCTAGGTGATTAGCTAACCTTCAATTAAATAACTTTTAAGTGGTATCAGAGGGAGGTTACTCAAAAAGTATTTAACAATCTGAGTATACCTCCAAGGTTTGCTAAAAGGGTTACACTTGTGGGTTCATACGAGAATCATAAGGAATGGACCTTCAAGTCTGCAACAAGGATAACTTTAAGACTTGGAAAGAAAGGGTCAAACAAATCATGGAAGCCTCTGATCCTATGGTGCTTGCAACAGTTCATGAAGGACCTTTCATCCCCATAAAGGTCTCAACTTCAGATGCAAGCATCCAGACTCCAAAAGGTTATACAGAGATGTTTGAAGAAGAAATAAATCTTGCATCTATGGATAAGAGGGCACAACACATCATGGTGAGTGCCATGGATGACTCAACTCCCACAAGAGTGATCCACTGCAAGTCAGCCAAATTGATGTGGAATTCTCTCACTGACTATATGGAAGGGACATGGAAAGTCAGTCTTTCTGACAGTGGCTTAGAGTCTGAAGATGAGAAGAAGAAGAAAAAGTCCTTTATGACCAAGAAGGAGAGAAGCTAGACAGACTCTTCATCCTCAGATTCTGAAGATAAACAGGAAGAAGCCTACTTTGGGCTGATCTCTATTGCTGCTGATCCAGAAGAAGATGAGGAATATCCTGCTGCTAGAAAAGGAATTAGGGCCCCTCTGTCACACTTAGACAGTGACAATGAGGTGGATGAAGAATACTATGAATGTCATGGTATGATGGCAATGACTGAAGAAGAAAGAAGTCAGCCAGACACTGAAACAATCAAGGTACCTCCTCTCTCCATCTCTCCATCTTCTTCTAATTATAAGAACAGTCCAGATACTAATGTATATTCATCCTGTGATAAAGTTTGCTCAGAATCTAAAGCTGATGTCAATCAATTGATTGACAAGTATGGACTACTCCTAGATGCTCTAAAGAAGAGCAAAAAACTTGCCAAGAGGCAAGCCAAGGAGATTGCAGTCCTCAAGCCTTACAAAACTCTCTATAATAACAAATCTAGTGAGTTTTGTAAGATATGTCATGAGGCATCTGAACTCAGTAAAATACTTGAGTGTCAGACCAAGCTTCTAGAAGAAAAATCCAAGCACATTAAATATCTAGAGCAAAAGTTTGTTGAGAGATTAGGGATTGTGATTAACACTTCTCAATCTTTTGATAATTTGCCAAAAGTTGCAACTTGACAAACCTCTGAGAAGCTGGATATTGATCACATTGATTATCATGTCAAATCAAATATCCCTGATAAAGTGATAGTATGCCAAAAGGTGAAATTGCCTTCTAAAGCTGTCAAGTTTGCACCACTCTAGAAGGGTCAATTAAATATGTGCTCCACCAGTGAGGTGAAGGCACATGATCCAAGAAAGAGAGACACTGTCCACTCTAGCCATGAGGTTCAGGAGAAAGTCTTTAGATTTGGATCTAAGTATCCTCTATCTAAGGAAACGAGTGAGTCCACCAGATGGCAGGCTCCAAAAATACAACTGGCCCATACTGGACCAGCTGTATTTAGAACCTCAGCACCTTCACTCAAGAAGAAGGGCGCAGCCTCATGCAATGCTCATCCAGCAAAGTCTGGTACTGCTCACTTCTCTCATGGACAACAATTATGTGTTGTCCTAAAGAGAAGATACAACAATCATAAATGTTGGTGTTGTGGGAAAGTGGGTCACTATGCCATTGACTGTTGGCATAACCTGAATGTGATTAGTGGACAGTTGGGTGCTCAGCCCAGTCAGAGAGTTGGGCATATGTTTTATGATGCTAACAAGAACCTAGGACCCAATTATCATTGGGTGCCTAAGGGTAAATGAACTATGTTTTGCAGGATAGTCCAAGTACCTGTCCACTTAAGACTTGGTATTTGGACAGTGAGTGTTCCAGGCAAATGTATGGGATAGGATAGTTGCTCTAGGAATATGCTCCAGAAAAGGCAACAAATCAAGGTTGAGGCTGTCAAGTAAGTGATCCTCAAAAGCTAGAGGAAACAAGCCTCAAGGTATGTCTCTCTCTCTCTCTTATATAGAGATTTTACTTGCTATTTTATTGGGTTTTGTTAGTTATGCTCAAAGATGAATCCAATCAAGCAAATAGAAAAACAGTGATTCAATCAGCTATACTGTTAATTCTTGCAAGATTTTGTGTTGCAAGATTTACTTGTAATTTACTTTAAAAATTACAAGTAACTTATTAGCAAGCCTTATGGCAAAACAGTACATAAATTGGGTGCCAATAGAACTGGCCCATTAACATGTTAGTTCCCCCTCTATTTATCTTGACAAAGTTTTTACTAAATCAAGAAAATTGTACCACCAATCAATAATGAAAACCACAAATTAAACAAGCATGGAAATAATAAAAGAAAAACTGAGTGATATAGTAAAAGCAGAATTGTTGGGCATTCCGTAAAGTCGAAAATACCAAACTTAATAGTAAAATGAAAAACTTAATTAAATTAATTAAATCTACTCATTAAATATATAAAGGCGGCAAGAAACGAAAATCCACTTCACTCTCCAAAGCCTTAACCCTAGTCGTCGAGACTGAAAACTTCTCAGCGTCTTGCCGCACTATCTAAATGGCGTCAAACGTCATCAAGGAGCTTCAGGATGGATACGAAATAGTGAGGGATGGATTCAATCATGCCTCTCCTGAGATTAAAGTCGTGTTAAGGATGATTGAGGTCGCTGGCTTTGAATACACTCTTTCTGAACCCTCCACCATTCTTAGGAATGAGATTGTGGAATTCTTCTCAAACATTAAGATGTCCCCTTCTCAAAACTCTCTCAGGTCTAAGATTGAAGATGTGAAAATAAAGGTAAACCCTAAGAGGTTAGGAAAGGCTCTCCATATACCCTCTGTCAACCCTATCGAGAAAGAGGAGCTCACCGTCACGGACATAGACACTGCTCTCATATGGTGTGGGTATAATAAGGCCAAATCCGGGTCTCTGAAAAGGAAATTCTTCAATCATAGAGGAAAATTTCTAGCAGACATTGTAGGGAAGCCCTCATCTGCAAACCTGGATCACATGACACCATTTCCAAGTTCATGTTTGAAGTCATGACAAGAATTATCTTGAATAGAAAGACTTCATGGACTTCTCTCATCTACCAGAGAATAGTATACTGCATATCCTCTCCAAATATGGGCTGAATTATTTCCTTATATCTAGTAAACTCCTATCCTGACACCTTCAAACAGGAACAGGGGGTGAAAATTCACTACCTAAAATGAATGGACATAAAGACCTTGGATAGATTCTCTAGAATCCTACCCAAAAGCCAACCCTCAGACATAAAAGATTCTTCAAGGGATAAACCACAGCACATTGCTGAACTAGACAGTTCATTCCTGCTCTGAGCCTGAGCTAGGAGATACCCTTGCTGATGTTGGGTTGCAGACAAACTTAGCCTTGAGTCGGTCTTCAACAAACATCCAACTCCATGACTCTGCTATACATGTTGATGAAATCCATGCCAGCCCGAAGTCAGGACAAGTGTCAAAGAATACTGCTGAAGAAGAGGTTGCTGCTGAAGATGAGGCAGATATGGGTGATACTGATGGTATTGCAGCAAGTGAATATCTCCCTGCTGAAGAAGATAACAAGGAGCCCTCTGCAGTTTTAGATACTCATCTTAATATGTCAAGCCCAGAGAAAGATGCTCAATCTGAGGGGGAGCATGATCAGATGGATGTGACAAACTTGGATCAAGTTGTCAATAAGATAGTTGAGTCCGCACCTACTACAGGTAAAAATCATTCCCTTTTGATTTATAATACTAATACAACTTTATCTAAGGAAATACTTTTCACTATAGGTGCAGTAGTTGATGGGGAGCCTTCTCAGATCCCTACTCAAAATGTTACACCTCCTCCCATGAGCCATACCTCACCTACCTCCATCTCCAATGAGGGATTTCTGAACCAGATCAAAGCAATGATGGATGCTCAGACAAAAACCCTCAAGTATTATGTTGACCACTCTGTTGCCAAGCTGAGGGATGAGCTATTAAGTAAAGTCAAGGAATACAAAGAAGAAACCTCTCACCTGAATAAAGTGGTCACTTCCTGGTCTGACATGGCTGGAACTGCTGGCACAAAGCTGACTACCCTTATGAATTCCATAGAAACAAGCCAGCAATTCTCTGCAACTGATATTGGATATGTCAAAAATTTTGTGAGTGCAACTGATGAAGTAATCAAGGGTGCAGCAGATCATATAAATCAGCATGTGACCAATGTAACTTTCCACTCTATGGAGCAGGCAACGCTTATGAAAAATGAGCTCCTTACTGATAATGAGAGAATACCTCAACAATTATCAAATCAAATTGAAGCAACCACCACATTATTGTACAAGACTATATCTGAAGAAGGCAGAAAGGGGGAGAGCAGCAATGCTAAGACTGCAGGACTCATTGAAGATCATGCATTCAAAGTAATTCAAAGAACTAGTGTTGCACTGCATCTGCCTCTACTGGATAAATATAGGCCAATGGATTTAGACTTCCCAGCTCAAGCTAGACTTGCATAGGATGCACAAGTTGTTGCCAGAAGAAAAAGGGAAGGGACTCAGATGGCTGAAGAGTTCATGGCCAAGGGAAGAGCTGAGAACAAAAATGATCCTGATTATAAAAAACTAAGTGATGCCTCTGAGTCTATCATCATAAATGCTTGGATCAACCATGGACAAATTCTAAAGAACATTGATAGTGTTTATCCCTCAGAGGAATGGATAAAACATCTGGAACGAAACTCCTTAAGAGAAAGAGTATTTAAAGAAAATGTGGTAAGGAGAAGCAATCCTAAGAGAATGCCTTCAAGATGCATCACAAAGCCATTCCTCTACTTCAAGAGGCAGAAGGACAAAGATAAAACCTTGAAGAAGACTGTTGTAACCAAGGATGCTGGTGCAAGTTCATCAAGGAACAGCTAATAGATTGCTGTTAGCTTAGGATTGTTTAAATTATCACATCTTGTCTTGTAATGTATACCAACAATGTAAAAATTAATACGATTTGGCCCTGACTTCATTGTTGTGTCTAATGTGCTTAAAATTCTCACTTATATATCTGTGATTGGTAAACATGTTATTTCTTGATAGATTTCTTAATTTCCTATTGTTGTCTGGCAAAGTTAATGATTAGGTAGACCTTAATCATAATATTACACTATCAATATTTTATAATTCAGAACTCATAATCATAGTGTTAAGTCATCTCATCTAGGGGGAGTTTTCCACTACTGAGAAGGCTAGTTGTCATGATAATGTATCATTAGACCTATCATGATATTTTCTTCGGTGTTAATGCACTTTAGCATGGATGTGTGTTCTGCCTTCTTCAAATAGGGGGATATTGTTTGGAATTGTGCCCTGCAATGTTCCTCAGTATTTGAAGTGGCATGACCAATCATGCTAAGGGAATAATGAATTTGATGTGTGATTTACTTCATGCATGTAGGTATTCCATGGTTGGACATGTAAAGAAAAATGAGTTGGGCAGTAAACTCAAATTTCATCAAACTCAGCTCAGAGTTCGTCGAATTCAGCACGTTTATCATCGAGCTCAACTCAGTATAAGCCTAAGAACTCAGGATACAAAATCGGTCGAACTCAGCTCAAAGTTCATCGAACTTTGCTCGCTGATCATCGAGCTCAACTCAGCATAAGCTTAAGAACTCAAGATATAAATTTCATCAAGCTCAGCACAAAGATCGTCGAACTCAGCTCAATAGTTATCAAGGTAAAAGACAGAAAAATTATCAAAGTCAAAAAGCGTTGAGACTGCTGAGATAGCTGAGGCGGCTGAGAAGATGGCGTTGAGACCACTGAGACAGCTGAGACATCTAAGAAGATGGCGTTGAGATAGCAGAGACAATATTGGCTAGAAATTTTCTAAGTCCAGAAGCATTGAGTGAAGCAAGTTCACTCAACACTTCTAATGAAGAAAGAAGCGTTGAGACTGTTAAAAGTAAAAACCGCTGAGACCGCTAAGACCAAGGCTTGTCTCAGCTAAAACTAAAAACCGCTGAGACTGCTAAGATAAAATCGCTGAGACAGTTAAGTGCAAAAACTGCTGAGAGAGCAAATAAGAGGAAAGCGCTGAGACATAGGCTTGTCTGAGCTAATAATGAAAAACTGCTAAGACCGCTGAGACATGCCAGAGAATATTTTCTAAGTTTAGATGTTGATGACAACTACTGACGTAATTAAAGTCAATTACAGGAAGCCGTTGCGGAAAAGCTGCTACAGCGCCGAAAGATGTTTTCTCCCTTTCTGATGGAGTTGTCGCTCACCAATCTTTGGTGGGCCCACATACTATTGTGTCGTTGATTCAAATCAACGCATATAAAAGGGGAAACAATAAAGGGATTAGGGTTAATGAATACTCGGGCATCAAGTGCAGAAAATATAGAAAGATAAAAAGCAAGAGGAGACTGAACATCTTCTTTCTCATCAAGCTTGAAAGCTAAAGTCCAGCCAAGTTAGAAAAGGGCAAGAAGAAGGTAGCTGGAGCACTTCCTGCTCAGCAAGTTGGTTCTCTCAAGAACAAAGCAAGCTGGTTGATCCACTAAATAGCGGATAGCTGCTCACCTGTTGTAGAAAGAGAGAAGATAGCTATAGAAGAAGACTCATCCCTTCTACAGTAAGTTAGCTAGACTGATGTCTGCTCAGTCCAGCAGAGCAAACTCAGAGAATTAATCTCTGAGTTATTTTTGTTTTCTTTTTCATCTTAAAACTTGTAACCATTTTACTGTAGGATTCAAGTTTCCTGGATCTGAGTTGTTGAAAGGCTTCATAGCCTGAGGCTGGAGAGTTTATCTCTCTATGGTAGGATCCAACTGGATCTGAGTTACTGGAAGGCTTAATAGCCTAAGGCTAGAGAGTTTAACTCTCTGTGGTAGTATCCAACTGGATCTGAGTTGCTGGAAGGCTTAATAGCCTGAGGCTGGAGAGTTTAACTCTCTATGGTAGGATCCAACTGTATTTGAGTTGCTGGAAGGCTTAATAGCCTAAGGCTGGAGAGTTTATCTCTCTATGGTAGTATCCAAGTGGATATGAGTTGCTGGAAGGCTTAATAGCCTGAGGCTAGAGAGTTTATCTCTCTGTGGTAGGATCCAAGTGGATCTGAGTTGTTGGAATGCTTAATAGCCTGAGGCTGGAGAGTTTATCTCTCCATGGTAAGATCCAAGTGGATCTGAGTTGTTGGAAGGCTTAATTGCTAGAGGCTAGAGAGTTTATCTCTCTGTGGTAGGATCCAAGTGGATCTGAGGTAGGACTGTCCTCCCAGCGTGAATGTAGGGCTTTGTGCCTGAGGTAGGTGGTTGTAGAGCCACTGAGCTGTAGGTGACAAATTTTTCACTGAGTTGTAGGCCTTGAAGGAGGCTTAGCTGTAAGTACCTGGAGGGGTACTGAATGTAGGTGTGCTGCTGCACACTGAGAGTAAGTTTGTGGGCCTGAGGTGTAAGCTCTAAAGAGCATAGTGCTAGAGTTTGTGCCTTGTCCAACAAGTAAGTTGGAAAGGTGGGAGGGAAAGTGGATGTACCCAATTGGGGAACCACTATAAATACTTGTGTGCTTGCTATATGTGTTTGTTTTACTTTCTTATTGTGGGACATAAGGACAAGCTCTAGATAAGTGTAGTAAGAAAACAGTAAAAGAAGCTATAAATTTCAAAAACCTATTCACCACCCTCCCCTCTAGGTGATTAGCTAACCTTCAATGAAATAACTTTCAAGAATCCCTCTTCAAAGAATTCAGTTAGAGGTTCTGAGAGTCTCCTTAGGAAAAAAACTCAGATTGTATTGGTTTACGATCTTCTTATTAAATGATCTGGTGACTGGTTTTAAGAGACTTCTTATCAAAAGACTCATGCACTATGATAGTGAATTCCTACTAAGGGGGTAGAAAAGTAGATCTACCCAGATTTTGGGAAATCACTATATTGCTTGTGTCTTTTATGTTTGTGCTTTATTCTACGATTTAATTTATTGTTTATGATGTGATTATGATTATTTGTTCTTAATTTTGGTTAACATCTTGTATAATGCAAATTCAGTGAAATGTATAGTTAATTTAAAATAATTTTTAATCTTTTTTCACCCCCTCCCCCTCTCTAGAGAAATCTTTGAGGAATTAGTCAACTATTCTCTCATTTCAATTGATATCAGATGGAGGTTGATCAATATAAGGTTAACCTAGAGAAGGTTAATTAAGAAAAGGTAAAATACCTTGATCGAAAAGATCATAATTGTTGCATTAGTGCACATTTTATTATTTTTCAAAAATATCTTCTAATACATTCAATGGATTTGCATCTACAAGACCTCCAATCTGTAATCTTTAAAAGCTTACACTCTGGAAAACCAGAATCATATTGTATATGAATTCTATTGAGGAAGGTATTTTTGGTTCAATTTTGACAGGACCACCTATGCCTTATATGAAAGGGGTAGAAGGAAATATTACTGCAGAACCAGTACCAAGATATGAGTGAATAGATGAACAAAAAAATAAAAGACTAGGATGCTAAAGTAATGAACATACTACTCTCAACAATGTCAGATGATGTGTTTTAGAAGGTCGCAGAATGCCAATCAGCTAAAGGAATATGGGAATCACTATCAAGGATTGTTGATGGAAGTTCTGATGAAAGAAATGATAGAAGATCACTCTTAATTTCTTAGTATGAAAACTTCCAAAAGAAAACTGATGAATCTGTAGCTGAAATGTATGATAGATTTTGCATGACCGTAAATGAGTTGAAAGGTTTTAATAAGAATATATCTCTTATTAAGATAAATGATAAATTACTCATGTACTTTCCAAGTACATAGGATTAAAGGATTTGGGCTTTCCGAGAAGCAAGGTGTCACAGAGAGATTACAATAGATACTCTATTAGGAATGCTCAAATCATATGAACAACTCCTAAAAAGTAGAGGTGAAACAAAGCAAAGGAGAATTTCATGGCACCTAAAGACAAATCTATTGCCTTTAAAGTCACTGATGATGAACCAATTGTATCAGAATAAAAGATGTTCAATCTTTTGTCAAGAAGATTCAGAAAGTGGATCAAGGCAGAAAGCTTCAAAAGAAGAGATAAGAATGTAAACAAGCCAAGGTTTGACAAAACTCCTAATAAGGAGATAATTTGCTTTTCATGCAGAAAACCTGGACATATTGCAACTGAATGTCTATATCAACAAAAGGATAAACACAATAAAAAGGATCAAAAGAAATACTTGAAGAGAAAGGATAAGAAAAGGGGGAAAGGTTTCATAGCAAAACTTAGAGTGATACTAGTTCTGAGTCAAGCTCTTCATCAAGTTGTGAAGAAGAAGCTGATGCAAAATAAGCATGCTTAATGGTATTGGAGACTTACTCAAATACTAAAAAAAGTCAGGTAAATTATTTTGATTATATTGATTTTTCATCAAAAGAAATTAAATTATGCTTTGAAGAATTTTGTAAGGATCATTTAAATGCTGGAAAAAATTAAAAGTTTAAGAAAATAAATAAAGTCAATTAAGAGTTATTCATGTGGTAAAGAACAAGCTGAACAAGATAAATTGTTAGAAATTGAACTAAAAAAACTAAGGAATCATGTTGTAGATTTAACAAAAGAAAACACCATATTGAAGGAAGAACTATCAAAAGCAAAAGTCTTTCAAGACTCTTTAAATGGAAGGAGTCAACAACTTAAGAATATTACATAAAACCTTAAGAGAAAGTTTAATCATTTAGGATTATTAGCTAATCTACATAGTATAGTAACAATTAACAATACACCTACTTGTAAAAATCATGTACCATTCACTAAAGCAAAGGGAATACAACCTAGTATAGATGTTAGTAATGATTCAGAAAGGAAAATAAGATTTAATAAGGATAAATTCAAAGGAAAATGTGTTGTAAGTAAATAACCATTACTAAATAATAAATAAATATAAGTCGTTTCAGTAAATCATGAACATGTGTTGACTTCATATCGATGTAATACCTGTGAATCATCGACTTCAAATCGACACATCCAGAAAGTTACGTCAATTTCAACATGACGCATATCCCTGAATAATAGTTTTTTTTCTTATTACTATTTTATAAATGATGTTGTACAAAATGTTTTTCCAAGGGACATAAAACTAGAAGTTGTTAGTTTAATAGATCAACATTCTTTTATCCTAAGGGATATTTTGAAAAGTCATCTTATACTTTCATTACTCCCTATAATGACAAAAGAAGTAATGGGTCTAGGGTAACCTGGATCCCGATTAATGTTTGATTTCATATGCAGGAAAAATATAGTCCTTATACAAACCAGCTATGGTATTTTGATAGTGGTTATTCTATGCATATGATTGGACATAAAGAATTGTTGAATAATTTCAAGGCAAAAAATGGTCTAAAGGTAATTTTTAGTGATTCCAATTATAGTCAAACCAAAGGTTATGGAATAATCAAAGTTGGAGATATCACTTTCTCTAAAGTAGCTTATGTTGAAGGGCTTCAACATAACCTAATTAGTATTAGTCAGTTGTGCGATGGTGAATATAAAGTTGTATTCACTCACAACCTCTGTCAAATAGTCAACTCCTTAACTAACATTATAGTATTATCTGGTTTTAGAAAAGGTAATATTTATGTAGTTGATTTTAGCTCAACCAAAAATGAGGTATGCCTGTTTAATGCTGAATTAGATAGGAATAAGCTATGGCACAGGAGGCTTGGTCATGTCAATTACAAAACCATAGCTAAGCTTGTAAAGAATGATTGATAAGAGACTTACCAAAAGGTAAATATAGAAAACTGAATCCTTATAAAGCATGTTAGTAGGGTAAGCAAGTCAAATCATCATTCAAACCAATTGGTATCAGAGCTAGGTTACGATCCTAAACCAATTGGACTCGTATCGCTGTCGGAAGCTGTTGTTCATAAATATTGTGTATGCAGAATCAATTGCTTGATTATAACTTGAATTTCACTAATTCCACAATATTTTGTGACAGCTTAAGTGTTTTCTCAATTGCCTTAAATCCTATCATGCACAGTAGGACAAAACATATAGAAATTAGACATCACTTTCTCAGAGATAATGTAAAAATGGAAAATTTCACTAAAATATGTGACTTCTAAAAATCATAGGACAGATATTTTCACAAAGCCTCTTGATGAAATCAAGCACAAATACTTTATTAATGTTTTGGGCATGCTTGATAAAGCTCGGTAAATGATTTACAATATGCAATTTTCATTAAAAATATTACTGGGAAAAACTTACAAAAGACTTAAAAATTTAAGTCTATACTCGATGTAATGTTGAATACGAGTCAACAAAACATCTACTTCTATTCAACGCAACGTCTCGAGATGGTGTCTATGATGAATTTTCAATCTTATTGACTCAACAATGACATCACTCAACGTATTTAGAAATTTTTCAGAAGCTGGTCAACTAGTAGTTCTTGTATTAAGCGAACACTTCCAGAGCTATCAAGCTGATCACTTGATCAAGCGGAAAGCGAGAACTAGGCGTGGGAACACTCCAACCATAAACTGAGCTAAGTAATCAAAAATAAAGGAGAGCAACCACAGATCTTGTAATATCAACTATCAACTTTATAAGGCAAGGTATACATGGCGAGACATGATTTTTCCAAGTACAATAGAGAGTCAACCAAACAAGAAAACTTCAAGCCAAGCGGACTGCCTCAGAGACCGTATAATCCGCTGAGATCGCCAAGCCGCGACTGCTACACTGATCCACAGAGTCCGCTCAGTCCACGGACTAAATGTTATTCTACTGAGATGACTGCTTTACAAGCTGTCGCCGAACAGAAAGAACAGAACGTCAAGTCCGCCGAGTCCGGTGAACTGGTTATTGAACTTGAACTTCAATTACTGGAGAGAAGACTGGCAGGCCGCCAAGTGCGACCTGCTGCAAACCGCTGATTGTAACTGCAAGCTCCACTGCTTCCTGACCGCAATCAGAACCAGACTCCTGGCTTCATAGTACTAGTTGCACAACCTGCAAATAGCAACCAATTAAACCTTCTCAATCCGAGCGGACTAGAAAACCGAGGCCGCAGCAATTAATCCGCGCTCAACTTACTGTTCATTCAGTTACTATTGAAGTGACAGGGGATCCTATTTATAGGCGTGGTGAGGAGTGTGGTCACCACTCCAGCTCGCAGCTAGCACAACTCAGTCCGTCGAGTACGCGAGGACAAGGCCAGTGCCGATTCGCCAGGTATCAAGTCAGGAAGCCAGTCTGCTATCTGGCGGACACCACACCAACCCGCATGTTGTTCAGCACGCAAACAGTAATATCCCACATACTGCATGTAATGCCCTCGATTTTGTTCGATGGTTTTATTTGATTTGATATCGTCATATTTATGACGTCATGGCGTTACTTTTAATGTAGAGTTGACGGTGCGATGCCGTTGAGGCATTTTCGCGTCCATTCGGTCGAGTCGGCCAAATTCTCGAATTCTTGTGTAATTGGAAAATTTTTCATTTGAAAATTAAGTTAAATAATTTTGGACTTGTTCGTCAAGTTTCGTCGCGATCCGAGCGATATTCAAGCATCGGCGATTTTCCGAAGTTTTGTGGAATTTATATTCGGCGTAGACTTTAAAAATTTATATCTCAATAACGGCTCGTCGGATTTTGATTTTGACTTCGCCATTGGGTTCGTAGCATTAGTGTTCGCCTACGGTGCGAATTTTGTTTGATTCGACGCGTGTTTGGGCCTTCGTTTTGAACTCGTGCTTCCATGTTCAAAAAGTATATAAATATGATTATTTTAATATTAAAACATTATTCAAAAATATCATTTACTATTCATCTCTATAATTTAATTTTTTGGATATATTTGTAAATTTCACTGTTCATGCAATTGAATTCTCGAGTAATATGCCTTAGTTCTCGGGTAGACTTGGGCTTGTACTCTAGTAACCTTGGGCTTGTACTCGAGTAACCTTGAGCTTGTACTCGAGTATGCCTTTTTTTGTTCTCGAGTACTGTAGGTCCTTCTCGAGAACTCGAAGGGTGTTCTCGAGAAATCTCAGCCCTTCTCGAGAATTCTGTTTCAGTCTGCTTCCGGGCGCCATTTTGAGTGTCAAAACGGTGTCATATAGAAAAATGGTTAACATGAAATTTATTCGTCTCGACGAGATCTACAACTTTTATGTTTAGCACTTTTCGATTTGAGCCATTTTTTGCCTCTATTTTCATTTTCCGGACGCCCGCACTTAAATTGATTGTTTTCTTTCTATTTAGACAAAATAATTTTTATACTTACAGGTATATATATATATAAATACCTATATTCTCAAGACTTCATCTTTTTCCATACGTTCGGACTGAAATGAAACCAGAGCGGTGACTCCCTCCCATTTGTGAATCTTCCAGTGGCTGCCGACGGAGCTCCGATGCTCGAAATCTTCAACTGAATATAGATATGGAAAGGTCTCGTTGAGAGCTAAGCCATCGTGGTAAAACTTTCCTCATTTCTTGAGTTTTCTCGTTAGGGTTTTTGGCCCTAACTTTGATATTTGGCCGTTTTTGTTAGATTTCGACTTCCATCATCTTCTCTAGCCCCGATCTAAGTCGAGGAGTGATTTGGGCGTCTTTATTCGGTAAAATCAAGAAAAGTGATGGTCTCCTTTTTCACTTCCCTTCTTTACCATAATTTTTGCAGAAATTTCTAACTGTTGGATATCATGATTATATTATATATTTTTGCTAATTATAGCACTGTTGAGATCTCATTCCTAATCCTATTCATGTTTTTCATGTTCTTGATTATTACTATCTGACCCTATAAATGCTTAATGTATTTGATGAAGTGATGAATACCACTTTTATTACCATTCCGTAATTTTTCTCGTAGATTGCGTTCGAGTTTGTTTAGGATTGTAAGTTCTTCCTAAAGATTGATCAGCTGCTTCTAATCTAGAATTGTTTAGTAGAATCTGATGTGTCGTTGTTGACTTGAGATGTCTATCATGATTTTTCCTCGTGGCAATGTTGTGGGGCAAGACAAGCCACCAGGCCCAAATTGTGTTGTGGTGTGCCGCTGAGCTCTAAACCCGGATCGTTGCAGGGTTTTTGATGAGTCTGATTTATATAGGGTTTTTCGGACTCAGCTGGACTTATTTTCCTGCGTGTGCACAACTTTTTCAATCAAAAAAAGTTATATTTTTGTGTATATCTTCACTTCACCAAAAGTTCACTATTTTGTCCATTGTAGTGTGCAATTGAACATTCGGATGTTGGGGGTGCGCAAATGGTGCTCCCCATGGTTCTTTTTGTTCATTTTTTGCTGTTTGTGGGTGCTGGGAGCTTGTGTTCCTATTTTGGTTTTATTGTGCAGGTGGTGTGTTTTCCCCAAGGTTGGAATGCAGGTTTGAGGAAAACGCACGGTCGTGCATTTTCTTAGCACACGGTTCTGATGCAGGCTTGCACGTTGACACCAAATATATCTACGGACGAACACGTTTGTCTCTCCTTGATCCAATCTTATACTCGCATAATCATTCTACGCAGCACCACGTTAATTAATTTTATCAATTATATGATAACGTACGGGTAGCCAAACCGCTTAGGATCGAACAAAGGCTATAGGCCAATATTCTTTCCGGCTAAAAGGACCCACCCGGTCCGAACGAGTGGTGTTGTACCAAAAGAGATCTACCAAATAAATACGATTTGGAAAAGGTAGATCTATTCGAACAAAAGAAAACGAAGGTTCGCCAAACCCTTTTCAAAAAATAATTCAATCAAGACAAACACAAAACCAATCGAAGAAACCACGATTAATTAACGATTCAAAATTCAACGCCAAGAATCTACCACCACAGAAATTATTCTAGGAAGAGAAACATACAATAGGTAGAAAGGATTTGTTACCCTATCGGAATGGATTATTCTGATTTCTCTACTTGGATCTTTCTTCAACGGATCCGCTGGAGTCACGCCGGTTGGAGAGAAACTCGTCCGCCTTCGTCGCTTCACGCCGGAGTTGATCCACAAGGGGAGATCTTCTTGCCTTGGCCGAATTTCTTCAAAGGGAGGAGTTCTTTGATTTGTTGCTCGTAGTGGAGAGGAGAAAGGATTAGGGTAGAGAAAGGAGGAAAGAGGATTAGGAGAGGAGTTGTGGCCGAAATCCACAAAGAGGGGGAGAGGGGAAGTTGGCGGCCAAGGAGGAGAGGAGGAGGAGAATTCTCAATTTAGAATTAGGTTTCTTTTCATTCATTCACTAATTCAATATGACAAATATCATGGCATGTATATAGTCTTATACCACTCCATCTCCCTTCATTCAAAATTCAAAATTCAAAATTGAAAATATAATGGTTATATGCACCCATCATAGCACATGAAATGAAATAATTAAAACAATACATGATGGTTATAAGCATCCATCATTACACATGAAATGAAAATTAAAACATGAAATAAATGTTTAAAATAAAATTGCTAAAATAATAAAATTATTAAATATATATAATTTTAATTATTTAATTTATAATTATATATTTTTATATAATGGCAGCGGACATCAATCCCATCCTCGAGCTTGCGACAGCGATCGTCCGAATCGACGAACTCTCTCAAACGGGGATCAATGGCGGCCGTGTCAGTAACGTCTCCATCAATCCTCCCAAGCTCAAAAGTACTCATCACCAATGAGTTGGTCTGAATGCACTAGCGCGGGAGAGCAACATCCAAACGAGCCACCTCCGATCCAAGAAACCAAGAGTCATCGGAGGTCGGTCGATCACGCCATCGGATCAAGTAGTCGCAAACATCACCACATGTAAAGGAGAGCACTGCAACCTGGAGTATCCTTTCATGCAAAGAGATGGTCCTGGGGAACCTTGGAAAAGCATTAGGCAATAAAGGAAAACAAGTTTCTACATCAACAACCAACATACCTCCAGTGAAAACCTATGAAGATAGCGATCGAGGAACAAACTCACAACCCAAACCATAAGAAAATAAAGTGGACCCCAACGGACAGGCAGATGATTCAAGTGGTGGAGAAACATATGGTGTTAAATTAGAAACATTAAAAATAAGGGTAATACCCCAATCAGTGGATAACTTCAACTGATATGCATATTCTCCTAATTTCATTAATATCCGAAAATGGTCCAGTTCGCCAACTCGCCAACTTTCTATAGCTCCCGAAGGCAACCGTTTATGGACGAGACGCACCAAAACTAATTCGCAAATCATATAGTGAGACACTCTTTTATGTAAGCTAGCATGAAATTGATAAGATATAATTTGTATGTCTCGTGTTTCACTAATGTGCTTATATGAAATGTGATCATGAGAGGCATAAAATAGTGCAAGTTGACTTCTCTTATAAGACAGTTGTAATGAAATCAAGTCAAAAGGCACTTGTGCTTTAAATCCATGCACGATCTCATTCGGCGGGCAACAAGCATATAAATAATAATAAGACACAGCTTGATTGAATAACTTTGTAAAAGTGCGCCTAGGTATCTTACTACCATGTGGTGTGAACCCATAAGCTACGTGACTCAACCCAAATTCGGAGGATAAAGGGGTTAAGTCAGGGGGCATGGGAGCCTTATAATCAAAGATGACTTTAATTGGCTCAAAATTCGTAATTCTAATTTTATAATTAATATTCTCATGCTTGGCATGAATATATGCCAAGGGAAACCGCTCATCATAAATACTAAAAGAGTTGGATGCTTCCAGATGTGATAAGAGGTGCGAGCGATACAACTCCTGGGGCCAAACCTTGGTCACTAACGTGTGGGAAAAAGGGTCATCAAATGGCGGTGGGTAAATATGTATGATCAGGTGTGGGATATGTGTATGTGAAAGAGTCACCACATCCAGAGGCACAATAGCCAAAGAATCAGAAATGGACGGGGATAGAATCGTAGCTAGACACATAGAGAAATGAATAGCCAAATGTGTCGCGTAGTCAGATCTACGCGGTGCGGTGAATAAAACAAAAACTATCGCTCTCAACGTACTAATATCTAAGTGCTGAGACAATGAAAAGGTAGGAACTAAAAGAGTGGGCGTGCCACAATAACTCAGTCTAGGACTACCGATGTCACGTCCTAAATCGTCAATTAATGTGGGCTCACAGATAGGAGGAAGGGTCGGTAAAATCAAACCCGGGATAAAATCCAAATCAGAATAACTTTCACCGATCGGTGATAACTTCAATGAACTCTCATTCGGGGGTAAAACCAAAGAATCGTTCAAAAATACCCCTTCCTCGCTTGCAATTTCTTCCAACACACTAGACAAGTCTTCCAATTCAGAATCAGTATAGGCCTCAGAAATGGGCAAAATCAAACCCGACGTAAATTTTAATTCAGAGTGAACTTCAGATAAAGAAGATAATAATAAAGAACTATCGTTCGGGTTCATAGCGCTAAAATCATCCAAACATAAACTTCTCACATAAGGTGAGTCTTCCCAATCAGTTGGGACATCTTTTAAGTCTGGTTCATCAATAATAATAGGGAAATCCACACTCACCGGTTCCTCAGATAACTTAGATATATTCTTAGTAGGTGTAATCGTAAGATCTAACACGACGGGGTTCGTAGTTTGGAGAGGGACATCAATACTAGGTTAATCAGTCACAACACTAGTCGGGCTAATAATAGGCATCGTACTACTCTCACAGATCGCAATGTAATCATCCCATACATTGTCTTCTAAATCACTATGGATTCCCTCACTTTTAGAATCATCAGACTTGTCGGGCACTATCGTACGTGAAGGGATACTCTCACCTAGCTGGTCAACTTCATCATCCAGAGATTCTATACCCACATCAGAATCCTCAAAGGTACTAGTCACTATCTTTAGGGGCTTAGATGTCGAGGCTAACAGAGGCATAACCCTAGTGGTAACATCTATCGAGTCTACAAGAAATGACCTATTAGGAGAGGTTTCCCTAACAGGGGGTGGTGGTCCTAATACGGCACTTCCGGTCTGACATGAGTGAGCTTTATTCCTAGGAAGGTGGTGCTTCTCACTTTATAATGTCGTGGTAAAAGTGGAGTCTAGATCGGTGTGCCAATAATGTAGTAATTTACCCTGGATGTACGGGTTTAATCCCCTACGAAACCTAGAGAGGGTGATCTCTGGAAACTCCTTCACACCACTTCTAACCATCATATACTTAAAAAGATGCATATAATCCGAGACCGACTTCTTCCCTTGTTTAATGTTAATCAAATCTTCAGTTATCTGTCGCCTGGTCTGGACTTTTGGTTTATATTCATTTTTAAAGGCTGGTAGGGAACTAGTGCCATAACTACGCATTCTTCTCCACCGTTTTCCACCTCCAAGGAAGGGTTCTGCCATTTCCCTTCATCTTCCACCTTAGGGAGGCACTCCGGGAAAGCTTTCAACGCCATATTCAAGACCGAGCTTCCTCTTGGCCTCCTCCTTCATCCTTGAGCTTCAAGGAGAGTTTGATCTAACTTTCTCCATCAAGTTAGGAGAAGTTTGTGTCATCCTCCAATGGATCGTGACATGAAGAAGACGGGTCCATTGGGAGTGAGTGACAGCCTCCTCTACCCCAGACGTAGTTGAGGACCGAGCTAGGACGCGGATTGACAACCCGGCGATTCCTTCCGTGAATCCTCCGCAAGACTTCGGATCTGGTCGACTTCGCACACTTTTCTTCTTTTGTTGTTGATAGTGTAGCCTAAACTCTTGTATTTGACGAAGTGTGCTTAGTTTGTAAAACATATGTATACAATCATGTCTATGTGATTTCTTATTTATGTTATTTGCTTGAGGTGTGCCTTTATTTTCCATCCGCCGCCACTTCCGATTTTGCCGCTCTAGTAATTGCTAGAGGCGTGCGTAGCAAAGAGGTGCTCACGACCCTCATTCCCCCATTCTCACCACCTCATCTGCAAGCCTACTCGTCCATTTGCCTAGCGATTTGGTGCATAGTGGCATGTGTAGTCTTCCATCCTGCCTGGCGAAGCATCACATAGCGGCGTTACATAGGAGTAGTTCTTAGTGTTTTGTTTTTTATTTCCGCAACCATCAAAATCCCCCTTAGTTAACTCCGACCTAAGGACTTCAATCTCAAGTCCTCCTTGAAATTAACTCCACCTTACTGTGTTCCTTAAAGAGACCGATACTTGGGGAAATTCGCCCATTTTATATTACTTGTGTAATCGGTACACTTGTCATCCAACACATCAAGTTTTTGGTGTCGTTGCCAGGGAACACAGTCGTGTGAGTTTTTGGAGAGGGAGATAGTAGATCGAAGCCCTTTTCATTTATGCATTGCATTGTTCTTCTTTGCTTTTGTTCTTAGAATTTTTATTTTGCTTATTTCTTTTTGCCATTTTTTGTTTTTTTTGGTTTAGATAGTAGATCCATGTTATTTTTATTCTAGCTGTGTAGCACTTTTTCGGCAATTATTTTTCTTCGTGATGTATTCTGTAGCTAAGTGCAGTCTACTTTACGCTTTGCGCTGATTCATCGATGTCATGGCTGATATGAAAGTCGAGCATTGTATTAGATGTTTGCTATGTCAATGTGTAGGCCACATGGTGAAGGATTGCCCTCGCTTGTGCGAGCCTTCTCCCTCTGATGGCTTGCGCGCAACAGCCTCCCGTTCGTGGAAGACTGTTGTGGACAAGCCTACCAGGGTGTTGCCTGGCCCATAAAATAACATCGTGCACCTTGCTAACTCTTTACCCGTTGATATTACGGAAGAATCTTTCGCTGCATACAGATCCTTCATGGGTACCTCGCTCCCTTTTTACAAGCCTCCCTTGAGTGATGGCAATCACTCTAGTGTTAGCCAGCAAAAAGAGGATCGGGAATCCATCGGCGGACCTGTATGGGATGTAGAGATTATTCCAGTTGATGGGATGGTGTCTGCGACTGATTTGGTGATGGGGCCTGCTCATTTTATTCCTGATTTTGAGAGTAGTTTCGCCCCTCGACAAATTTTGCCTGAGTTTACTACGCCATTTTTGTGTGAGTCGGCTGATGATGCGATATTTTTGGATGATTCGGTGACTGAGGATGCGCCGAGGTGGGATGAGGATTCTTCTATCTCCGACGGAGAAGGTGGATCTTTGGAACACTTTTACGCACCCCGGTGGGATGAGGAGTATCCTTTTTCCGATGCAGAGGTTTATGTTGGATCCCTAGTTGGATTTGGGCTAGGTTCACTAAATTAGGATGTTTGACCCAACATGTATAGCTAGGGTCATGTATGTGTCCTAGAGTCTAGGCCATGTCCTTAAAGTCAACACTACATGGACCAGCCATCAACAGACTGCAAAAGACTCAAGACTTAGAGAAATTTCAAACTCAGAAAATGAGTTCGACGTTCTTCGAACTCAGGTCGACGAACTTAGTTCTCAGGTCGATGATTGTTGGGTATTTTACTTCAACATCTTATTCCAGAAACATCTAAGTATTCGAAGTCCAGTATCATACTCCAGTCAACGAATTCACCTTCTAAGCTTGACGAACTTTGACCACAGTCTTGGCAAGATTTATCAAGTAACAGTTAGAAGCTCTCAGCTCGACGAAACTAGTTCTTAGGTCGACGAACCCAGTTCCGAGGTCAACAATTTCTGGACATGTTAACATTCTTAAATCCAAGAAACATGGAATTCTGAACTCCAGACGACGAAGTTATACTCTCAGCTCGACAATCTTGATGCACAAAATTGGCAAGGGTCTAGAGAAAGCAGTTATCTGTTCTTAGGTCGACGATCTTGGATCTCAGCTCGACGAACAACTATTATCTGGTCGATGAACTTGACTTCACTGCTCGACGAACTATGGACACAAATCGACGAATTCTATTTTCTGCTCAACGAATTCTTTAAAGTTCCAGACTTGGAAATTTCCCTCCCTTTGTCCCTTTTCTATTGCAATAATTCCTGAGTAATCAATGCTTAAATATTCTCTTAATATTACCGTTAGAAGTAGGCATTGATTACGGTGTTCATCAGGATTATTACTTGCCGCTTTTCAATAGGACAGTTAGGGAAATCAATTAATGCAAATATTCTCCAGGCCGTCAGCATTGAATGAAGGAAGAAATTCAAATTCAGAAGGAAGATTACACAGAAATATATAAAGGAATTTTCTTTTTCTTCCCTCAGCAGAATAGACAACAATCACAGTGAATAGGCTTTTCTTCTTCCTCCTTGTCTGAACACAGAATGAAATATACAGGCCAATAACACAACAAAATCAGAAGCCCTAGACCAGAGAAAGAACAGCAAGCTGTAGAAGAAGAACAACCATTTAAATCCAGAGTCTTCTTCTGTCTTCATGCTAGGATTTTTCAAAGGACAACAATTACTATATCAGTCAAGAAGCACCTGGATATCTGCTGGTCATGGCTGAAATATTGAAGGCCTACTCACCCTGAAGTAAAGCTCCATCCTTCCTGAACTAATCTAGATCTCAAGGGGATCTTTGTCAAAATCAAGATCCACTAAAGTCTTCTCAGTTGTATTTGAGAAAGATAAGACATAATCACTCTATCATCCCTCACTGTATAAAGGGTTCTTAACTCCCTTCAAAATTTATTCCTGGTTGCAAGTCACTTGACCAAAAGACTTGAGGATTTGTTTTTGAGCACCTGATCAAAAGCTCATTGGTGGCAGTCACCAGATCAAAAACCTGAGTGGATTCCTACCAGGGTGGTAGAAGAGTGGATGTACCCAGGTTGCGGAACCACTATAAATTCTTGTGTTATCTGGTTGCTGATGAGTCCAAATTTTACACTAATTTTTGGACTCATCTGGGCCAGTTTTATCGTCTTAGCACTGCACTTGAGAGCTATTACTGCTTATATTTGTTTACGTGCTTATTTCATGATTAAGTGCACTATAGGCCCGTTTCTGTGTGCTTTATTTGTTTCTGTGTTTTTGTTATTCTTTAGTCGTGTCTTGAGAATGTGGTGTATACTTTTGGTGGCCTATCTGCCTCTTCTGCTGGTGCATGGGTCGTGTGCGTGCTCCGAAACCGCTCGGGAGACCCTAACGACACAGGAACACTGCGCACGACCACATGACCTACTGCACACGACCACTGGTCGTGCGCCACCGATCATGCGCATTACATTCTCATTTTTCATAATTCTGCCCGGGTAATTGCACAAGCACTGGTCGTAGTGCGCACGACAACTGGTCGTGCGCTACTGCTTTTCCGCGTTTACCCCTTGCTTTCTACAAATCTGTCCTAGTCAATCGCACGATCAGTAGATTTAGTGCGCACGACCACCGGTCGTACGCCATTGATCATGCGCATATATGCTGATGTGTCTATCCAGGTTGCAGGTCTAATTGGAAATGGCGCACAATCATCGACCTACAGTACGCACGACCACTGGTCGTGCACCACTGATCGTGCGCTATGACTTTGCTTCCTCCGTATTTAAGGGCCTGCTCCGCGATTTAGGTCAACTTTCGTCATTTTCTGCGATCCGGGAGTGCGCGGGAAGCGCCATTTTACTTCTCTAGCTGCTCCATCACCTCCACCTTCATCGGGAGTCCATAGCCGGCTATTCCGAAGCTTTTCAAACTCTCCGGCGAAGCTCCCGGCCATTGACGACTTCAGCTCCAAGCTTTCCACCGGAGTTGGTGAAGAAGACAACCTAGAGAACGGACTCAAAGGCCTTCGAGGTGACAGCTCGTTGGTACCGGAAGCCTCCTCGGACTGAGCCCGGAAGCGGATTGACAACTCGCTATTCCGGCCACGACCTGCGGTGGATCTTCACCCTCTATTAGTTTACCCCTCTTCCCCTTCCTCTATTGTATGAGATGATATACATTGTAATGAACTACATATTTTATTCTATATCTAATGGGATGTTTGTAGTTTTCTTATGCTTATGAGTAGTGTTTGTGAATGCGCCTCGCCTCGCCCACTCCACATCCACTTCATACCCGTGTCTCACCCAATTGCACTCCACATAAGAACACTTCCATCCATTAGCTTTTCGTCCACTCGCCCAACCGAAGTTCGGCATCGCGTCCGATACACTCACCTCACCTTGCGAAGCGGTGCCTTCGACCCGCATAGCTTTTATTAGTTTATTAGATCAAACAACCACAATCTCTCAAGTCCCCTTTTACTCTTTTTCTTAGTATAACCCTCATAACAATATTTTCTGAACTGTTGTCGCTCTATGCTAATTGCATTCCTCAAGAGACCGACACTCGGGGATTTATTCCCAAACTTTATTACTTGTGTGACCGGTGGGCTTGCCGATTTACACGCATCAAGTTTTTGGCGCCATTGCCGGGGAACATAGTCGTGTGAGTTTTTGGAGATGGAGATAGGAGATAGAAGCCCTTTTCCATTTGTATATTTCATGTTTCTTCTTTGCTTTAGTTTTTAGAATCTGTTTCCTGTTTTTATTTGTTCTTATTCTAGTTTTAATTTTTCTGTAGCAGGTTTTCCTATTCTTTTATCTGTGGTGTGTAGTTAATTGTTGCTTAGAAACTTTCTGTTGGTGAATTCTTCTTGTTACACCATGTATTCTTATATGAATATTCGATGCCGATGGTGCGGGGATTATAGGCATGGTAGTGATTAGTGCCCTACTGAAGATTGGGAGCATAATTCTCATGGTTCTGTATATGGAGCACTGTCTTCCTATGGTACTTCATACACCCAACCCAGGTCTTATGGTCACTCCTCTTCTACGCATTCATCTTTTTCTTATTCCTCTCCGGTCCCACCTGGATCGAGGAGTAATGGAAAATGATGTTTGCGTTGTCATAGCACCGACCACGTGTTGAAAGATTGCATAGAATTTCAGCGCCAGTTGGAGGAGGATGATGAACCGGGTATCCGATTCACTCTATCACCCTCTCAAATGGTCGCCCCTTCTGATTCTGATGATATATTCGTAGCACCACATTGTCTATGGGGGACTGCTACAGATATGCCCATCAGACTTTCTGCTGATCCGTGTGACGACATTGAGGCGTCGTCTCTCCCCATGCACTCTTCCCCTTTTGTTGATTCACCCCCGGAGGAACCCGTACAAATTTTCTCTGATGCTGTTGTTCCTCCGCCTTCTTTGCAAGAATTATCTATCCTTATTTTTAGTGAGTCGGTTGATGATGTTCGGCCGGATTGTGATTCTGAGCCTGAGAATGTGCCCATGTTTGATGAGGATATTATTTTCATTAATGGACAGTATTACGTCTTGGAAAATGTGGACACACCGAGGTGTGTTGATGAGGAGATCCTCTTTGTTGAGGTAGTTTCCACTTACTTGATGGATGAGGAGGTCCAAACCACCACCGAGGACCTCGAGCTTGCGGATTCCCCTCGCCATGACTCATATGATGACGTTGATGATCTATGTCAGGATCCTACTGGGAGTGAGACCGAGACCACTCACCCTATTTATGATTATTTTAGTTCTTCTTCTCCTTTATTTCTTGATCCCCCTTCTTTATCTGAGCCTGGGCAGGTTGAGTCTCCGCAAGAGCTTCAGGAGGACTTGGAGCTTTCAGCTCGAGTCATCGATGATAGCATCCTCTCTCGCGAGGAGGTTGATTCCTCCTCTGTTGAGGAAGCTCCATTGATTATTTTCTCCTCCTGCCTTCTCCTTGTAGTAGACGATACCTTGCTGGGCAAGGATTCATTTTGTCGTAAGAAGAGTGAGGAGCAGCGCTCCTTCTCTTCTTACTTCCTGTTTCCTCTACCTGTGTTGGGCAGGAATTACTATTTAGGTAGAGGGGTAACTGTTTTATCACCGTATCGGTACTCGTTACTAAACCGGATATTGGGACAGTTACCTTTGCATTTTTATTTTCATAGGCCGATTAGCTAGAACCTTTTCGTAGCCGAATAAGTCGTGCTTGGATGACAATAACCACAGTAGTTATCTTATATTTCCTGCATTTTTATTTTCCATGTCTATTTTAGTTTTAGCATTTCTTTTTGTATATTTTTCTTTTCTTTTTGCGGAGCTCACCCATGCAGGTATTCTTAACAACTTCGTGTTGGCAGGGCTATGATTCTTCGTATGGAGGGCCTTCTTCAAGTTTCCACACGTCTTCTGGTATGCTCAATGGCCGAGCATTGGGTAACCTCTTACCTTAGCTCTTTATGATTTTAATTTCTCCATCATATGCTGTGTTGCTTAGTTTAAGTCTGGGGGAGAGCCATTATTTGTTACCTATTGCACGCGCACATTTCTTGTGCATACTAGAAGCTTTTATAGATTTATTATGATTAGTTCATTGCATCACACACCACTACACCCACATGAGCACGTGCTTAGCTTTTTTTGTGCTGCGAGTTAAACTCGTTTCTTTTATATGATTTGGGAAAATTATGGTGCTGACATAGGATTGTGAGACGGAGTAAAATGTTGACCTTACTGTGCTCCTAGTCAAGAGCTCTCGTCTCGTGTAGAAATTGGAGTAGATTTAATTTTTTTGTATGCTTATAGTTTTATATTTTTCTATTTGTGTAAAGACTTTTTATTTTACTCAAAAATTGATGAATCCGGTGTGAATCCGATGGCAGCTTAGAGATGTGTGTAGACGGACGTTAGTTTCGTATTGCTCGAGTCGGGATGATAGATAGTCTTTCTCATTGGCTAAGAACTTGCCCCAAGCTATTCTTGAAGCATGGGTATAGGTTAGTTCACTCGCATGAGCATGATATAGGCCATCATTTTGGCACGGTTGAGCTTTGTACTGTTCCTAACGTCTTGTCCTCGCTAGCCTCGTTGTGCCTACCCATTCTTTTGATTCAGCTCCACCTTTATTTCACCAAAGCCTCAAAGCCGATCCTAGTTGCACTCCCAAGTCGAGCTTTAGAGTTTTACATTTTTCATGTTGGGGTGTTGATGTGGTGCTTTTATATGTGAATATGTGGATGTGCTCCAAAGCTTATATTTGCTGAAATTATTAAAAGAGAAGTAATTTGAAAAAGAAAAAGTAAAGTTAAAAAAAATGATGTTAATTGTGAAAAAGTGAAAAGTAAAAGTAAAATTGAAAATCCTATTTGAGATGTGAGTATTTTTGGAGTAGGTGGTGCACACACACATATGTTAAAAGTTAAGTCTGGGGGTGTGGTGTACCCGCATATATTTTGGTTAGCTGATGGATTCTTTCTTTGATAGCTCATTTGGGTTAGGTGCATATCCTTCCTGTTTATCTTTGTTTACCTCACTGAAACCCAAGCCCCATCTCTTCACCTAAAGTCCCACTGATTCAGGTGTGAACCCAACCAGTGCCGTCGAGAGAATGCGAAAGGGCAAGCATATGGTCACCGACATTGGTGGATTCCTTTGGAGCTTATCCCGAGCCCCGATCTTTAGTAATGCTCGCCTAGCGATTAGTCTACTTTCTCCCTACGCGTGACCGGATGATTCACCGTGATTCCATTTTTGAGTAATAATAAAATGTTGATACGCATTGTGAAAAGTATAAACTATTTTGTATACTTAGAAATTTCTTCTATTATATTTTTACGCATGCGAGCATGCGACTTCGCATGGTACTCTGTATCGCAATTTCCTTGTTAGCTAAATCATTTTCCCTATCTGCTTAGATTTTGTTTGCTCGGGAAGCACAAACAGTTAAGTCTGGGGGTGTGATGAGTCCATTTTTTATACCTATTTTCAGACTCATCTGGGCTTGTTTTCCTTCGTTTTCACTTCACTTTTAGTTCGTTATCGTATTTATTTCATCTTATCTTTATTTTCATAGGAAGTACACACTTAGCCCCGTGGTTGTGTATTTTTGTACTTTTAATATTTGTACTCCTTTTGTGCTCGTCTGGAATGTCTGTACATGTCAGTGCTGGGTTTAGGGGTCGTGTGCGTGTTCTGGGGATGTTTAGAAGAAGGAATATTGCGCACGATCATCGGATATAGTGTGCATGACCACTGGTCGTGCGCCGATGATCGTGCGCAATGTACCCTAATTTCCAAAATCTGTCTGGGGTAATCGCACGACCACTGGACACAGTACGCACGACTACTGGTCGTGCGCCACTGATCGTGGGCATTTATTCCATATTTTTCCAAGTTCTGGCTGGGGCAAACGCACTTCCACTGGACATAGTGCGCACGACCACTGGTCGTCCGCTACTGGTCGTGTGCATTATAATTTCTGCAATCTATAAATTCGCATGTTCTGCCCTAACTCAGGATCGTTGAAATCTTCCGGAGATCGACATTTTCTTCCGCCGTTTTCATCTCCGAGGAGGGATTCCACCATCCGCCTTCATCTTCCACCCTAGGGAGGTATCCGGGCAAGCTTTCACCGCCAAATCCATGCCGGAGCTTCCTCTCGGCCTCCTCCTTCATCCTTGAGCTACAAGAAGAGCTTGACATAGCTTTCTCCATCAAGCTAGGGGACGTTGTGCAATCCTCCACTGGATTGTGACACGAAGGAGACAGGCCATTAGAAGGTGGTGACAGCCCTTCTCTACCCCGGACGCAGTTGCGGACCGAGCTTGGACACGGATTGACAACCCGATGATTCCAACCGTGAATCCTCAGTAAGGCTTCGGATTCGGTCGATTTCACACACTTTTCTTCTCTTATTGTTGATGGTTTAGTTGAACTCTTTGTATTTGATGAAGTTATGCTTAGTGTAATATACGTTTATGTGTAATCATGTTTATGTGATTGTATGTTTTCATTATTTACTTGAGGTGCGCCTATTTGTCCATCCACCATCCATCCACCCTTGCCATTCTAGCAATTGCTAGAAGCGTGCGTAGCGAAGAGTTGCTCACGACCCTCATTCTGCCATTCTAACCACCTCATCCGCAAGCCTACTCGTCCATCCGCCTAGCGATTCGGTGCATAGTGTTCCGACTAGTCTTCCATCCCGCCTGGCGAAGCATCGCATAACGGCGTTGCATAGGAGTAGTTATTAGATTTTTACTTTATTGTTACCGCAACAAACACCCCCCCCCCCTTATTTAACTCCGACCTAAGGACTTCAATCTCAAGTACTCCTCGAAATTAACTCCACCTTACTGTGTTCCTTGAGAGATCGATACTTGGGAAAGCCCCCATTTTATATTACTTGTGCGGCCAGTTCACTGCCGTGATCTTTAGCATCAAGCTTTTTTGTGATGAGTCCATTTTTTATACCTATTTTCGGACTCATCTGGGCTTGTTTTACTTCATTTGCACTTCACTTTTAGTTCGTTATCGTATTTATTTCATCTTATCTTTATTTCCATATGAAGTGCACACTTAGCCCCGTGGTTGTGTATTTTTGTACTTTTAATATTTGTACTCCCTTTTTGTGCTCATCTGGAATGTCTGCACATATCAGTGCTGGGTTTAGGGGTCGTGTGCATGTTCCGGGGATGTTTAGAAGAAGGAATACTACGCACGATCATCGGATATAGTACGCACAACCACTGGTCGTGCGCCGATGATCGTGCGCAATGTACCATGATTTCCAAATCTGCATGGGGTAATCGCACGACCACTGGACACAGTGAGCACGACCACTGGTCATGCGCCACTGATCGTGTGCATTGATTCCATATTTTTCCAAGTTCTGGCTAGGGCAGACACACTACCACTGGACATAGTGCGCACGACCACTGGTAGTGCGCTACTGGTCGTGTGAATTATAATTTCTGCAATCTATAAATTTGGAGGTTCCGCCCTAACTCAGGATCGCTGAAATCTTCCGGAGATCGACATTTTCTTCCGCCATTTTCATCTCCGAGGAGGGATTCCGCCGTCCGCCTTCATCTTCCATCCTAGGGAGGTGCTCCGGGCAAGCTTTCACCGCCAAACCCACGCCGGAGCTTCCTCTCGGCCTCCTCCTTCATCCTTGAGCTACAAGAAGAGCTTGACCTAGCTTTCTCCATCAAGCTAGGGGAAGTTGTGCCATCCTCCATTGGATTGTGACACGAAGAAGACGGGCCATTGGAAGGTGGTGACATCCCTTCTCTACCCCGGACGCAGTTACGTACCGAGCTTGGACTCGGATTGATAACCCGACGATTCCAACCGTGAATCCTCAACAAGGCTTCGGATTCGGTCTATTTTGCACACTTTTCTTCTCTTGTTGTTGATGGTTTAGTTGAACTCTTTGTATTTGATGAAGTTATGCTTAGTGTAATATACGTTTATGTGTAATCATGTCTATGTGATTGTATGTTTTCGTTATTTACTTGAGGTGCGCCTATTTGTCCATCCACCCTTGCCGTTCTAACAATTGCTAGAAGCGTGCGTAGCGAAGAGGTGCTCACGGCCCACATTCCGCCATTCTAACCACCTCATCTGCAATCCTACTCGTCCATCCACCTAGCGATTCGGTGCATAGCGGCCCGACTAGTCTTAAATCCTGCCTGGCGAAGCATCGCATAGCGGCGTTGCATAGGAGTAGTTGTTAGATTTTTACTTTCTTTTTACTGCAACAAACAAACCCCCCCCCCCCTAGTTAACTCCGACCTAAGGACTTCAATCTCAAGTCCTCCTCGAAATTAACTCCACCTTACTATGTTCCTTGAGAGATCGATACTTGGGAAAGCCCCCATTTTATATTACTTATGCGACTGGTTCACTGCCGTGATCTTTAGCATCAAGTTTTTGGCGCCGTTGCCGGGCAATGCAAATGTAGAGCAACCAGGATGACTGAAAATATTGTTATAAGAGTTAGAGTTTTTGACTGCTATTTCCTTGTCTAGTGTTTGCCGCAGTGAATGCAGGGTCGAGCCACAAGAGATCTTGTCGCCTACTACCCCTTTTCATTCAAGGCACTTTCAATGACTACTATTCAGCAGCAGACTTATAAAGCAAGCCTTACCAACCTCACATACTGAGCAGAAATGGGAAATAACAGTTTCGAGATCTCGCCTGACCTCATCGAATACATCATCGAAAACTGCCAATTCAGTGGAGACGGAAAAGTAGATGCTTTATGCCACGTGCAAGCGGTTCTTAGAAATTTACAACACTTGTACGCCAAATGCTGCCAACAACGAGCAGCAGAGGATCTGAATCTTCTCCTTCTCCCTGAAAGATGAAGCAAAGTGATGGTATCAAGATATCCGGAAGGGAATATCCTCATCCTGGAAACAACTCGAAGGGAAATTCTTGGCCAAATTCCGACAACCGATGCTAGCAATAGACAATTACAAGGAGCTCATCACCATCACCCAAAGAAATGAAGAGACCTTGTTCGATACATGGGAGCGTTTCCAGTCCCTGTGAAGGGAATGCTGCAGAGTGGAAATGTCAGACATCCTCCTAATCCAAACTTTCTACTTCGGCATCGCAGACAGATTCCGGCCTTTACTTGACGTCGCAGCCGGTGGAACTCTGTTTAACAAATCCAGCGAGGATGCCTGGGAAGTTATAGACAACATTACCCAAATTAGTAGGCATTGGAACTCTTCGCCTTCTCACGACCTTCCGGTAGAGATAAATTCAGTAGTCTCTGATGAAGCCACCGACCACAATCTCTCGTCAAAGACAGAGCAATGTTTTGCTTATGCGTGCAAAATGATGGAGATGTTCAATGACCAAGCCACCACCATTTAGCGCCTACAAACCGCCATAGGGATTCTCACGGAAACGTTATTATGTTCAGTCAATCAGAAATAGGAAACGGTGCATACTATGAGATTAAGAAGCGAAAAAAGCCTAGAGAGGGCCTCGCCTCCTAATCCTCCCGCGCAATAACTCCGCGAGCCCATTGTCGATTTGATAAAGGAACCTCCGTCCTCACCGACCGCGCAAGAACCCATGGCAGTACCACAACCTGTGAATAACACCGTGAAGCCGCCATTTCCCCACCGACTGCAAAACGAAAAGGCTGAAAAACAATTTCATAAATTCCTCGAGATCATGAAAGGAGTCCAAATAAGTATACCTATGACAGAAGCTATCACTCAGATCCCAGGATATTCCAAGTTCCTAAAGAACCTCATCTTACGGCGTAAATCTTTAGAAGGACTGAAAACGATCAATCTCACTAAAGAATGCTCAACTCTCCTCGCCAACTATTCCCCAACCAAACGCAGAGATCCGGGCAGTTTTACCATCCCCTGCAGAATTGGCCTCCACAGATTCGGACTCGCATTATGTGATTTGGGAGCTTCAATAAATCTAATGCTGCTCTCCATCTTCCACGAGCTAGGAGTTGGGATTCTACAGCCCACCCACCTGAGGTTGCAATTAGCTGACAGATCGGTAAAACAACCGGCCGGGATAGTCGAAGACCTCACTATCATGGTCAACAACCTCGCCTTCCAAGCATATTTTGTCTTTCTCGGCATGATGGCCGATCCCAAAGTGCCTATAATCCTCAGATGGCCCTTCCTCGCCACAGCTCGTGCCATTATCAACGTCGACAAAGGAGAGCTAACCCTAAGCCTGGGGGAAGAAACGATTTCTTTCAACATCCACGAACCTCCCCAACATCTCAGACTCACCAACGGCGACGAAGCAGATTTGATAAACGAACCAGACATGTACAGCGAAATGATTCTTGACCCAGACGAGCAAGTGTGGGAAGAGGAAGATGCATCCGACACAACCGTCCACACTAATGTACCGAGAACCCCGCATTCAACCAAAGAACCTTTCATCACATCTACCGTCACAACCACTACCACAACTCTAAAGTCGTTGCCTGAATCCCTGAAATACAGTTTCCTAGAGGAAGGCACAGCGTGCCCAGTCATCATCTCCGCATCCCTCTCCGTCGACAACAAACTCGCCCTGGTCGATGTCTTAAAGAAATACCAAAATGTTTTTGGACGTTCATTAGCCGACATAAAATGGATCAGCCCTGCGTTTTGCATACACAAGATTCTGCTTGAAGATCAATACAAACCGTTGGCACAAACTCAAAGGAGACTGAACCCCAAGATGCATGACATGGTACAGGCATAAGTAATAAAACTGCTTGATGCGGGTATCATTTTCCCAATCTGCGACAGCAAATGGGTCAGCCCATTGCAAGTGGTGCCCAAAAAAGGCGGGATTATTGTGGTGGCCAACGAAAAAAATGAAATATTACCCACCCGCGTGGTCACCGGCTGGAGATTCTGCATAGACTACCGGAAACTGAATGAGGCTACCCGCAAAGATCATTTCCCGCTACCCTTCATCGACCAGATGCTGGAAAAATTGGCCGGTCAGGAATACTATTGTTTCCTCGACAGGTATTCAGGATACAATCAAATTACAGTTGACCCCGACGACCAAGACAAAACGACGTTCACGTGCCCATCCGGCACCTTCGCGTTCAGGAGAATACCATTCGGATTGTGCAACGACCCAGCAACCTTCCAGCAATGCGTGATTGCCATCTTCGGCAACATGATTGGAGACTTTCTCGAAGTCTTCATGGACGACTTTTCCCTTTTCGGGAATAGCTTTGATGCTTGCCTCGCGAATCTAGCCAAAACTCTGAGGCGTTGTGAAGATACAAACCTCGTCTTGAATTGGGAAAAATGTCATTTCATGGTTCGCGAGGGTATCATCTTAGGCCACAAAGTCTCTCACATGGGGCTCGAAGTCGACCAAGCGAAAGTCAGCATCATCAACAATCTTCCTCCTCCATCTTCCGCCAAGGGGATCCGCAGCTTCTTGGGACACGCCGATTTCTACAGAAGATTCATCAGTAATTTCTCATCAATATCCAAGCCCCTGACAAATCTACTGGCCAAGGACATCCAGTTTGACTTCGAAAAAAATGTATGCAAGCCTTCGAGACTCTCAAAGACTCACTCATCTCCACTCCAATCTTTGTGGCACCAGATTGGACTTTGCCCTTCGAATTCATGTGCGACGCAAGCGATGTTGCAGTCGGAGCGGTGCTTGGTCAAAGGAAAAACAAAATCTTTCATACTATCTCATACGCCAGTCGGACTCTCAACGATGCTCAACTGAATTATACCACTACGAAAAAGGAGCTATTGGCAGTAATCTTTGCTTTCGAGAAATTCCATTCGTATTTAGTGTTATCTAAGGTCATTGTCTACACTGACCATGCCGCACTAAGGTATTTATTCAAAAAAATACGCCAAGCCCCAACTAATCCGTTGGATTCTTTTACTACAAGAATATGACATCGAGATCGGAGATAAGAAAGGGGTCGAAAATGTCATCACCGATCACCTATCAAGATTGGAGAGCGACACCGAAGGAGTTGTACCCATCTGCAACGGCAACGAGATTGCCGACTTCTTCCCGGACGAAAGATTATTCTCCATCTGTTTGCTCACTCCGACAATCCTGTGGTACGCTGATATGGCCAACTACCTCGCTTGCAAATCTGTCTCCCCTCACCTGTCATCGCAGCAAAAGCGAAAACTATTGTCTGAAGCCAAATATTATTTCTGTGAAGACCTGTTACTATTCCATACTTGCAACGACGGCATCATCAGGCGTTGTGTACCCGAGACCGAATTTCAATCCGTCTTAATACACTGCCACGATCGGGAGGCCGGCGGTCATTTTGGCGCCACCAGAACAGTATGCAAGGTACTGCAATGTGGCCTATTTTGGCCAACCCTTTTTAGAGACACCCAAGCATACGTCGCAAAATGCAATGAATGCCAAAGGACAGGAAATATCTCCAAGAGGGATGAAATGCCTCTCAACAACATGCTCGTCTGCGAACTATTCGACGTTTGGGGGATCGACTTCATGGTACCCTTCCCAATGTCGCATGGAAAACTCTATATTATTATCGCAGTGGCTATGTTTCCAAATGGGTCGAAGCCGAACCTTTCGCCGCAAATGATGCACGCACCGTATTGAATTTCATACACAAGAACATTTCTCTAGATTCGGTGCCCCGCGCATCATCATCAGCGATGACGGGAGCCATTTTGCAACAAGTCGTTCTTGCAACTCATGAAGAAGTTTGGAGTCCACCACAAAATCTCTCTTGCCTACCATCCCCAAACCTGTGGGCAAGTAAACGTCTCCAACCGCGAGCTCAAAAGAATCATCGAAAAATCCATCCATTCCAATAGAAAAAAGTGGGCCAAGAAGGTCGACGATGCCTTATGGCCGTACAGAACCGCCTTCAAAACCCCTATTGGTATGACTCCATTTCAACTAGTCTACGGAAAAGCTTACCACTTACCGGTCGAGCTAGAACACAAAGCGCTATGGGCAACCAAATTACTAAACATGGACATCGAAGCCGCAGCAGATAAGCATCGCACTCAACTGAATGAATTAGAGGAGCTCCGACATTTCGCATACGAAAATGCGCGGATATACAAAGAAAGAACAAAAAATGGCATGACCGTCACATCATCCCCAAAGAATTCGAACCAGGAGACCAAGTCCTGATGTACAATTCGCGCCTCCGCTTATTTCCCGGCAAGCTCAAATCGCGGTGGAGCGGCCCCTTCACAGTGATCGGATTCTCCCCGTTTGGTCCTATTTGGTCCATCTTGCGAAGCGGTGCCTTCGACCCGCATAGCTTTTATTATTTTATTAGATCAAACAACCACAATCTCTCAAGTCCCCTTTTTACTCTTTTTCTTAGTATAACCCTCATAACAATATTTTTTGAACTGTTGTCGCTCTATGCTAATTGCATTCCTCAAGAGACCGACACTCGGGGATTTATTCCCAAACTTTATTACTTGTGCGATTGGTGCGCTTGCCGATTTACACGCATCAGTTGCACCTTTTTCTTTTGTTCTGGCTGTGGCTGTGATAACTAGGTCTTACTGTGCTTGTGATAGTTAGTGCATGTGCTAGATTAATTTATTATAGGACTCAGCTTTTATTTACAGCAAAAGTTTTTTTTGATTTCAAGATACTCTATTCACCCCCCCCCCCTCTAGAGTATTTAAGATCTAACCCTTACTTTCAATTGGTATCAGATCAAGTTTCCGTTGGTTGTACAAGTTAACCCCTTGAACCAAAAGATCCTGTGTTAGATCTGACCTTTACTTCTATTAAGTTTATATTCACAGCATGGCACAGAACAAAGACTATGCAAGCACCAGATCTCAAGTGTGCAACCTAAATAGGTTTGCCATCTAGAAGGTAAGAATCAAATTATATATGAATTCTACTGATGAGGATATCTACAATTCCATCGCGATAGGTCCTCCTCAAGCTACTGCCTCTACATTTATAGCAGCTTCAAGCACTAATGCAGTTCCACCACCTGAGTGGAATGAAGCCCAGAAGAAATCTAAAGTTGTTGATGCCAAAGCCATGAATATTTTGGCCCAAACAATGTTAGATGACATCTTCCAGAAAGTGGCTGAATGTACATCAGCCAAGGCCATTTGGGATTCCCTTAATCAAATGGTGGCTGGATCTGCTGATGAAAGAAAAGACAGAAGATCCAATCTCATATCACAATATGAGAACTTCAAGAAGGAGAAAGCAGAATCTATTGCAAATATGTACAACAGGTTGAGCTCTTAATGAGCTTAAGACCTTGGACAAGGACATCACGCTCACTGAGGTGAATGATAAAATACTTATGTGCTTCCCAAGCTCATGGGATTCAAGGATCTGGCCAATCAAGGAGGCCAGAAGCTTAAATGAGATTTCCACTGAATCACTTTTAGGAAAGCTCAAATCCTATGAGCAGCTCATTAAATCTAGAGAAGCAGCAGAGCAAAGGACACCTCCACCAGCCTGGAAGGAACACAACCTGGCATTCAAGGCTGCTGAAGAGATAGAAACTTGTTAATGAAGAGTTAATGAGTCTGCTTGCCAAAAGATTCTATAAAATGGCAAGGAAAGACTTCAGAAAGAGGTCATCTAGGCAGGATGACAAGCCAAGGTATGATAAAACACCTACTAAAGAGGTAGTGTGTTTTGGCTGCCGGAAACTTGGACACTTCATCTTAGAGTGTTCAGAGAATCAGAAGAAAGAGAAAAGAAGTGAGAAGGATACAAGAAGACAACAAAGTTCAAGACCTTCCTCCAGCAAATACAAGAAGAAGGAGAAAGGCTTTGTAGCAGAAAGCATGAGTGAAACTGAGGATGAATCCACATCTTCAAGTTCCAGTGAAGAAGAAGAAGAGGCAAGGGCTGAGGAAGTCTGCCGCATGGCCATACATGCCTCCAGAAGTCAATCAGATGAAGAGGAAAGGATGAATCCACATCTTCAAGTTCCAGTGAAGAAGAAGAAGAGGCAAGGGCCAAGGAAGTCTGCCGCATGGCCATACATGCCTCCAGAAGTCAATCAGATGAAGAGGAAGAATCTGAAAATGAAGAAGCTTCAGAAACAGAAACTGAGAAGGTACTTTTGTCTTTTGATTATAATTCTGATGCTTTCAAATTTGAATTTATAACCATGTGTATTAATTTAATAAACTCTGAAAAGGAAATCAAAACACTTAGGGAAAGACTAGCTAATCAAGAAAATATAATTTCTAAAAACACTAAGCTGAAAGATTAACTTACACTAGCTAATGAACAAATCATTGCTTTAAAAATAGAGCTATGTGAGCCAAACAACTTGAGGAATCTCTCAATGGGAGAAGCTTTAAGTTGATGGATATCACAAGCACAGTCAATGTCAGACTAAATGGCAAGCTGGTCTTGCGTGCATCATCAAGTTTACCCCCCATTCTCAAGAAGAACATATTATCAACCCTCATTAAATTTGTGTCACTAAGAATAAAGAAGTAATGAACAACAATCAAACTGAAATCACACATAAAAACAAGAAAAATCAAAATCAGAAAACCCTAGATAAAAACAAAGTTCAGCAGATTTCATCGAACTCAGATCGACGAAATGTGGCAAGTTCGTAGAACTCAAGTCGAGGAACTCTGAATGCAAATCTATATAATAATCATTCATCTTACTGCGATCGACGAACTGTGTATGGTTTGTCGAGATCTGCTCAACGAATATAAGGCACAGAAAATGACTATGTTCATTCTCTGAGCAGAGATCGACGATCTCATCCAATTTCATCGAACTCTGGTCGACGAACTCACAACATTTCGTCGAACCCAGTCAGACTTAATAAAAACTATAACTATAACAACAACCCTAATCAAATTAGGAAACCCTTTAACCCACTTGCTGATTGGATAATTCCACCTAGAAGATATCACCCCTTAGGATATAAATCACAACCTAAATTCTCTGTGATATCCAGCTTTTCTTAACAGCAAAACAAAGGACCCAAGGTAACCTGGGTCAAAAATAATTAATTATTTTTTTTACAGGTGAAGAGCTGTCCAGTTATAAATCAACCATGGTATCTGAATAGTGGATGCTCCAAGCACATGACTGGTAGCAAGGACAACTTATACAATTATGAGTCCAAGCTGGTACCAAAGGTCATCTTTGGTGACTCAAAGTGTGGCCAGTCTGAAGGCTATGGAGAAGTAAGGATTGGAGCAGTCACATTCAAGAAGGTGACTTATGTTAAAGGACTCAAGCATAACCTCATCTCTATCAGCCAATTATATGACAAAGTTTATCAGGTACACTTTAACTCTACATCCTGTATTATTTTTAATAAAGAAAAACAAAAAATTTTAATTGAAAATAGACAAGGAAACATATATTTAGTTAATTTTCTTTCTGCCAATTCAGATATTTTTCTGCTTAATATTGTTTGCAATCAAAATGAATTATGGCATAAAAGACTAGGACATGTAAACATGAAAAATATTACTAGGCTATCTAAAGACTGTCTTGTAAGAGGCTTATCTTCTGGTCCCTACAAGAAGGAAGGTCTTTGCAGGGCTTGTCAACTAGGCATGCAAACTAAATCTAGTTTTAAATCAATTAATAAAAGTGATTCACCTAGGAATTTGTACTTGCTACACATGGACCTATTTGGACCTATTGTTGTACAAAGCCTAGGAGGGAAATCCTATACTTTAGTCATTGTAGATGACTTCTCAAGATTCACTTGGGTGTTCTTTCTGAGATCTAAGTCAGATGTCATTAAAGTTCTTATAGATTTTCTCATAGCCATACAGATTGAGTACTCTACTCATGTTGCATTGATCATAAGTGATCATGGTACAGAGTTTGAGTCTCTTCTTATGCATGAGTTCTGTGAGAAGGAAGATATCAGGCACTACTTCTCAGCTCCTAGAACTCCCCAATAAAATGGGGTAGCTAAAAGTAAGAATAGAGCCCTGATTGAAGTTGCATGCACATTACTTGCAGATGCTTATATGCCACTATCCTTTTGGGCAGAGGCTATAAGCACAGCAAATTATGTACTGAACAGACGTTTGATACATAAACTTAAGAATAGGACTCCCTATGAATTACTTAAAAGGAAGAAACCTAAAATCACTTATTTTAAAGTATTTGAATGTGTATGTTATATACATAATAACAACAAAAAATATATTAGAAAGTTTGAAGCTAAGGCTGAAGAGGGAATTTTTCTAGGATATTCCCAAGTAAGCAAAGCTTATAGGGTATTTAACAAATCCTCTTTGAAAATTGAAGAATCTATACATGTAACCTTTGATGAAACTAACATGTCTTATAAGGAGAAAGAGATTGCTACCAAATACACTTTCCAGGTACCTCACTTGTGTGAGAAAATGGGTGAGTTGAACCTTCCACAAGAAGTTATACCACCTCCTACTCCATATGTTGCTGAAGATAGTGAAGATGAATCTTTGTAAGAGGCTGAACCTCATTCAACAGCAAACATAATTCCACAAGAGGAATTAAATCCAAATGCTGTTGTTGAACCAACTCCACCCACTGATCTTGTCACACTAAGGGATCACCCTAGATCACAGGTGATTGGAGACATAACAGTAGGTGTACAGACAAGGCATCAGCTCAACCAATATGTGATGCATGCCTGTTTTCTCTCTCAAGTTGAACCTCAATCCATAAAAGATGCTGAGCAAGATCCCCACTGGATCATTGTAATGCAAGAGGAACTCAACCAATTTTAGAGATGTAGAGTTTGGGATTTGGTTCTAAGACCCAAAGACTACCCAGTCATTGGAATCAAATGGATATATAGAAACAAACTAGATGCCCAAGGTGCAATTATGAGGAACAAGGCTAGGCTTGTTGCTCAATGATATAGGCTAGAAGAAGGCATAGACTATGATCAAACCTTTGCACCAGTTGTAAGGTTAGAAGCAATCAGAATCTTCCGTGCTTATGCTGGATACAAGAAGTTTAAAGTCTACCATATGGATGTAAAAAGTGCCTTTCTAAATGGAGAGATAAAAGAAGAGGTTTATGTTGAACAACCTCAAGGTTTTGTCACTCCAACCCATCCTTCTTATATATTTAGATTGCATAAAGCCCTCTATGGTCTAGAGCAAGCTCCAAGAGCTTGGTATGAGACCTTAGCTAGCTTTTTGATAGAGCATGAATTCACTAGATGCATTGTAGATAAAACATTATTCACTATACACCATAAGCATAAAATCTTGCTTGTACAAATTTATGTGGATGACATCATATTTGGGTCTACCCACTTTAAACTATGCAAGAGGTTTCCTGACCTCATGAATTCTAAGTTTGAGATGAGTAGCATGGGTGAGCTCTCCTACTTCCTTGGTCTCCAAGTGAAGCAGCTACCTGATGGCATCTTCATCTCCCAGGTTAAGTATGCTAAAGAGCTTCTTAAAATGTTTGGTATGGCTGATGCCTCAGCAAAGAAAACACCTATGGCTACTAATGTTGTAATAGATTCTGATCCACATGGGAAACTTGTTAACAAGAAGTTATATAGGGGCATTGTTGTGTCCCTATTATATCTTACAGCTAGTAGACCTGATATCATGTCTGCCACATGCCTTTATGCTAGGTTCCAAGTGAACCCTAAAGAATCTCACCTAGTTTTTCTAAAAAGAATTTTGAGATATATAAAGAGTTGTCCTAGTATAGGCCTTTGGTATCCTACTGAGTCAGAATTTAATTTAGCTGGATATTCAGATGCTGACTTTGTTGGATGCACGGTTGAAAGGAAAAGTACCTCGAGAACTTGTCAGTTCCTTGGTATGAGAATAGTGTCTTGGTTCTGCAAGAAACAATCATCTGTGTCCACATCAACTGCTGAAGCAGAATACATTGCAGCTGGCAGTTGCTATTCACAGATATTGTGGATTCAAAACCAACTCCTAGACTATGGTTTCAACTTAAATAATTCAACTCTACTATGTGATAACACAAGTGATATATCCATAGCACAGAATCCAGTCCATCACAGTAGGACTAAGCATATAGACATTAGGCATCATTTCATTAGAGAGTGTGTAGACAAAAACAAAATCAAACTTGTCTATATCTACACTGATTTACAAAGAGCTGATATTTTCACCAAACCCTTGGATGAAAGGAATCACCTGTTCTTTATAAATCAGCTGAGCATGATCAATGTAGAAGCTTTGATTTAACTTCTGTCTGTACTCAACGAATTCTTCAAAGTTCGTCGAACGGAGCTCGATGAACTGGGAAAAGTTCTTGAGATATTTGTCGAACGGAGATCGACAAACTCTCTATGAGTGAAGTTGTTTTCATCGAACAGAGATCGACGAATCTACTTCAGAAAACTTTCGTCAAACGGAGCTCGACGAAATGTCTTCAAATCTTCAGACAGAGCTCGACGAATTATTTAACTACAAATTATTTCGTCGACCTCAGATCAAAGAATTATTTTATTTTTTCGTGGAACGGAGTTTGTCGATTCATATTCTGGAAAATCTTATATCTAGGTTTTCTTCGACCTCCGTCCCACACTTTCAGTTCCCTTACACTTGATCTTTGTTTTTCTCTTGCAGGTGAACTAATGGCGATTCCAGCAGGCAGTCTTGCAGTGATGAAGTTCGATACAGTCTTTGATGTGGACTTTGATTCCTTCCAACATTCAGACCCTATCTTTCTGGACATCCTGCAACTCCTTGAAGAACAGCAGTTGAAGAATCTGTTGTCCACCAGGATCAAGATATCTGGCGCTGAGATCAGAGAGTGGGTCTACACTTCTTCCACCACTGAAGAGAACACCATGACAGGGACAGTCTCAGGTAATGCAGTTTCTCTTATTCCCGTCGAAATTTTTGGATTACTTAACGATGAAGAAGAGTTAGAAATTGATACTGAGGAATTTGATGTGATGCTGAGTATGATGGGTTATACTAGAGAAACCTCAAATAAATTACTGAAGAAACACCTGTCTGCCGAGTTCAAATTTCTAGCAGACATTGTGGGGACAATGTTGCTGGGCAAACACACTACACATGATTACATAATCAGGCACCAATTCCTGGTCATGTGTGATGTGGTAAACAAGAAGAAGGTGAACTGGGCTCAGATTCTGTTTGAGCTGATTAAGAAGAAAAATAATAAAAAGGAGGTCTGTTTTGGAAGAATTCTGGGAATCTTCCTGAAGGAGGAGGCTGCTGAATCACTGATCTCCCCGGCCATATTCATCAATGCTTCCAAGAGGCTCACCTGTGCTCTCTTTGGCAAATGGGAGAGGAGCATCACTAAGCCCTCCAAGGCTTCTTCCTCTTCCACCAGGGCTTTTGAGAGCACTAGGGCTGCTCCAGCCACTTCCCAACCTGCTGAAGATATCCCTCCTCCACCTCCCTCACCTCCAGCCACCCCACCTCAACCTCAGATGGTACAATAACTCCCCTCCATAGTTCAAACCACCACTCATACTCCTACACCTCCCTCATCCACAGTATATTTATCCCCCACTCACTTTCCTAACTCACCTCCCTCCCAACATGATACACCAGTTCCATCACCACCCTCCTTTCCACTACGACCCTATTTGGCTGCCATTCCCCCCTCCAATATCTCCTCTCTCCCTTCCTTTAATCTGCTCCCTTCCCCTCCTCATACTTCTTCTATTATAGATGTCCACATGATAGATTCTTTACCTTCTCCTCCACCATCATCTTCCATCCCTCCCTCTGTTTCCATTGCAACACCTTCTACCACACCCTCTATATTTCTGCCATTGGACCCCTCCATTATTCCATCTCTTATTGCACTTCTTACTCCCCTCCTCAAAACAATTATAGCAGACGCAATTACACCTCTTATTTCTTCCATATCCTCTCTTGCTGACAAAATATCTGCTCTGTCTGCTCCTCCATCTTCAATCAGGGGCCTGGCTCCAATTTCCACTGAAACCAAGCAGCGGGAGATGCTCTATGAAGAAGTAGCAGTAGAAAAAGCAGCAACAGCAGAAGCAGCAGAAGAAGCAGCAACAGCAGAAGCAGCAGTTACAGTAGAAAAAGAAGCAGCTGAAGCAGAAGCAGAAACAGCAGTAGATGCAGATGCAGATGCTGATACAGATTTATTTGATTTAATTAATTTTATTGAATCTGATATGGAAATAGATGAGCAGGTCTCAGAGGAAATACCAACTGCTGGTGATTTTATTATAAATCTCATAGTTGATCTTTTAAATTTATTGAGCAGTTTTGATACAGCTTATTTTAATAACCTTCCAGAGTACAGCATCAAGCCATATTTGGCTATAGTCCCATACACCTCTCCCATAAGCCCCAAAGTTGCCAAGAAACTAAAGGCTAGATTTGTTACAACAGAGGTTCCATCTATAGAGGTTCCAGCTATTCCATCTCCTCCCAGAGCTGTTTCCCCCATTATTTCATCCCGTCCAAAAGATATTTCTGCTCCAGTTTTTGTTATGGATGATTCACCCATGCCTGATCTTGATGCATTGATCATGGATGATATAGAAGAAGAAAATAAAACAGTGGCTGAAAGCACTATTCTATATAGCCCTCATGTTCCAGTTTCAGCTCCTCCTCAAACTCCTCCTCCAGTTTCCTCCCAGTCAGAGAAACCCTTGATATCTGCTGAGGCCCTAAAAGAAATTAATGCACTATATGATAATCCTCAAGATTCTGATGATGATGATGAAAAGGACTCAGATGATGAGCCTAAGAAAAAGAAAGTATCTAAGAAGAGGAAAGATGCTCCACCTCCTGCCCTAAAACCAAATCCAGCAAATGACAATCCATACTATATACTCTAGAAGATCACACCCTATAAGGGCATGCCAGCATGGGTGTGGTTGTCCAAAAATCAATAGAAAGAAAGGAAGAAAAGCAGAAGATATTCCCCACCTCCTCAAAGATACAGAAGGGATCCTCCTCCTCCGCCTCCTCCTCCTCCACCTGCTGCTGGTGCTTCCAATTCTTCAACTTAGAGGTCTACCCAATTTCAAACCTATCAAAGACATCAGGGTAGGTCCTCCTCTTCAGGAAGCAGCCAGCAAAGGCATTATTCATCTGGCAAACAGCAGCATGAACAACATCAATAATAATAATTCACTGAACATCAAAAGGCTGAAAGCCCCAAGAGACCTGCTTCCCCTCCTTTACCATTTGAAGATCCTAAGACAGCTACAACTGCTAGGATGGTCAGATTCCAGGAATTGGTTGGCCTATCCATGATTAACAGAGCAAAAGCTGAAGGGAAGGATCCATCTGAATATAGTACAATGTCCAAGTACAGAAAGGAAGAACTTAACAGGTTTGCTAAGGCTAACAAATTTTTCAATGTTGATGATTATATGAAGTTACATCCTGAAGCTGTAGTGCCAAGAGCCACCTCCCTTAACATCATTAGAGCTGCTGATATGACCATGACAAAAGCTCAAGCAGTAGATCCAAACAGGGAGATCAAGTTTACACAGCCTGGTGACAAAACTAAGGAGGATAAGCCAAAGGAGCCCAAGAAGAAGAAATGAACTTTAAATTGTTTAAGTCTTTTGATTATTTTAAAACTATTTGTTTATATTCTGATACAAAGCTCTGTGTATATATATCTGCTGCACATTTAAATTTTTCATGTCAGATATATATTTTATTGCTTTTTTATTAATGTGAGTCTGTAATTAGTGACCTTACCAAAATAGGGGGAGATTATTGGATCCCTAGTTGGATTTGGGCTAGGTTCACTAAATTAGGATGTTTGACCCAACATAGCTAGGGTCATGTATGTATCCTAGAGTCTAGGCAATGTCCTTAAAGTCAACACTACATGGACCAGTCACCAACAGACTGTAAAAGACTCAAGACTTAGAGAAATTTCAAACTCAGAAAATTAGTTCGACGTTCGTCGAACTCATGTCGACGAACTTAGTTCTCAGGTCGATGATTGATGGGTATTCTACTTCAACATCTTATTACAGAAACATCTAAGTATTCGAAGTCCAATATCATACTCCAGTCGATGAATTCACCTTCTCAGCTCGACGAACTTAGACCATAGTCTTGGCAAGATTTATCAAGTAGCAGTTAGAAGCTCTCAGCTCGACGAAACTAGTTCTCAGGTCGACGAACCCAATTCTGAGGTCGGCGATTTCTGGACACGTTAACATTCATAAGACCAAAAAACATGGAATTCTGAACTCCAGTCGACGAAGTTATACTCTTAGCTCGACGATCTTGATGCACAGAATTGGCAAGGGTCTAGAGAAAGCAGTTATATGTTCTTAGGTCGACGATCTTGGATCTCAGCTTGACGAACAACTATTATCTGGTCGACGAACTTGACTTCTCTGCTCGATGAACTCTGGACACAGATCGACGAATTCTATTTTCTGCTCAACGAATTCTGTAAAGTTCCAGACTTGGAAATTTCCCTCCCTCTGTCTCTTTTCTATTGCAATAATTCCTGAGTAATCAATGCTTAAATATTCTCTGAATATTACCGTTAGAAGCAAGCATTGATTACGGTATTCATCAGGATTATTACTTGTCGCTTTTCAATGGGACAGTTGGGGAAATTAATCAATGCAAATATTCTCCAGGCCGTCAGCATTGAATGAAGGAAGAAATTCAAATTTAGAAGGAAGATTACACAGAAATATAAAAAGGATTTTTCTTTTTCTTCCCTCAGCAGAATAGACAACAAACACAGTGAATAAGCTTTTCTTCTTCCTTCTCATCTGAACACAGAATGAAATATACAGGCCAATAACACAGCAAAATCAGAAACCCTAGACTAGAGAAAGAATAGCAAGCTGAAGAAGAAGAAGAATAACCATTTAAATCAAGAGTCTTCTTCTGTCTTCATCCCAGGATTTTTCAAAGGACAACAATTACTATATCAGTCAAGAAGCACCTAGATATCTGCTGGTCAAGGCTGAAATATTGAAGGCCTACTCACCCTGAAGCAAAGCTCCATCCTTCCTGAACAAATCTAGATCTCAGGGGGAGCTTTGTCAAAATCAAGATCCACTAAAGTCTTCTTAGTTGTATTTGAGAAAGAGAAGACATAATCACTCTCTCATCCCCCACTGTATAAAGGGTTCTTAACTCCCTTCAAAAGTTATTCCAGGTTGCAAGTCACCTGACCAAAAGACTTGAGGATTGGTTTTTGAGCACCTGATCAAAAGCTCATTGGTGGCAGTCACCTGATCAAAAACCTGAGTGGATTCCTAGCAGGGTGGTAGAAGAGTGGATGTACCCAGGTTGGGGAACCACTATAAATTCTTGTGTTGTCTGGTTGCACCTTTTTCTTTTGTTCTTGTTGTGGTTGTGATAATTAGGTCTTGTTGTGCTTGTGATAGTTAGTGTCTGTGCTAGATTAATTTATTATAGGACTCAGTTTTTATTTATAGCAAAATTTTTTTTTATTTCAAGATACTCTATTCACCCCCCCCCCCCCCCCTCTAGAGTATTTCATATCTAACCCTTACTTTTAGGTTGCACATTTTTATTGGATGAGGCGGTCCTTCTTACCACCGCAGACCTCGAGTTCTCGGATTCCCCATGATACGACTCGTACGATACCGACGATGATCTCTGCTTGCATCCTGCTGAGAGTGATACCGGGATCACTCTCCCTTATTCTGATTATTTTAGTTCTTCATCTCTGTTATTACTTGATCGCCCTTCTTTATCTGAGCATGTGTAGGCAGAGTCCCCACGGGTATGTTGGCATGACAATGAGCCTGGTGTTTATGCCATTATCATCGCTCCCTACACATCTGTGGTTGACGATGTTGGAGTTACCATGGTGATCTAGAAGTGGTCAAACATGTAATCTCACTGCCAATGCGATATGAGCCTGCAGGGTCGCGCATAAGAGATGTGGAGAAGTTGGATGATTGACTGTGTTGGTAAAGGTTACCAATCACCGACCTGAATGGGTTTATGGGCAAAGTGTTGCCTTAGAGGATCGTCGGATTGGGCAAATGTTGCCTTGAAGGATTGGTAAGAATAGTCGACCGAGGGTCGACGAGAATCGTCGAGGATTGGTACTCTGATTCTCGCCGATCGACGAGTATCGTCGACCCACGTTCGACGTGAATCGACGAGTATCGTCAACCCACGGTCGACAGTCGACGAGTATCGTCAACCCACGATCGACGTGAATCGTCGAGTATTGTACTCTAATTCTCGCCGATTGTAGGTGATACTCGCCGACTGATTCTCGCCGATCCTAACTGATTCTCGCCGATCCTAGGTGATTCTCGCCGATCCTAGGTGATTCTCGCCGATCGTAGGTGATTCTCACCGATTGATTCTCACCGAATCTGCTAGGTGATTCTCGCCGATTCTGGAACCCTAATTTTCTGGGTGGTCTGTGGATAGCGATATTCCTAAGTCTATTTATGCCTTTGGTATAAATTGATACTTAGGGTTTTCGGGAAACATGCGCTCGCTGATCGAATTTATCGCAACGGAAGTGTTCCGCTCTTCGTTCGTTCGTTCTGCCGATCCCGAATCTCGCCGACGGAAGGGTTCCGTCGCCATGCTCGCTCCGTCGACCTCCTCGTCTCCGGCGATCGTCGCTGGTATTGCTATTCCTAGCGCAGACCTAGCAGTCCGTGGAAGAGTAAGGTACGGTCACTCTCCTTCCCGATCATCCGTGCGACGGAACGGTCGGTGTTCTTCCGCTCGTGTGGATTTCTGCAGAGACGTGGATATCATTCCACGTAGAACTCGTCACCAGCAAAAACAGGAAGCTTGGAGCATCTCCGTTGAGTTGTGACTCAACGCCACCGAGGTAATTTTTGTCTTGTTGTATGTTAACTTCTTGATTCAACTACCATGACCTGATCCCATCTCTTTTGAGTTTTCTTGATGTTTTTATTCTTCCGCTGCGTGCACAAGTGTTGTGCCATCCTCATAGAGAAACCCAACAGTGGTATCAAAGCGAGGTTTCGGCCATGATTGTTGTATTGGAAGTTTTGTTATTCCAGTGCGTGTAAACCTAGGGATTTAGAAGTGTTCTAAATGTCTAGATTTAGTCTTGGTACCCCGCCAAGAACTTCTGGAATTTCGTGGAAATTTCTAATTGTTAGAAATTGTAGTCTCCTTAGCAGTAACCATCCCTCGAGTTTGTTTTGGATTTTGAATCCAACATAGAGAGATGAGCTTGTCTACTGCTTTAAGTTGAGTTGTCTTTGCTTTTGTCCAATGCATGTAAATCTGAGGATTTGGAAGTTTCCGGATGTTCAGATTTAGCCCTTCCTTCTATAAAATGTTGATGGTGTCAGGTTGTGCACATAAGGGATGCATGTGGTTTTAGAAAAATTGTTTTTCTTTGGATGTGCACATTGATCAAATGTTGATCATGGTTAACTGTTAACCTATAATCAAAATCCCTTCATCAAATATTAAGTGTTCGGATGCTTTCCGATGGATGACACTCTTCCTGCCTCGATCGATGAAGTGTGGGCTTGCCAAAGCAAGGTGCATTAATCTATCTTGGTAAGGGTGCGAGCGGATAATTGTGATATCCCACTATCGACATCGGGTCTAGCTTAATTAGGTGACCTCAAAGGTTGAGTGCCTAGAGGCATAGGGTTGGCATGCACCATATGATGGATGCGAGTAAGGAGTTATTCACCAACCATACAAGAATTACATGAGGATGCACTTGGCAAGCGTTGCCTACCTAAATAACCGCATCGTGAGAGGAAAGCCAAAGCTGACTCATTGTGTTGGTGAAATACGGATCTTGTCCACTAAGAGAGTAGCTCGCATGAACTCTCCGAATTGTTAGTGAGGGCTATCATTTCGAATAAAATAGTGGGAGTGTTTTAATTGAAGTCCAAATTAAAATAAATTGTATTTGAGATTTTGGTACTGATTTTATTCTGCAAAAATTCTTGTAGAATTCCATGGCAAGTGTTTCACACTCCACATTGTCTCTGAGAGCCATCCTTGAGAAGGATAAGCTCAGTGGGACTAATTACATGGACTGGTACAGGAACCTGAGAATTGTTCTCAGGCAAGAGCGAAAGCTCTATGTTTTGGAAGAAGAAGCCCCCGAGGTGCCGACCGGGAATTCTTCCCGTGCTGAGAAGGATGCTTATAAGAAGTATACTGATGATGCTTTAGATGTCGAATGTCTTATGCTTGCCACTATGAACTCTGAGCTTCAGAAGCAACATGAGAACATGGGGTGCAAGGAGATTGACGAGCATCTCAAGAAAATGTTTCAAGGGCAGGCTCATCATGAGAGGTTCGACGTCACAAAAGCGTTGATTCAGTGCAAGATGGGAGTTCGAGACTCAGTAGGGACTCACGTACTCAAGATGATTGGGTATATAGAGAACCTTGAAAGGCTGGGTTTTCCTCTTGGTCAAGAGTTGGACACAGATCTGATCCTGCAATCGTTGCCGGACAGTTATGAGCAGTTCGTCTTGAACTACAACATGAATGAAATAGACAAGACACTGCCCGAACTCCTAGGCATGTTGAGAACTGCCAAAATCAATATGAAGAAGGCCAAGCCTGCCAGCCCCATACTGATGGTGCATAAGGGCAAGGGCAAGGCCAAGGGCTCTAAGAAAATGAAGGTGAGACCTAAGTCATATCTTGAGCCCAAGTCTTCTGCACTGATGAAAAAGAAAAGCACGGTGAAGGAAGGGAAATGCCACCACTGTGGCAAGGCTGGTCATTGGAGGAGGAACTGTCCTTCGTACATTGAAGGTCTGCAGAAAATGAAGGGAGGTATGACTTCCGCTTCAAATGTTCACGTTATAGAGATAAACCTTTCTGCTCCTTCATCTTGGGTATTGGATACCGGATGTGGTTCTCACATTTGTACAAATGTGCAGGAACTGGGAAGGAGAAGATTGCTGAGTAAAGGGGAGGTGGACCTCCGCGTCGGCAATGGAGCAAGAGTTGCTGCTGTAGCCGTAGGGGTTTACCGTCTTTCTTTGCCCAGTGGGCTTATAATAGAACTAGATAATTGTTATTTTGTTCCGGCCATAACTAGAAACATTATATCTATTACATGTTTGGACATGATTGGATTTTCTTTTATAATTAAGAACAACTGTTGTTCTATATTTAAGAATGATGTTTGTTATGTTGTAGCCCAATTGTTTAATGGTCTTTATGTTTTGAACTTGGACCATCTGATCTGTAATGTAGAAAATAATAAAAGACTAAGAACAAATGACTCGAACCATACATTTCTCTGGCATTGTCGTTTGGGCCATATCAACGAGAAGCGCATATCCAAACTCCATAGAGATGGACTTTTGGACTCATTTGATTATGAATCATTTGAGCGATGTGAATCTTGTTTGTTAGGCAAGATGACTAAAGCTCCTTTCACTGGTTATACTGAGAGGGCTGAGGATCTCTTGGGTGTTGTACATAGTGATGTATGCGGACCCATGAGTTCCATGGCTAGAGGTGGGTATTTCTACTTTGTTACATTTACTGATGATCTCAGTAGATACGGATATGTGTATCTTATGAAGTGCAAATCCGAGACCTTTGAAAAGTTCAAAGAGTTCAAGAATGAAGTAGAAAACCAGTTGGGTAAAAGGGTTAAAGCACTCCGATCTGATCGAGGTGGCGAATATCTGAGTCATGAGTTCCGTGATCATCTGAAAGAGTGTGGTATTGTATCACAGCTCACTCCACCTAGAACACCACAACATAATGGCGTGTCTGAGAGGAGAAATCGTACTCTGTTGGACATGGTACGTTTGATGATGAGTCATGCAGACTTGCCTGTTTCCTTTTGGGGTTTTGCTTTAGAGACTGCTGCAATGACATTAAATCGCGCTCCAACGAAAACGGTTCTGAAGACACCATATGAAATATGGACTGGAAAGCGTCCTAGTATGTCGTTCATTAAAATTTGGGGCTGTGAGGCATACGTGAGACGTCAAATGCCTGACAAGCTGGAACCCAAATCGGATGAATGTTATTTGGTGGGATATCCTAAGGAAACGAAAGGGTATTACTTTTACCTACCGTCTGAGGGCAAAGTGTTTGTCTCAAGGACTGGTGTCTTCTTGGAGAAAGAGTTCTTATCAAGAAAGACTGAAAAGGTAGAGCTTGAAGAAGTTCAAGAACCACATGTAGTGAATGAACCAGAATTGGATTCTGAGACAGGACTACAAGATGTTGTAGCTAGAGAACCTGCTCAAGGAACACAAGTCCTACATAGATCTGGTAGACCGAGGTTTGAGCCTGAGAGATATGGATTTCTCGTGTCTCAAATAGGTAATGTGTTGCTTATGCATCATGATGATGAACCAGCAACCTACCAAGAGGCTATGAATGGACCGGACTCCGACAAATGGCTTGAGGCTATGAAATTTGAAATAGACTCCATGTATGCAAACCAAGTTTGGAACTTGGTGGAACCACCTGAAGGGGTACGACCCATAGGGTGCAAGTGGGTCTTCAAGAAGAAGACCGACATGGATGGGAATGTACAGACATTCAAAGGGCGACTGGTGGCTAAGGGTTTCAAGCAAAATCATGGTATTGACTATGATGAGACCTTTTCCCCTGTTGCCATGGTAAAGTCCATAAGGATATTGCTTGCTGTTGCTGCGTATTATGACTACGAGATCTGGCAGATAGATGTCAAAACGGCTTTCCTTAATGGAAACCTCCTTGAGGAAGTGTATATGACATAACCCGAGGGTTTTGTATCACCAGATGAAGCCACTAAAGTATGCAAGCTGAATAAGTCCATCTATGGACTGAAACAGGCCTCTCGAAGTTGGAATCTTCGTTTTGATGAGAAAATCAAAGAGTTTGGTTTCATCAAGAATGAAGATGAGCCTTGTGTTTACAAGAGAATCAGTGGGAGCATTGTTGTCTTCCTGATATTGTATGTAGATGACATACTGTTGATTGGGAATGATATTCCTACCCTGAAAGTTGTTAAGAACAACCTAGGGAACTGCTTTTCAATGAAGGATTTGGGTGAAGCGACTTATATACTCGGTATTAAGATCTATAGAGATAGATCGAAGAAGTTGCTGGGTTTGACCCAGAGTACGTACATCGAAAAGGTGTTGAAGCGGTTCAACATGCTTGAGTCAAAGAAAGGATTTTTGCCCATGTCTCATGGTGTGACTCTCTCTAAGGACCAGTGTCCAAAGTCTTGTGAAGATAAGGACCGCATGAAATTGATTCCATATGCTTCGGCAATTGGATCAATCATGTACGCGATGTTATGTACTCGACCCGACGTCTCCTTTGCTTTGAGCATGACTAGCAGGTATCAGTCAGACCCCGGTGAGTGTTACTGGATTGCAGTCAAGAATGTCTTGAAGTACTTGAGAAGGACTAAGGATGTGTTCTTGGTGTATGGTGGAGAGGAAGAGCTCGTTGTAAGTGGTTACACTGATGTTAGCTTCCAAACTGATAGAGACGACTCCAAGTCTCAGTCAGGTTTTGTGTTTTGCCTGAATGGAGGAGATGTGAGCTGGAAGAGTTCCAAGCAAGAGACAGTTGCTGATTCTACAACAGAGGCCGAGTATATCGCCGCAGCTAATGCGGCGAAGGAGGCTGTATGGATTAGGAAATTCATCGGTGAGCTTGATGTAGTTCCTAGCATTGTTGGTCTCGTAGTTCTCTACTGTGATAACAATGGTGCAATTGCACAATCTAAGGAACCTAGATCCCATCAGCGCTCCAAGCATATACTTCGGCGGTTTCGTCTTATTCGTGAGATTGTCGAACGAGGAGATGTGAACATTTGCAGAGTGCCGACTGAGGATAATATTGCGGATCCACTGACAAAGCCTCTCACGCAGAGAAAGCATGATGGTCATACTAGATCGATGGGTATACGATACCTAAATGATTAACTCTAGTGAGAATCTTGTGGATTGCATGTAAACATGTATTTTGTTGGCCATTTGTTCATATGATGAACAGTGTACCTAGTTTTTCTCTTACAATTAATGGCAAGTTCTTTTATTATGAGTTTTTCTATATGATAGTTAAATGTTAACATAATAGATACTCTTAGAATGTTCGCTTCCATGGGACATCAAGTACGTGACTTGAATGTGAGAACCTATGACTTATTTGAAGCTTCATTCTTAAAAGGTCCCTGGTCGAGTATCATCATAGAAGCTAAGGGTGATGATGGTACATGAAGACTATCACGTGCGTTGACTGATGACCGGTTCTCACAGGTCATGATATTGTTATATCAAGTCATCACGTGGGTACTTGTTAGTGAACAAGTTGTACTGGACAGACCCAACCTGAGACTACTCTGTGGATTGTCATCCAATCGTGTCACGAGTAGGCCTCAATTGACAATGGTGTTGTGGTCCTTTGACCTAAAGTCACAGCATTCATCAAGTGAGGAAGAGTGTGCTTTGATGCCATCTAAAGTCTTCCTTGAGAAAGGTTGATGATAAGGGTGGTTGTTGGGCATGTTACGAATCATTTGGGTGTTTGTGTGTGAACAGATATGGGATTTGTCCTCTTGTATGACAGGAGTTGCATCCATGGGCCCCTTGATGGAACTGGACTGAGAAATGCATGGACAAGCTTGGTTGAGTCAATATGTGATATTGGACTCACCATTCTCTGGAAGTCTGTCCTGGATCAAGAAACTTGGATTGAGCTATTATGAGGGTGACACGGTCCATGCCTCTAGTTCTTTCCGGATGTAAGGGATAAAGGGACAAAGACAACGCTGATACATTGGTCATAAAGGCTTATGAGTTATAAACTCTTATTTCTTGGGGAGCAATGATGCATTGCTAGATGTCGCTCATTGTTTGTGAGGTTTTTGGTTTGATACTTTCAAGATCAAGTGGGAGTCTGTTGGAGTTACCATGGTGATCTAGAAGTGGTCAAACATGTAATCTCACTGCCAACGCGATATGAGCCTGCAGGGTCGCACATAAGAGATGTGGAGAAGTTGGATGATTGACTGTGTTGGTAAAGGTTACCAATCACCGACCTGAATGGGGTTATGGGCAAAGTGTTGCCTTAGAGGATCGTCGGATTGGGCAAATGTTGCCTTGAAGGATTGGTAAGAATAGTCGACTGAGGGTCGACGAGAATCGTCGAGGATTGGTACTCTGATTCTCGCCGATCGACGAGTATCGTCGACCCACGTTCGACGTGAATCGACGAGTATCGTCAACCCACGGTCGACAGTCGACGAGTATCGTCAACCCACGATCGACGTGAATCGTCGAGTATTGTACTCTGATTCTCGCCGATCGTAGGTGATACTCGCCGACTGATTCTCGCCGATCCTAACTGATTCTCGCCGATCCTAGGTGATTCTCGTCGATCCTAGGTGATTCTCGCCGATCTTAGGTGATTCTCGCCGATTGATTCTCACCGAATCTCCTAGGTGATTCTCGCCGATTCTGGAACCCTAATTTTCTAGGTGGTCTGCGGATAGCGATATTCCTAAGTCTATTTATGCCTTTGGTATAAATGGATACTTAGGGTTTTCGGGAAACATGCGCTCGCTGATCGAATTTGTCGCAACGAAAGTGTTCCGCTCTTCGTTCGTTCGTTCCGCCAATCCCGAATCTCGCCGACGGAAGGGTTCCGCCGTCGTGCTCGCTCCGTCGACCTCCTCCTCTCCGGCGATCGTCGCTGGTGTTGCTATTCCTAGCGCGGACATAGCAGTCCGTGGAAGAGCAAGGTGCGGTCACTCTCCTTCCCGATCATCCGTGCGACGTGACGGTCGGTGTTCTTCCGCTCGTGTGGATTTCTGCAGAGACGTGGATATCATTCCACGTAGAACTCGCCACCAGCAAAAACAGGAAGCTTGGAGCATCTCCGTTGAGTTGTGACTCAACGCCACCGAGGTAATTTTTGCCTTGTTGTATGTTAACTTCTTGATTCAACTACCATGACCCGATCCCATCTCTTTTGGGTTTTCTTGATGTTTTTATTCTTCCGCTGTGTGTACAAGTGTTGTGCCATCCTCATAGAGAAACTCAACAGACGACGCCTTGCTAGGCAAGGATTTATTTTGTGGTAAGATGAGCAAGGACCGGCGCTCCTCTTCTTATTTTTTATTTCCTCTACCTGTGTTGGGCAGGTATTATTATTTAGGTAGAGGGGTAACTGCTTTATCGTCGTATCGATACCCGTTACCGAAACGGATAATGGAATAGTTACATGTGCACTTTTTATTTCATAGGCCCATTAGCTAGAACTCTTCCTTAGTCGAATAAGTCGTGCTGGGATGACAATAACCCCAGTACTTATCTTACATTTTCTGCATTTTTATTTTTCCTATCTATGTTAGTTTTAGTATGTCTTTGTATTTTGTATAGTTTTCTTTTATTTTTGCGGAGCTCACCCCTACAGGTATTCATGACAAACTCGTATTGGCGGTGTTGTGATTCTTCATTTGGCGGGTCTGCCTATGTTTTTCAAGCGTCTTCTGGTATGCTCATTAGCTGAGCATTAGGTAACCTCTTCCCTTGTCTCTATTTGATTTAAATTTTTATATCATATGTTGTGTAGATTAGTTTAAGTCTGGGGGGAGAGTCAGTATGTGTTACCTTTTGCACGTGCATATTTCATGTGCATACTAGAAACTTTTATTGTTTTATTTTGATTAGTTCATCGTATTGCATACCACTGCACCCACGTAAGCGCGTGCTTAGCTGTTAACGTGCTACAAGTTAAACTTGTTTCTTTTGTATGATTTGGGAAAATTATTGTGCTGGCATAGGAGTGTGAGACGGAGTAAAATGTTAACCTTGCTGTGCTCGTAGTCGAGTGCTCTCGTCTCGTGTAGAAATTGGAGTAGATTTAATTTTTTTGTATGCTTATAGTTTTATAATTTTTCTATTTGCGTAAAGACTTTTTATTCTACTCAAAAATTGGTGAATTCGGTGTGAATCAGACAATAGTGTATGGATGTGTGTAGCCGTCACTAGACCGTTTGCTCGATTCAGGAGGAAGGATCATCTTTCTCGGTGGCTAAGAACTTGCCCCCAAGCTACTCTCGAAGCATTGGTGCATGGTTAGTTGAGCGTGAGCGTGATGTAGGCCATCATTTTGGTCCGGTTGAGCTTTGTACTGTTCCTAACATCTTATCCTCGCTAAGCCCCGTTGTGCCTACCCTTCTTTTGATTCAGCTCTACAATTATTTCACCAAAGCCTCATAACCGATCCTAGTCGTACACCCAAGTCGAGCTTTAGTGTTTTACATTTTTCATGTTGGGGTGTTGATATGGTGATATTATGTGTGATTATGTGAATGTGCTCCAAAGCTTCTATTTGCTCAAACTATTTAAAGAAAAGAAGATGATTTAAAAAAATATGTGAAAATGAAAAGAAAAAAAATGTATATTTGAAAATTCTATTTGAGAGTAGATTGTATTTGGAGTAGGCGGTGCACACACCCATATTTGAAAAATTAAGTCTGGGGTGTGGTGTACCCGCGTGTATTGTGTTTAGCGTTGGATTCTTTCTTTTTATGATAGCTCATTTGGGTTAGGTGCATAGCCTTCCTGTTTATCTTTGTTTACGTCACAGTAACCCAAGCCCCATGATTCTCCTAAAGTCCTATAGATTCACGCTTGAGTCGAACTAGTACCGTGGCGAGAGTGTGAAAGGGCAAGCGTATGGTCCCCGATATTGATGGATTTCTTTGGAGGTGATCCTAAGCCCCGGTCTTTGGCAAAGCTCACCTTAGTGGCTAGCCTATTTTCTTCCTGCGCGCGACCGAAAGATTCACCGTGATTCCATTTTTGAGTAATAATAAAATGTTGATACGCATTGTGAAAAGTGTAAACTATTTTACATACTTAGAAATTTCCTCTATTTATATTTTTACGTGTACGAGCATGCGACTTCGCATGCTACTCCATATCACAATTTCTATGTTAGCTAAATCATTTTCCCTATCTGCATAGATTTTGTTTGCTCAGGACGCGCAAACAGGTAAGTATGGGGGTGTGATGAGTCTGATTTATATATGGTTTTTTGAACTAAGCTGGGCTTATTTTCCTGCGTGTGCACTACCTTTTCAATCGGAAAAGTTATATTTTTGTGTAGATATTCACTTCACCAAAAGTGCACTATTTTGGCCTTTGTGGTGTGCAATTGCACATTCGGATGTTGGGGGTACGCATATGGTGCTCGCCATTGTAACACCCCCGATTTTTTCGATGATTTTATTTGTTTGGGCAACGTCAGATTTATGATGTCATGGCATTACCTTTAACGTCGAGTGTTGGATTTGAGTAGTTTTGGACGTGCTTGTCCAGTTTCGTCGCAACCCGAGCGTTTTTGGAGTCTCGGCACGCGATCGAAGTTTTGGGTTTTGTTTTTGCTCGCCGCATGTTTTGGTGGTTAATATCTCGGAAATGGCTCGTAGGATTTTGGTTTTGACTTCGTCGTTGTGTCCGTAGCAGCAGTTTTCTCCTACGGCGTGAGTTTCGTTTAATTCGGCGTGTTTGAGCCTTGGTTTTGATCTCATAGTTCCTTGTTCAACTATCTGAACACGATAATTGTTATATTATTGGCTGCTTGATTTGATTCTCGGGAAGTCCTTCTAAAGGTTTGGGATTTCGTCGAACCAACCTTAGTATATTTTATTTTATTTTATTTTCTGGGCGCTGTGTCACGTTCGACGATCGTCGAGCGAAGCTCGACGATCGTTATTTCTTGTTGGGCGCAGTCTGAGGTCGACGATCGTCGAGCAGAGCTCGACGATTGCTTTTTCTTTCTGGGCATTGTCTGAGGTCGACGATCGTCGAGCGGAGCTCGACGATTGCTTTTCCTTTCTGGTCGCTATCTGAGGTCGACGATCGTCGAGCGGAGCTCGACGATTGCTTTTCCTTTCTGGTCACTGTCTGATTTCGACGATCATCGAGCGGAGCTCAACGATTTGTTATTTCTTTTCTGGGCGCTGTCTGGAGGTCGACGATCATCGAGCCGATTGTCATGCTGAGCTCGACGAATCGTCAAGCGGAGCTTGCTGTAGGTCTAGCGGATCTTCGTATTGAGTTCGACGATTTTCAAATTTGCATTCGACAATTTTCGAGCAGATTTTGTCGAGTGGATCCTCCCTTATACTCGAGTAATCCCCTTGCTGTACTCGAGTAATTTCCTTAGTGCTCTAGTAATCCTTGTGTTGTACTCGTGTAATCCTTCCCTCATGTCTCGGAAAATCTGGTTCAGCCGAACCCGGTCTATTTTGTTTGTTCTTCCTGTTATCACTTTAGTATAAATATCTTCTTCCTCTTCTCCGATTCCTTTTTCCTCCCGAACCAGAGCGGCGTGAGCGAGAAAGAGGTTGTCCGTCCTTAATCCTTTCGGTGGCCGTTGACGGTGCTCCGGTGCTTGGAATTTCAAACCGATCGTAGATCTGGAAAGCTCTCGTCGAGAGCTGCGCCCTCGTGGTAATTTCTTCCCCGTCTCTCGAGATTTTCTTGTTAGGGTTTTCGGCCCTAATCGTTATTTCGGTCATTTTCGTTCAGATTTCGGCTCCTATCGCGACGTGTGGAGATTTGGAGAGTTTTTCCGGTAAATCGAGGCAAGTGGTGTTCTTGCTCTCCCTCTTGTTCTTGATTCTAAATTTGTACCCTTTTTCTACATTTGTTTGAGTTTATTATGTTTTGATTGTTGAGATACTTGTCCTGAAATCCTAACTTCCCCCCCCTTTATTCCTGGAATTGTGACTTGATGTCCCTAAAGCCTTAACCCCAAAATTCTAGTCCATTGAATTGGTAACCAAATTGGTTGTCGTGTTGTTATAACCATCGAGTCATCTTGTTCGTTTTTTTTTTATTAAATTTCACTTGCTTTACTTTGAAATGCTCTTATTCAGTCCACTTGGTTGGTTATCGCTTGAGTTTATGATGAATAAAAACAAATGAACCCTGCTTGTATAATTATGTAACTAAAGAAACACAGATGAACTGTGCGCGTTGGGGTCCTCCCTCGAAATAGTGTTTAATACTCAGATGAACTGTGCGCGTTGGGGTCCTCCATCGGCATAGTGTTAAATACTCAGATGAACTGTGCGTGTTGGGGTCCTCCCTCGGCATAGTGCTTAATGCTCAGATAGATTGTGCGTGTTGGGGTTTCTCCCTCGGCATAGTAATTATTAATGAAAGATTGAACTTCTGTTGCTGGTGCTTGTTCTATCTTGATAATGTGTTTAGCCTTTCTTGCTCGGCTAGTTTTACTGTTGCTTACTTTTACTCTGCTGACCGTTTTGTTGCAGTCGTTTTTCATTCTCCTTCAAATTGAGGTTTGTGTTGTCTGCTTTTACTCTTGCACTACTTGTAACTTGCTTCTGAGGTGTTCTTCTTTTGAATGCCTCAAGATCAGAGTTGTAGCATGTTTAGCTGACAGTGTTGGGCTTCTGGTGCTGCTGGTTTCTGCAGCCGTTTGATTCCACCTCTGAGCTTGAGGTAGTTATCTTGTTTAGACTTGCCAAATTTGTTTTTTTTTCTATGGGTTCGTGTCAGTTGTTGACGCCCATAGTCTTGACTTTTCTGTGATGGACTACTTGTTGTTGTTACTGCTATTACTTTTTACCTGATTGTTCTTGCTCTCTGGGAAGGATTTATGTTAGGATGCATTTAGTTATTTTAAAGTATGCAAAACTGCATTCTGGAATATTGACATGGCATGACTTCAACTACTAAATCTACTACTTTTAAGCGTACAAAAGATTTCTTTATACATATATAGTAAATATAGAAGTCACATCATCATTTTATGATACTGGACCCTCATTCTCACATAGGTTAAAAAATGAGCTAACTCAGTATTTTCCGCCACGTAAAATATATATATTTTCTCACCTATGGACTAGTAGTCCACCCGACCGAGGGACACGGTCATTAACTCTATTAAATGATATGCATTGTTTTTAACTAAAAGTTATAAATCTTTTACTTGAAGTAAATGTGAGGACGGGTTTCCTGAGCGTCTGCAGTTGTCCGTTGCATGGCGTGGCATCACGACGCGTAGTTTCTCTGCTCTGATGTATTTTTGAATACGGATAAAATGCGGGTCGTGACAGTTGGTATCAGAGGGAGGTTTTGCAAGAGGGTTGGTTGGTTTGACAAGCCAGTCGAACAACTTTCCCTTAAGCAAAACTCTAATCGTATCATTTCATTGTATACACACACCAATATGTCATCAGTAAATTTTGATGGAAGCACGAACACTACACTCATAGCATGATAAGATGTATACGGGGCATATTATGTAGTATGGGATGCATAATATGTGTTCGTATATGGATCCACCATAGGTGGCAACATGTGACGGTTATGTAGTATGGGATGCATAACCATCATCACATGGATGCCCATTTGTGCATTTTCTTTTCTTCGTTACATACAATATTATGTAGTATGGGATGCATAACATTGTATGTGTACGCCGCTCATAACATGCACTAAAGCTTTTTTTTAGAATGCATAGCACTGCATACATAACATAACATTGCATAAGCACACGTGCCAAGTTAAAGATCTGCATGATGACATATGTACACCCATGATTTGAGATGAAATTTATGCATTCATGCATTCATATTATAGGCACAAGTTAGAAGCATAACATCATTTTATGATTTCCCATAGCAAGTTGACATCAAGAGCAAGTATCGGTTCTTTTCCGATCTGATCTGAGTTTGTTCGTTCCTGATCTGATCTGTGTCAGGGTATTCAAGTTTTCTAGCTTCAGTGTCTTAAGCTAGGTCCCTGATAAGTCTTTTGCTCGTATCGGTCAAATATGAACCCGAAACAGTGTGTTTAGGGAATATTTTCCCAGTTTGTGATGTCTTAGGCAAAGTCTGACTAGATATCCATTTGTTCTGTAGAATGCCTCCTAAGCGCGTTGCGACGAGGTCAACTCCCCAGTCGGAGGGTGAGTCTTCTGGTGCCCAGAGCGAAGCGGTGATCGAAGCACTGAGGCAAAGTAATGAGACCCTGGCAAGGCATATGGTGGACATGCAGTCCCAGATGCAATTGTTGTTGGCTGTCGTCGCCGGGCAGCAGACCAGAGCGCAGGGCCCTGCTGTGGACCAAGCTGTTCCTACTCCCCCTGCTGCTCTAGTTCCCCCAGTCGCGCTGCCACCTGAGATGAATTTCATTTCTTACTTCCAGAGATTAGGACCTCCTTCTTATAACGGTAGGACAGACTTCATGGCATTGGATGACTGGATTATTTCCATGGAAGAAATGTTTTCCTACTCTGGCGTTTCTCCCGATCAAAAGGTGATGATTGCGGCATATCAGCTCAAGGGTCTTGCGAAGAGTTGGTGGATCAAAGAAAAAGAGAACCTTTCTGATGGGTGCTCATGGGAATCGTTCAAGAGTTGTTACTGAAGAAGTTCCTACCATCGGTCGAGCGAGGCCGCCTAATGAATAACTTCTTACACCTGAAGTAGAGGCAACTCACTGTTGGTGAGTATGAGGTCGAGTTTGGCAAGCTCAGTCATTTTTCCCCAGATCTGATAGCATCTGAAGAAGGCAGAGTGAAGCGTTTTCTGGGTGGTCTGAGGTATGACATCCAGTAGTTGGTTAACGCATATAAGTCTGAGACCTTTGCAGAAGTAGTCGAAGTTGCCTTAAAGGTTGAGGCGATAGAAAATGTGAAGAATCGGGGATCGCTTGCAAAGAAGGACAAGAGGAAATCTGACGATGGAGAAAGTGCTAGGGCATCTGGCCCTGCAGCGAAGAAGGATAGAAGAGAGGCGTGTAGCTTCTGTAGTAAGTCAAGGCACCCTTTCGATAAGTGCTTTAAGAGACTGGATACGCAGAAACTATCTCAGGTGCATGCGATCCAAGATGCTCCCAAGGGGGGTCCTGTCTGTTCATATTGTCAGAGGAGTGGGCATGATGTGTCTCGTTGTCGCAAGAAGGCTGGAGCATGTTATCTCTGTGGCCAAAAAGGGCACATGAAGGCTAATTGCACGCAGAGCCAGCCTGCGCTGCATGCAGTTCCGTTGTAGACTTTACCGCCGCCCCCGCCTCTCGTGGACAAGGGAAAAGGAAAGTTGAATGTGCTGACCAAGGAGGAAGCCCAATCTTCGACTCAAGTGATCGCAGGTTAGTCTCTGACTCGGCTAGTAATTTCTTTTAGTAGATTTATGGTTTCTGCATATTAGTTACGCGCGCTATGTGTTTAGGTGAATTTAAGGTGAAGAATAAGTGGGCGCGCGTGTTGTTTTATTCGGGTGCTACTCACTCTTTTGTGGCAAGGAGTTTTGTAGACCTACATCGATGGGCTCTTAACCAGTTAGACACCTCCATAAATGTCAAATTTCCTTCAGGAGAGTTGGTGAGGTCAAGCCAGGGTATCCAAAAAATGTCCCATCTCCCTAGGCGGATTTCTAGTATTTGCGGATCTGAAAGTGCTAGATCTGCTAGACTTTGACGTGATTTTGGGGATGGACTGGTTGTACAGCTACGATGTCGTCATTCAGTGCAAGCACAAGCGCTTGGATTTCAAAGGTAGCAATGGCCAGCCCATGACTGTGTATGGTTTGTCGCGTCAGGAATCTCCGATCATTTCTGCGGTACGTGCTCGCAAATTTCTCGAGTCTGGCTGTGATTCTTTTCTTGTCTCCGTTTCTGTTCTGGGAGCTGCACTGGTTGAGCCTCAGGTAGAGGATGTTTCTGTGGTGTGTGAGTTTCCGGATGTTTTTCTAGTTAGCCTTCCTGGACTTCCTCCTGAGAGAGAGGTGGAGTTTGTTATAGACCTCGTGACAGGCACTCGCCCTATTGCAAAGGCACCGTACCGCATGGCGCCGCGTAAGTTAGAGGAGCTGCGTACTCAACTGGATGAGTTATTGCAGTGCGGTTTTATTAGACCCAGTTCTTCACCCTGGGGTGCACCAGTACTCTTCGTGAAGAAAAAGGATGAAACGATGAGGCTATGTATTGATTATCGAGAGTTAAACAAGGTGACAATTAAGAACAGATATCTGTTGCCTAGGATCGATGATCTATTCGATCAGTTGCGGGGTAGCTCCATGTTCTCGAAGATTGACCTCCGTTCAGGTTACCATCAGTTGAGAATCCGGGAGTCAGACATTCCGCGAACTACTTTTCGTTCTCACTATGGTCACTTTGAATTTCTGGTAATGTCATTTGGATTAATAAATGCACCGTCAGCTTTTATGGACATGATGAACAGGGTGTTCAAAGATTTTCTGGATAAGTTCATGGTGGTATTCATTGACGATGTCCTAGTATATTCTAGAAATGCAGATGAGCACGCCTTGCACTTGCGCTTGGTCTTGTCTACACTGAGAGAGCACAAGTTGTATGCGAAGCTTAGCAAGTGTGAGTTCTGGATATCTCAGGTGTCATTCCTAGGACACATTGTAAGTAAGGATGGTATCTCAGTGGATCCTGCAAAGATAGCTGCGGTCTTGGATTGGAAGAGACCTACATCGCCTAAGGAGATAAGGAGCTTCTTAGGGTTGACAGGTTACTACAGAAGATTTGAGGAAGGATTCTCTGTTATCTCTACGTCGTTGACCAGGCTTATGCAAAAGAGTGCAGTTTTTGTTTGGAGTGATGCCTGTGAGGAAGCTTTTCAAGAGCTTAAGAGGCGTTTGTGTTCTGCTCCCGTGTTGGCATTTCTAGTGGAAGGAGTGGAGTATGTTGTTTATGTGGACGCCTCGCTATTTAGACTATGTTGTGTGTTGATGCAGGATGGCAAAGTGATTGCGTATGTATCAAGACAATTGAAGGTGCATGAAAAGAATTACCCTATGCACGACCGGGAATTTGCTGCCGTCATTTATGCCTTGAAGTTGTGGAGACATCTTCTGTATGGAGTGTCGTGCAAAATTTATTCAGACCACAAAAGTTTGAAATATGTCTTCACTCAGAAGGAACTGAATTTGCGCCAGCGTCAATGGTTAGAGTATGTTGCGGACTACGAAGTTGATATCCTTTATCATCCCGACAAAGCTAATGTAGTAGCAGATGCGTTGAGCCGGAAGCCCGCACACATCTTTAACCTCTTGGTGCAATCCCTTGTTGAAGAGTTCTTTCTTATGGACATAACCGTAGGGAATAGCGCTTCGCCGAGTAGCCTAGAGATGGTTGAGCCTTCGTGGATTACTCTCACTAGGCTACATCAGAAGGACAATCTTGACTTGCAGCACCTCCGCAGTAGAACTGAGAAAAGGGAATTACCGGACTTTATAATTGACGGCGTGGGTACCCTAAAGTACCATGGCAGATACTGTATTCCCGCTATTGGGGACATCCGATCAAAAATATGCAGTGAAGCGCATGGTTCCAGTGTTGCATATCATCCTGGCTCCACGAAAATATACAGAGATTTGAAGAAGATTGCTTGGTGGTCAGGCATGAAGAATGACATTGCAAGATTTGTATCGAAATGTTATACTTACCAGCGTGTCAAGGCTGATCACAGAAGGTCGGGTGGTAAGTTAACGCCCTTAGATATACCGAGTTGGAAATGGGAGAGTTTATCCATGGATTTCATAACCGGTTTGCCTAGATCTCCCTGAGGGCATGATGCAGTGTGGGTTATCGTGGACAGACTAACCAAGTGTGCCCACTTTGTGCCTTTCAAGATTAGTTATTCCATGGAAAAGATAGCTGAGCTTTATCTGAACGAAGTTATCAGACTTCATGGTGTACCTACGAGTATTGTGTCAAACCGAGACTCTCGATTCATGTCTCGTTTCTGGCAAAGCTTGCAAGGAGCTCTAGGTACTGACCTTAGGTATTCTACTGCCTATCATCGTCAGACAAATGGTCAGACGGAGAGAGTGAACCAGATATTGGAGGATATGATTAGATGCTATATTCTGGACCATGGTGGGGCTTGGGATAAATGCCTCAGATTGATGGAGTTTGCGTACAATAATAGTTATCAGGAAAGTTTGCAGATGGCGCCCTTTGAAGCTTTATATGGAAGGTGTTGTCGAACTCCCCTGTTTTGGGCAGAAGTTGGCGAGAAGCCGTTGCTCGGACCGGAAGTGCTGGAGGATATGAGTACTTAAGTAATGCATATTCGTGAAAAGCTGTGGTTAGCTCAGGAGCGATACGAGAAGTATGCAAACCAGCGCATAGTTGATCTGGAGTTTGCAGTTGGGGACATGGTGTTTCTGAAGGTCTCTTCGATGCCGGGTGTTAAAAGATTTGGAAGAAACCATAAACTAGATCCCAGGTATGTGGGGCCTTTTCGGATTTTGGAGCGCATTGGAGTTTCTGCCTATAGACTGGAGTTGCCTGATTCTTTCCCTGGTGTCCACGACGTGTTTCACGTGAGACAGTTACGAAAGTGTGTCCGTAGTGATCGGCATGTCCTTGAATCAGTACCCCAGTTGCAGCCTAATCTCTCGTATGTTGAAGAACCTATTCGTATTCTGGAGACGCAAGATCGTGTGCTAAGAAAGAAAACAATTCCAATGGTTAAGGTTCTCTGGCGAAATCAGAATGCAAGAGGTGCAACTTGGGAATTGGAACCGGTGATGAGGGAATCTCATCCGCACCTCTTCTCTTAGTTTCGGGTATGTTGTTATGTTTTCAGTTATGCATGGTTTTATCAATTTTGGTTTGGTTTTGGAGTTGTGATAAGTTTCGGGACGAAACTTCTTTTTAGGGGGAGTGACTGTAATGCCCCTGATTTTTTCGATGATTTTATTTGTTTGGGCAACGTCAGATTTATGACGTCGTGGCGTTACTTTTAACGTTGAGTGTTGGATTTGAGTAGTTTTGGACGTGCTCGTCCAGTTTCGTCGCAACCCGAGCGTTTTTGGAGTCTCGGCGCGCGATCGAAGTTTTGGGTTTTGTTTTTGTTCGCCGCATGTTTTGGCGGTTAATATCTCGGGAATGGCTCGTCGGATTTTGATTTTGACTTCGACGTTGTGTCCGTAGCAGCAGGTTTCTCCTACGGCGTGAGTTTCGTTTAATTCGGCGCGTTTGAGTCTTAGTTTTGATCTCATAGTTCCTTATTCAACTATCTTAACATGATAATTGATATATTATTGGCTGCTTGATTTGATTCTCGGGAAGTCCTTCTAAAGGTTTGGGATTTCGTCGAACCAACCTTAGTATATTTTATTTTATTTTATTTTCTTGGCGCTGTGTCACGTTCGACGATCGTCGAGCGGAGCTCGACGATTGTTATTTCTTGTTGGGCGTTGTCTGAGGTCGATGATCGTCGAGCGGAGCTCGGCGATTGCTTTTTCTTTCTGGGCGCTATCTGAGGTCGACGATCATCGAGCGGAGCTCGACGTTTGCTTTTCCTTTCTGGTCGCTGTCTGAGGTCGACGATCGTCGAGCGGAGCTCGACGATTGCTTTTCCTTTCTGGTCGCTGGCTGAGTTCGACGATCATCGAGTAGAGCTGGACGATTTGTTATTTATTTTCTAGGCACTGTCTAGAGGTCGACGATCGTCGAGCCGATTGTCGTGCTGAGCTCGACGAATCGTCGAGCGGAGCTTGCTGTAGGTCTAGCAGATCTTCGTATTGAGTTCGATGATTTTCAAATTTGTGTTCGACGATTTTCAAGCAGATTACGTCGAGTGGATCCTCCCTTGTACTCGAGTAATTCCCTTGCTGTACTCGAGTAATTGCCTTAGTGCTCGAGTAATCCCTGTGCTGTACTCGTGTAATCCTTCCCTCCTGTCTCGAAAAATCTGGTTCAGCCGAACCCGGTCTATTTTGTTTGTTCTTCCTGTTATCACTTTAGTATAAATATCTTCTTCATCTTCTCTGATTCCTTTTTCCTCCCGAACCAGAGCGGCGTGTGCGAGAAAGAGGTTGTCTGTCCTTAATCCTTCCGGTGGCCGTTGACGGTGCTCCGCTGCTTGGAATTTCAAACCGATCGTATATCTGGAAAACTCTCGTCGAGAGTTGCGCCCTCGTGGTAATTTCTTCCCCGATTCTCGAAATTTTCTTATTAGGGTTTTCGGCCCTAACCGTTATTTCGGACATTTTCGTTCAGATTTCGGCTCCTATCGCAACGTGTGGAGATCTGGAGAGTTTTTCCGGTAAATCGAGGCAAGTGGTGTTCTTGCTCTCCCTCTTGTTCTTGATTCTAAATTTTTACCCTTTTTCTACATTTGTTTGAGTTTATTATGTTTCGATTATTGAGACACTTGTCCTGAAATCCTAACTTCCCCCCCCCCCCCCCCTCTATTCCTGGAATTGTGACTTGATGTCCCTAAAGCCTTAACCCCAAAATTCTAGTCCATTGAATTGGTAAACAAATTGGTTGTCGTGTTGTTATAACCATCGAGTCATCTTGTTCGTTTTTTTTATTAAACTTCACTTGCTTTACTTTGAAATGCTCTTATGCAGTGCACTTGGTTGGTTATCCCTTTAGTTTATGATGAATAAAAACAAATGAACCATGCTTGTATAATTATGTAACTAAAGAAACACAGATGAACTGTGCGCGTTGGGGTCCTCCCTCGGCATAGTGTTTAATACTCAGATGAACTGTGCGCGTTGGGGTCCTCCCTCGGCATAGTGTTAAATACTCAGATGAACTGTGCGCGTTGGGGTCCTCCCTCGGCATAATGCTTAATTCTCAGATAGACTGTGCGCGTTGGGGTTTCTCCCTCGGCATAGTAATTATTAATGAAAGATTGAACTTTTGTTGTGGTTCTTGTTCTATCTTGATAATGTGTTTAGCCTTTCTTGCTCGGCTAGTTTTATTATTGCTTACTTTTACTCTACTGACCGTTTTGTTGCAGTCGTTTTTCATTCTCCTTCACCTTGAGGTTTGTGTAGTCTGCTTTTACCCTTGCACTACTTGTAACTTGCTTCTGATGTGTTCTTCTTTTGAATGCCTCAGGATCAGAGTTGTAGCAGGTTTAGCTGACAGTGTTGGGCTTCTGGTGTTGCTGGTTTCTGTGGCCATTTGATTCCACCTCTGAGCTTGAGGTGGTTGTCTTGTTTAGACTTGCCAGATTTGTTTTTTTTCTATGGGTTCGTGTCAGTTGTTGATGCCATAGTCTTGACTTTTCTGTAATGGACTACTTGCTGCTGTTACTGCTGTTACTTTTTACCTGATTGTTTTTGCTCTCTGGGAAGGATTTATGTTAGGATGCATTTAGTTATTTTAAAGTATGCAAAACTGCATTCTGGAATATTGACATGGCATGACTTAAACTACTAAATCTACTACTTTTAAGCGTACAAAAGATTTCTTTATATATATATAGTAAATGTAGAAGTCACATCATCATTTTATGATACTGGACCCTCATTCTCACGTAGGCTAACAAATGAGCTAACTCGGTATTTTCTGCCACGTAAAATATATATATTTTCTCACCTATGGACTAGTAGTCCACCCGACCGAGGGACACGGTCATTAACTCTATTAAATTATATGCATTGTTTTTTAACTAAAAGTTATAAATCTTTTACTTGAAGTAAATGTGAGGACGGGTTGCCTGAGCGTCTGTAGTTGTCCCCTGCATGTCGTGGCATCACGGCGCGTAGTTTCTCTACTCTGGCGTATTTTTGAATACGAAGAAAATGCGGGTCGTGACACTCATGGTTCTTTTTGTTCATTTTTACTGTGTCTGGGTGTTGGGAGCTTGTGCTCCTATTTTGGTTTTACTGTACAGGTGGTGCGTTTTCCCCAAGGTTGGAATGCAGTTCTGAGGAAAATGCACGGTCATGCGTTTTCTTAGCACACGGTTCTCTTGGTGATCGTGCTTTTTATTTGTGCAGGAGAAACGTCGAACTGAGCTCGACGAATTTCTTAACGCATGGTTTCTTTGGAACCGTGCGCGAAGGAAATGCACGATTTTCCTGTAACTTCTTGAATCTTTCTTTCTGTGTCTAATCGTGCGTTTTGTTCACGCACGGGCGGCGGCGCCTGTGCGCGTGTAAACGCATGGTTCCCCTGTTCTTTTCCTACTTTCCTGCTTTTTGTCGCTACCCGTGCGACTTCCTTCATGCACGGGTCAACGCTTCTTCACCCGCAAGCTTGGGCTAGAAGTTAATAACGCACGATTATCGCACGGTCGTGTGCCAAACCGTGCGTGCCTAATTTTCTGACCAGCTTCTATTTAAAATGCAGATTTCTCACCATTTGGACGGACCGGATTACAAACTTTCTCCTCCACCGTTTTCCACCTCCGAGGAAGGGTTCTTCCATTTCCCTTCATCTTCCACCTTAGGGAGGCGTTCCGGGCAAGCTTTCAATGCCATATTCATGCTCGAGCTTCCTCTCAGCCTCCTCCTTCATCGTTGAGCTTCAAGGAGATTTTGATCTAACTTTCTCCATCAAGTTAGGAGAAGTTTGTGCCATCCTCCACCAGATCATGACACGAAGAAGATAGGTCCATTAGGAGTGAGTGACAGCCTCCTCTACCCCGGACGCAGTTGAGGACCGAGATAGGACGCGGATTAACAACCTGACAATTCCTCCCTTGAATCCTCCGCAAGACTTCGGATCCGGTCGATTTCGCACACTTTTATTCTTTTGTTGTTGATAGTGTAGCCTAAAAACTTGTATTTGATGAAGTGTTCTTAGTTTGTAAAACATATGTATACAATCATGTCTATGTGATTTCTTATTTATGTTATTTGCTTGAGGTATGCCTTTATTTTCCATCCGCCGCCAATTCTGATTTTGCCGCTCTAGCAATTGCTAGACGCGTGCGTAGCGAAGAGGTGCTCAAGACCCTCATTCCGCCATTCTCACCACCTCATCTGCATGCCTACTCGTCTATCTGCCAAGCAATTCGGTGCATAGCGGCCCGTGTAGTCTTCCATCCCGCTTGGCGAAGCATCGCATAGCGGCGTTGCATAGGATTAGTTCTTAGTGCTTTGTTTCCTATTTCCGCAACCATCAAAATCTCCCTTAGTTAACTCCAACCTAAGGACTTTAATCTCAAGTCCTCCTCGAAATTAACTCCACCTTACTGTGTTCCTTGAAGAGATCGATACTTGGGGAAATTCGCACATTTAATATTACTTGTGTGACTGGTACACTTGCCGCCGAACGCATCAGTTTTCCTTCCGGGTTTTTCTTTGTTGCGGGTGTTATTAGTGTGTGAATCCACCGCCACAATGTTTGATCTCCATATTAGCACTTTGTGGGGCTCTACCAGGTTTTTGGGCATTTGCGGTGAAAGGTGGAGTATCCAGTCTCCCCCACATTTAGACAGATAAATTGTCTTTGGGGTTGTGTCCTGATGATTTGACCACCTCGCCCGTGTTGTGTTTTTTGGTGGAGTTGACCACAAGTGGTTATTAGGGGTTTGTTTCTCTTCCTGATGGTTTAATCGTGCCTTTTTCCCCTTATATCCTTATGTGTTTGGGGTATTCTTGTTGTACGTGACGCTTAACGTAAGTTTTTTTTCTTTTTTTACTTTTGTACCTTACTAATGTACTTGTTTATGTACCTTTTCTTTGGTCTTGGGTTGGTACCCCTTGAATTTTGTACTTGTTGCTTTCTTTTTGCCATCACATGTACTTTCTTGCTGAAGTGTTCTGTCATTGGAATTCCTCAGGTTCAGAGCTGTAGCTGAGTTCGGTGCTGGTTTTTTTGGAGTGTTTGAGCAGCAGTGTTGGTCGTGGTTGTTGCCTCATCTTAGCGAGGTAGATTGTTGTTTATTTTGTTTTACTGTTTCAGACATACTTTACTATATGTGGGTTCGTGTCAGTTTGTTGACGCCTATAGAATTGTTATTTTTGGATACTTGCTAGCTTCTTAGTTTTCTTTCTGTGGATGTGGATTACTTGCTCTCTGGGATGTTTTATGTTAGGATTGCATGGTAGTTATTTTCAAGTATAAAAATTACTATTATTACCGCATGCATTGCATAACTCAAAATGTTAAATCACTATATTTAACGACCGTCAAAAATCTACTTTTACTTCTACTATAAATTTAGAACTTACATGCCTTGAGGTGTCCCTTGAGAACCTCTAAGCTCTTATAGGATGCCTAACCGGATAAAAAGAACTATTTTCTACAGCATTTAATTACTTTTCTTGTGGACTAGATGAGTCACTAAGCTGAGGGATACAGCTAACTACTATACTTAAACTGATTTAACCTCTTAATAACATAAAGAATCTTTCTTCATGGTTATGTAGGAGTTTTGCCTGAGCGTCCGCAGTTATCCCCTATTGACGTGGCATCATGACGTGCATTTTTCCCTTACTCTGATATACCTCTATTGGCGGTGAAAAATGTGGGTTGTGATAGTTGGTATCAGAGGGGGGTTGGTTTGACAAGTTGGTCGAACCAGCCAATCTCATTTAGTTTATTTCCATCTTTCATTTGCCTACACACACTGGTGTGTCATCAGTACGTCTTAACCAAAGCATAGTCACTACACTCATAGCATGATAAGAAGTATACAGGGTATATTATGTAGTATGGGATGCATAATATATGTTTGTACATGGATCCACCATAGGAGGCAACATGTGACGGTTATGTAGTATGGGATGCATAACCATCATCACATGGATGCCCATTAGCACGTTTTCTTTTCTCGTTGCATGTGATATTACGTAGTATGGGATTAATAACATTTCATGTGTACGCCGCTCATGCATGCATTAAGGCTTTTTTTTAGAATGCATAGCACTACATACATAGCATATCATCACATAAGCACGCGTGCTAAGTTATGGTTTACATGATGACACATGCGCACACATGATTTTAAAGAAAAATGAAGAATTCATGCATTCATATCATAGGCACATAAGTAAATAGGATGAGAGGATGTCATCCTAAGTGGTATAACATCATTATAAAATCCCAGAGCAAGTTGCAGCACAAGCAAGTGTCTTTAAGTATGGTCTGAACTAGTTGAGTGGCTTAGTTCTAAGCTAGGATTTTGATGAGTTGTTTGTTGCCTTTTAGAATGCCGCCAAACCATCCTGCGACGAGGTGGACTCCCCAATCAGAGGGTGAGTCGTCGGGTGTGCAGAGTGAGGCATTGATTGAGAGTTTGTACCAGAGCAATGAAACTCTGACGAGGTAGTTAGTTGCGATGCAGTCGCAGATTCAGTCGTTATTGTCTGCCTCTCCCGCGCAGTAACCCGTAGCGCAAGATTCTATCGCAGGTCAGGTCGTACCTACTGATCCTGCTCCTCTAGTGCCCCAGCGACGTTACCGTCGGAGATGAAACTTATATCGCATTTCCAGCGATTGAGACCCCCCACTTATGACGGGAGTGCCGATTTCATGGTTTTGGATGATTGTATTATCTCTATGGATGAGATGTTTACGTATTCGGGGATTATTTAAGCCCAGAAGGTTATGTTTACGGCCTACCAGCTAAAAAGCCTGGCAAAGACCTAGTGGATTTGAGAAAAGGAAAGTTTGGCAGAAGGATGTTCTTGGTAGTCCTTCAAGAAGATGTTGTTGAAGAAGATCTTACCCTCGGTCGAGCAGGACCGATTGATGAACAATTTCCTGCATTTGAAGCAAAGACAGCTCACTGGGAGCAAATATGAGATCGAGCTTAGTATGCTGAGCAGATTTGCTCCTGATTTGGTAGCCTCAGAGGCAGCAAGAGTGAAGCATTTCCTCGGAGGATTAAGAAGTGATGTCCAGCAATTGGCATGTTCTTATCGACCTGAAAGTTATGCTAAAGTAGTGGAAGCCGCTTTGAAGGTCGAGGCGATCGAGAACGCAAAAAATCGAGATGCTGCGGCGAGAAAGGAAAAGAGAAAAGGTGAGGAGGATGGAAGCTCTAGGGCATCTGGCCCTTTTTCGAAGAAGAAAAGTAAGGAAGTATGTAGCTTCTATGGTCGATCCGGCCACCCTTTCGAAAGGTGCTTCAAGAGGATAGCAACGCTGAAGCAGCAGCAGGTGCTCTCCATCCAAGGCACACTTAAAGGAGATCTAATGTGCACGCACTGTCCTGGGAAGGGACACGATGTTAGTCATTGCTGGATGAAGGATAAGGTCTATTTCCAGTGCGGGCAGAAGGGGCACCTGAAGACTTCATGCCACCAAGATCAGACTCCAGTGCAGCATGCTCCACTTCGGGCTCTGCAGCCGCCACCAAAACTGGATAAAGGAAAAGGAAAGTTGAATGTGGTGACCAGGGAAGAAGCTCAAACCTCTACGCAAGTTATATCAAATTAGCCCCGGTTTAATTTATTTTTATTATTTCTCGTTGTTGCCCCAGTTATCATTCATTTAGTTATGTATGCTACGATTTTAGGGGAGTTTAAGGTGCGGAATAGGTGGGCGCTCGTTCTTTTCGATTCGGGTGCCACCCATTCCTTTGTGGCCCAGAGGTTTGTAGATAAACATGTTAAAATTCAACAAACCCGCAGACACCACCTTGGATATCCTGTTGAAACTCAACAAACCGGAGGAGGATACGCCCACTTATAATGTTGAAAGTTTTCCCGTATCTTGGAGTTAGCAGGGGTTATCTCAACAAAGCAGTAACAACCAGCAACACATGCAGCACAAGCGTCTTTATTGATCAAGAGCAAACTTCTTTACAAAGCGAGACATACATGGCGAGACATGCTTCACCAAAACCCAAACCAGGAGAGCAGAGACAGTTACAAAGACAAGAAACCAAACAAGCCGCACGGACTCAACCACCAAGCCGCGCGATCTACTACTGTGGAGTCTGCTCAGTCCGCCAGGTCGCCATACTGCAACCCAAGCCGCGCGGACTACCCCTTATTTCAATGCTTAGCTCTTCACCGCCGATCTGCAGGCCGCCTGACCGCGAGGTCGCCTAGCCACCAGACCGCACAAGCTGCGCCACCGAATGGAACAGTCCGCCTGAAGCAGGCGACTTCCTAAACCCCGAACCAAGTTGCCAAAGGGAAGACCGCCTAGTCGCAATCCGCGACCTGCTGTTTACCGCCTGTTGCTTAACCGCAGAGTCTGCACTGTCCCTGACCGCAATCAGAGCCAAGTCCTGGCTTTCCAGTGTTATCCGCACAACCTGCACAGTACAACCCAGTCAACTCTTAAACCGCGCGGACTCCAAAGTCCAGACCGCAGCAACTTACGCGAGCTCAATTACTGTTCACTTACTTCGATTCAGGTTCTTTTTCTGATGTGATACGGGTCCTATTTATAGGCACGATGATGAGTATGGACACCGCCCTAGCCGATAGGATCATCGCCGCATCCCGCAGCAAGAACAAGTGTGTCTGCTAGCCCGCGGACACACACTCCAGTTCGCCGCTCCTGTGCAGATAGCCAGTCCGCCCCAGCTTCTCCAAGGCCGGACTACAATATCCAGCCCGCCTTGCCGCCAAAGGCCAAGCCAGGACCACCACAGCCGGACTCTGCAATAGCTATGTCCGCCAATCCGCGGACACAGCACCAGCTCGCATAACCCGAGCCCGCAGCCTCGTCATCAAGGCACCTGCCGGACTCAGCGGACACCCGGCTTTCGTCCGCACATCCCGAGTCCATTGCCTCATCTCCAACGCACCGCCGGACTCAGCGGACACGCCAATCCAGTCAGCTTACACAGCAAACTCCAGTCCGTATTCCTGAATTCATAACCTCATCACAAGGCTAAACCGAACTCAGCGGACTCCAGCTCTAGTCCGCACGCTCTTGCACAGGCAATCCTGCAGTCCGCATATCCCCAAGCTAGCAATCAAGGCAACATCACTTCTACTAGGATTGGCGGACTGAGAAAGCAGCCCGCGCTCCACTGCGCGATCTCCCCGGACTGAGCCAACCTGGACTTGGTTCAGAACCAAGTCCAGTCCACTGGCCGCATGGGCCAGTCCGCACTTGCTAGCGGACACTAGATCTAGCCCGCCATACCAGGCGACCTCCGGTTTCTGTCCGCACTGACCGGTGGTCTCCGCGGCTTCCCGCTGCACCAGAGCAAGACCAAGGAAACTGCCAAACCGGTCTGTCGAGCTCCAGTTCTTCAGTTCGCTTCATGTCGGACTCCATAGATAGGATTTCTATCCGCCCGATTACTTCCTGGGATCCAACTGCCTGCTGAGTATTCGCCAGCCTGACAGACCGCTACTGCTGTCCGCGTAGTCCACGCGAACAGACCGCCCAGGCCGCCACAGAACAAACTGCCTGGAACATCCCTGCCGACTTAGCAGTCCGCCAACCCTGTCCGCGTAGTCCGCGCGGATAGGTTGCCCAAGCCTTCCATTCACCCACTTTCACTTCACAGAATTCAACATTCCCCCTTGAAGTGAGAAGTGGTGAATAACTCCAGCAGCTCCCGTAACATTGCACATGGTCCCTCTGATAGCATCTACGAAGAGATGCCAATGACATAGTCCTCGCCCCGCATATCGTGGACCATGAGGGAGCCCTCCAGCATTTCCAAAAAGGAGTCATGCTTCCCTCTGCCTTCTTCAGCTTCAACCTCCACTCATGCATCACAGGAGTATCACCAACTTCCTTGGGCACAAAAGCCCAAGCCTTGTTACCTCTGAGAGAAGTCACCTCTTCAGCCTTGGTGTCAACCACCTCCTTGATTCTAGTGGGGTCATCACAACCAGAAGAACCTTGCTCGACCTGAGGGCTAACAAGGAAACACGGGACCAAGTCCGCCGTGTTCCCTTCGCTATATCGAGCTGGTGACTTACTGATCCTCTTCGATCTCCGAAGAACCTGATCATGGCTAACCACCTCCGCTGCTTCTGAACTAGCTCTGTTCCCGGGCAAGCCTGGAACAATGCTCCCCTTGCTCCCTGAACAAGACGCCTCCTTACTGGAACCAGAAGCACCTGGAGCAACGCTCCCCCTGCTACCTGAACCAGAAGACTCCCCTCTTGAACAAGAACTGCCTGGAACATCGGTCCCCCTGCTTCCTGAACCGGAAGCCTCCGCCTTCGAGCCAGAAGAACTTGGAGCATCGCTCCCTCTACTTCCTGACCATGACGCCTTTACCCCGGAGCTAGAACAACCTGGAGCACCTAGTGACTCAGGCAACTCCACTTCCTTAGCAGCAGCCTCCTTCAGCCCACCGTCTGACCTGCTTATCTCTAGCTCCACATGAGAGCTACCCCAAAACGGCGTCAACTCATCGAATACAATGTCCCTTGACACTATGAGTTTCTTCATCGCAGGATCCATACACCTCCATCTTCTTCTCTGCTCATCATACCCAACAAAGACTAGCTTTGTCTTGAGAGCACCCGGAGAGTGTATGCAGCAGGTAGATCCAAACACCCGAAGGTGCTTCACTGAGGGCTTCACTCTGAATATCAGCTCATAAGGAGTCTTCACTATGATCGGACTAAGAGGCATCTGGTTGATGACATGAGCAGCACAGGCCATCCCTTCTGCCCAAATGGCCTTTGGAACGCCTTTACTCTGAAGCCAACACTTGCAGGTCTCTGTTAACCAACAGATCATCCGAGCTGCAATACTATCTTGTGGTGAAGTATGTCCATAAGAAAGCTCCTTCTGGATCCCTTGCTTCCTGCAAAAGTGTGAGAACTCGGTTGAGCCAAACTCACCACCGATACTTGTCCTCAACACCTTGATCCTCCGGCCAAGCTGGCCTTCCACAAGCTTCTTGAACTCCACAAACAAGCGCATCATGTTGGACTTCTTCTTCATGAAGTATACCCATGTATACCTAGAATAGTCATCAACCAATATCAACATGAACCTGCTGCCTCCAAGACTGGCCGTGACGGTCGGTCCTACCAGAGCACAATGGACAACCGCCAATGGTGCTTTACATCTGGATTGTGCTTTATCAACCATGAAGCGATAGGCTCCACTTTCCTGACATCCCGCACACCCCCGACCATCGCCATAGGATGACAATCTAGGCAAGCCTCTTACGAGTCTTCTTTCCGCCATTGCTTTCAGCTTGTCTATCCCTACATGCCCTAGTCTTTCATACCAGATAGCTGCACTATCTCTGGCATTCATCTGATCAGCTCCAGAACTAGTTGATGTCCCAACTACGTTCTTCTCCTTACCTCTGACATGAGCTACGTTCGCCGAGAGCAAGACAACCTTGCACTCCTTCTGAAGATGACCTTGTTGCTTGCATTTATAGCACCGTGGTCCTTCCTTCCTCTTCCTATCACGCCTAGGAGAAACACTCCTTTCTTCCTGATATGAAGTAGAGGGACCATCGTCAGCAGCAACCTTCACCTTCTTCCTGAACAACCCATCAAGGGAAGTCTAAACCTCCGCAGCTGACCGACATCCACTAATGTGGTCCAAGAGCTCCGATGAGATCACCTACTTGAGAATAGACTCCGCTTTCGCATTTGTCTCCTTCCAAGCTCTCATCGCTTCAGCATTGCCAGCAGTAGCCTCTTGTCTTCCTGTTCCGCATACAACCTCCCAAAGGTCCTCGCCAAGAAGAAAGCTCTTCATACAGGACTTCCACCTTTCAAAGTTCGTCTCTGTAAGGAGATCAATGCCAAGACAACTTGCATCCTCCACTGCCATGGTTCTACCACTGGTTTCCTCTATAGAAGAGCAACTACTTTCATTGAGCACTGCTTGACCACTCCAACAACCTCGCTATGATACCATGTTAAAATTCAACAAACCCGCAAACGCCACCTCGGATATCCTGTTGAAACTCAACAAACCGGAGGAGGATACGCCCACTTATAATGTTGAAAGTTTTCCCGGATCTTGGACTTAGCAGGGGTTATCTCAACAAAGCAGTAACAACCAGCAACACATGCAGCACAAGCGTCTTTATTGATCAAGAGCAAACTTCTTTACAAATCGAGACATACATGGCGAGACATGCTTCACCAAAACCAAAACCAGGAGAGCAGAGACAGTTATAAAGACAAGATACAAAACAAGACGCGCGGACTCAACCACCAAGCCGCGTGATCTACTGCTGTGGCGTCCGCTCAGTCCGCCAGGTCGCCAGACCGCAACCCAAGCCGCTCGGACTACCCCTTATTCCAATGCTTACCTCTTCACCGCCGATCTGCAGGCCACCTGACTGCGAGGTTGCCTAGCCGCCAGACCGCACAAGCTGTGCCACCGAATGGAACAGTCTGCCTGAAGCAGGCGACTTCCTGAACCCCGAACCAAGTTGCCAAAGAGAAGACCGCCTAATCGCAATCTGCGACCTGCTGTTTACCGCCTGCTGCTTAACCGCAGAGTCTGCACTATCCCTGACCGCAATCAGAGCCAAGTCCTGGCTTTCCAGTGCTATCCGCACAACCTGCACAGCACAACCCAGTCAACTCTTAAACCGCGCGAACTCCAAAGTCCAGACCGCAGCAACTTATGCGAGCTCAATTACTGTTCACTTACTTCGATTCAGGTTCTTTTTCCTGATGTGACAAGGGTACTATTTATATACACGATGATAAGTATGGTCACCGCCCTAGCCGATGGGATCACCGCCACATCCCGCAGCAAGAACAAGTGTGTCCGCCAGCCCGCAGACACACACTCCAGTTCGCCGCTCCTGTGCAGATAGCCAGTCCGCCCCAGCTTCTCCAAGGCCGGACTCCAATATCCAGCCCGCCTTGCCGCCAAAGGCCAAGCCAGGACCACCACAACAGGACTCTGCAACAGCTATGTCCGTCAATCCGCGGAAACAGCACCAGCCCGCATAACCCGAGCCCGCAGCCTCGTCATCAAGGCACCTGCCGGACTCAGCGGACACCCGACTTCCGTCTGCACATCCCGAGTCCATTGCCTTATCTCCAAGGCACCGCCGGACTCAGCGGACATGCCAATCCAGTATGCTTACACAACAAACTCCAGTCTGCATTCCTGAATTCATAACCTCATCACAAGGCTAAACCGAACTCAGCGAACTCTAGCTCTAGTCCACACGCTCTTGCACAAGCAATCCTCCAGTCCGCATATCCCCAAGCTAGCAATCAAGGCGACAGCACTTCTACTAGGCTTGGCGGACTGAGAAAGCAGCCCGCGCTCCACTGCGCGATCTCCCCAGACTGAGCCAACCTGGACTTGGTTAAGAACCAAGTCCAGTCCACTGGCCGCATGGGCCAGTCCACACTTGCTAGTGGACACTGGATCTAGCCCGCCATACCGGGCGACCTCCAGTTTCTGTCCGCACTGACCGGCGGTCTCCGCGGCTTCCCGCTGCACCAGAGCAAGACCAAGGAAACTGCCAAACCGGTCTACCGAGCTCCAGTTCTTCAGTCCGCTTCATGCCGGACTCTGCGGATAGGATTTCTATCAGCTCGGTTACTTCCTGGGATCCAACTGCCTGCTGAGTATTCGCCGGCCTGACAGACCGCTGCTGCTGTCCGCGTAGTCCACGCGAACAGACCGCCCAGGTCGCCACAGAACAAACTTCCTGCAACATCCCTGCCGACTTAGCAGTCCGCCAACCCTGTCCGCGTAGTCCGCGCGGATAGGTTGCCCAAGCCTTCCATTCACCCACTTTCACTTCACAGAATTCAACAAAACATCGTCTGGATGTGGATTAATTAGGAGACTCCTTCAACGTCAAGCTTGCATTCGGTGATTCGAAGATATCTAATCAAGGAGTTCTGAGATGTCCTATTTACCTAGGAGATTTCCTAGCCTTTGTAGATCAGATGGTGTTGGATCTGGCGGACTTTGACGTAATATTGGGCACGGACTCGCTGTCCAGGTATGATACGGTCATCCAGTACAAGGCAAAATGACTGGACTTCGGGATGGACAATGGCTAACCTATGAGCATCTATGGATTTTAGGACACGGTTTCCCCTTTCATTTCTGTGGTACATGCTTGTCGTGCTATAGGGTGTGATTACGAGTCATTTTTGGTTTCTATTTCTGCTCTGGAAATAGCTTTTGTTACGCCACGTCTTGAGGATATCTCGGTGGTGCGGGAGTTTCCAGATGTTTTCCTAATTGTCTTCCAAGACTTCCTCCGGTGAGGGAGATAGAGTTTGTGATAGACCTCAAGCTAGGTACTCGTCCTATTACCAAAGCACCGTACCATATAGCTCCGCGTGAGTTGGATGAGTTGCATATTTAGCTCGATGAGTTGCGGAGATGTGGTTTTATTAGACCAAGTTCTTCTCCGTGAGGTGCACCTGTTTTGTTTGTAAAGAAGAAAGATGGATCGATGAGGCTTTGCATCGATTATAGATAATTGAACAACGTGACCATTAAAAATAAATATCCCTTGCCAAGGATCGATGATCTATTCGATCAGTTGCATGGTAGTTCGGTATTTTCAAAGATCGATCTTTGTTCAGGCTTCCACTAGTTGAGAATTATGAGTTTTTGGTGATGTCTTTCGTTTTGACCAATGAACCCTTTGCTTTCATGGATTTGATGAATAGGGTGTTTAATAACTTCTTGGACCGATTTATTATTGTGTTCATAGATAATGTCTTGGTGTATTCCTGCAATGTTGAGGAGCATACTAAGCATTTGCGCTTAGTTTTGTCGACCATGTGGGAGCATAGGTTATATGTGAAGTTGAGTAAGTGTGAGTTCTAGCTATCCCAGTTGTACTTTCTGGGTCATGTTGTAAGCAAGGACGGTATTTTCGTGGACCCGACCAAGGTTTTTGCTGTGATGGAATGGGAGAGACCTTCTACACCTAAAGAAATTAGGAGCTGCTTGGGCCTGGCCGGCTATCATAGAAGATTCGTGGAAGGATTTTCAGTGTTGTCATCCCCTCTAACTAGACTTACTCAGAAGAATATTGCATTCATTTGGAGTGATAAGTGTGAAGAAGCCTCCCAAGAGTTGAAGAAGAGATTATGTACTGCTCCAGTTTTAACCTTACCTACTAAAGGAGTTGAGTATGTTGTGTATGTGGATGCATCACACATCGAACTTGGCTTTGTTTTGATGCAAGATGGTAAGGTGATCGTGTATGGATCAAGTCAATTGAAGATTCATGAAAAAAACTATCTTATGCACGATTTGGAGTTTGCCGCTGCAATTTATGCGTTGAAGCTTTGGCGACACTTATTGTATGGCGCGTTGTGCAAGATCTATACGGACCATAAGAGTTTGAAGTACGTCTTCACTCAGATGGAACTAAATTTGCGCTAGCGTCGGTGGTTAGAATATGTGGTTGATTATGAAGTGGAAATTCTCTATCATCCAGGAAAGGCTAACATAGTAGCCGATGCTTTGAGTAGAAAGACTGCCAAAATTTTCAATTTGACTGTACAGTCCTTGGTGGAAGAATTCCTATTGATGGACATTGAGGTTGGGAGTAGTACTGTGTCTGTTAGTTTAGAAGCAGAAGAGCCCTCTTGGATTTCCCTTACTCGAGCACATCAGAAGGATGATCCGGATTTGTTACACCTTCGGAATAGAACTACGAAGGGAGAGCTACCTGATTTCTCCTTGGATGAGTTGGATACCTTGAAGTATCGGGCTAAATTTTGCGTCCCCTCCTTTGGCAACATTCGGGCTAAGATCTATGTTGAAGTTCATGGTTCCAGTGTAGCCCACCATCCTGGTTCTACTAAGATGTATAAGGATCTAAAACAAATTGTTTGGTGGTTAGGAATGAAGAACGATATAGCAAAGTTTGTGGCGGAATGTTATACGTGTCAGCGTGTTAAGGCTGACCATAGGAGGTCTGGTGGTAAATTAACACCGCTTGATATTCCAAGTTGGAAATGCGAGAGTATTTCGATGGATTTCGTCACCGGTCTACCAAAATCTCCCCGTGGACACGAATCTGTTTGGGTGATAGTCGATAGATTGACAATGTGTGTTCACTTTGTGCCTTTTTAAGATAGGATATTCTATGAAAAAGATAGCTAAATTATACCTTGATGAGGTTATTAGATTGCATGGAGTGCCTGCCAGTATCGTATCGGACTGAGACTCTAGATTTACGTCTCATTTTTGGAAGAGCTTACAGGAGGGGTTGGGTACAAATTTGAGGTATTCCACTGCCTATCATCCGTAGATGAACGGTCAGACGGAAAGAGTAAATCAGATAGTGGAAGATATGATTAGATATTATATTTTGGATCACGGTGGAGCTTGGGATGAGCGTCTCAGACTCATGGAGTTTGCGTACAATAAACGTTATCAAGAGAGTCTGCAGATGGCCCCGTTTGAGACCTTATATGGGAGGCGTTGTAATACTCCTTTGTTTTTGGCTGAAGTTGGTGAGAGACTATTGCTAGGTCTGAAAGCCCTTGAAGAGATGAATTGTGTCGTGACTCATATCGGAGAAAAGCTCTGTGTAGCACAAGAATGCTATGAGAAATATGATAATGATGAAGTGTATATCGCTAACGGTGGTCTTCATGAGATAAGGCTCTAGTTTGTCGTTCAACACACCCTTGATCTGCCGCACCTACACAAGCATCTATCTCCCTCAATACATGACCGTTTCACGCACAATGCATAAACACAATCGGAGAGTGCTCGACTCTAAAATCAGTGATGAAAAATGAGTCGACTTGTACCCAAGATAACGTAAAGGTTGCCAATCCTTTTTGACGGCAGGACCAAGGCTATAGGCTAAGATCCGCTCAAGCAAAATGGACCTACCCGGTCCGGAAAATGGAAACACTGACGATAACAATTTTATTCAGAGATTTGAGAACGATTGAAATTTAAAATCACGGAGAACACGATGGTTCAACCTCCACAAATCTAAAGAGAAGAAGCATTAAAGGAGGGGAAGATATTACCCAACCCGTTGGTAGAAAGCACAATTGATAACTTGTGGGAGAATCACTCTCTCCACGATTTCCACCGGCGTCGCACCGAATGGATCCACCGGTGTCGCACCGAGTGGGGTTATCGACCTTCTTCCTTGGAGTCACACCAAGAAACCACGTCGGAGGCTTCACGAGAGTGGAGGCCTAAGTGGGGGGAGGGCTACAAGGGGCGGTGGCTAGTCACAAGCCATTGCTGAACTCCTCATGAGAGAAGGCTGATTTAGGGTTTCCTTTTTTCATTCCCAATTCACTTAATAAGCCTCCTATATATAGGAGTTACAAAATAGATCCAATCATCCAGGATTGAGATGAAACCTCATCAATCCGGATGGTTAGTAGCACACCAAACTATTTATACGCCAACCAAAATTAAAGTGCACGAAATGAAAATATTACAAGTTCTAAATTAAATAAAGCATTTAAAGGAATTGAAATGGTCTTCAAATAAGTTTTTAAGTAGGCTTCGCGCGCCGCGAACGGAGGTTGTAACGTTGCCTTCTGTTAGCGGTCAAGGAGTCATCATGTCGCCTAAAATCTTTACGTTGTAGCATTTCGGCATCCAGATCATCATCAAGTGGTGGTGGAGGGGCCGCGGCATCAATCCTCCCCCGCTCAAAGTCACGTATGTAAAGACTCTGTCTGTTCATATAACATATAATAGAAGGTCCGACCGGGGCCCCACACCATATGCTACAAAACAAGCGGGGAAGTCACGGGTTAATATCAGAGTTGCGCGTCCTAACTCATAGCATTCTAGCGGAAGCTGTTAACATAAACCTGAACTCCAACCATGAATTTCCACTAATATAAACACCCACATTTATATAGGAATGTATCAAATACAATGTCATTTGGCCTTAGGGCCTTACAGTTGCTCTTTACAAAAGTGGCTTCCAAACATCGGCGCACAGGCCGGCCACACATGAACAAAACATAATATTTTCATTTTAGCCTTCAAGGGCTAGCAGCAATAGCAGTAGCAGCAGTAGGGATTTCAACCTTTAAACGTCCCGCTTGGTTCTCCAGCACATGTACAAGGACAGCCCACCCAACGGTGGCAAACATGACAACGGTCATCATTTAGCTGACCAATTTATAACGACCGTACCCCTTACCCGGGGAAGTGGTATTCCTTCCCTACGGGCATAGGAAATCATATGCAGATATATATATATATCACACATTGTGCTATCATGCACCAGGAATCCATCACAACCATCAGCCACTCGGCCCGACGATCCGTGCATTCAGGGCACATTCTTGGTGTACCGGATAAACCAGTTGCCCACCGCCGTTCAAGGCCCGAAGCTCAACGACAAACTTGATCATTTTGCTTCATGGCGTGCAGCCGGAGACTTTATTCTTAATGACCCGAGATTGGCCCGTAGCCCCCCATGGTTTCATGGCGCGTAGGCCTAAGACTCTCGCTATGCGCTCTAATAGACCGCACTTTCAGGTCTTCAAGTCAGACGGACATAACGCAGGTCGGATCAACCACCTCCCGTTGCTCAAATAGCCTTATCATCACCGAGTACAGTGTACTCGCGGCTAAGAAAATGACGTGGGTCAGTTTGACCTTACATGTTTGGCATAAAGCCGTAAGAGCTCATCAAGCTCACACATAGCCAGACCGACCTCACGGGACTGGCTTTACATTTATCGGTTAGCTAGGAGCCACGCCTCGTGTTAGCAACAGAACTCATTTTCCATCCCTAGACTTAACCGTACATTCATAGCATACACTTGAGGGTATTTTCCCGGACTTCCAAGCCAGTACTTCCTACTACTACCCTTCACAAGCACAACCCATCAAACATCATGAGCATTACAAGCATCAGAGGGTCTTTTACTGGACTTCCACACCAGTACTTCCTGCTACTGCCCTTCACAGGTCCAGCTCATCAAGCATCACAAGCATCACAAGCATCACAAGGGTCTTTTCCTCGAATACCACTCCAGTACTTCCTACTACTCACCTTCACAGGCACAACCCATTTGACTCCATAAACTACTTTTTAATCACGGAATCTCCTTCGGTGTGTATATGCAACATCACCAATCCAGACCAACCTGTCCAGATGGGCTTCACAGAGCATGTCTATTCCGTACTCCATTTCTGGATCTATATGCAAGATAATTGGGGGTTCTAAGAAACAACCCAAGGGGATCCCTTCACAATCCACCCTCTGGTGGGGGAAATCTCATGCACATGACAAAAAGGAAGCCTTCACGTGTCTAAGAAGGAAGATCATTACCCTTGAAGATCGCTTCGGAGCCATGGACTTCTAGCCAGTTTGAAAGCACTGCAGCTTTGCCTCCACAAAAATGGCCTCGGATCTCAGATTGGAACTCTCAAGCTCCACCAACGGATGGATCCCTTCTCTTCCTCCTCCTCCTTATCCTCCTTGCTCTCCTTTCTCTTAAGCTTTTTAGAAAGATAATCTCCAAGTGAATAATGATAATTCTCTTCTCATTCTCGGCCTTAAAGCAGCAAGGAGACACATGGGCCATCAGATCCCTGAGGAAGGAGATGAACAGCCACAAAAAATCTCTAAAATTGACTTTTCGGGTCGGACACGCCCAGTGATACGCCCGTGTCACCGGGCATGTACCTTAAGCGGCACATGACCGACTTATCAAGAACGGGACACGGCCATGTGACACGCCCGTGTCACAGGTCGTGTACCCTCAAACACACCCATATCTAGGTCTCAAGACCCACTCGAGAGATCCACTCGAGTAATTGGACGGACACGCCCTTGTCACATGGCTGACACGCTCGTGTCCAGCTCTCGAACTCCTTATTGGAGACATTTGAAATCTACTCGAGTCAACTAATGGAGTAGTTGGTCAATACACGCCCGTGTCACACCCGTATTCGAGACATAGTGGGACACGGCCATGTGACACGCCCGTATCGCAGGCCGTGTACCATCTCTCTCAAGGATTCGTTGAGCGCATCTACTCGAGTGAACTTCGTCAACCAGAGGAGGATATGCCCTCTGACACGCCCGTATCGTAGGACATATTTCCTCCCAAAAACTTCGTCGAGCGTAGTTCTTCGAGCACTCGACAAGCTGCTCTAGCCGAGCAGGACACACCCTGGGACACGCCCGTGTCCCAGGCCGTGTCATCCAATCTAATCCCAAATTTGGGATTTGGGGTGTTACAACGTATCTCTGAGGCGTGGTCCAGAAGATAGCGGTGGAGAAGAGCAGTATCCAATTGTCGAAGCTCTATCTCGAGTACCCATGAGTAGTCGGAAGGAGGGCGGTCACGCCAACGGATGAGAATGCAGCGGGTAGCACCATCGGTAGTAGGGAGCAGCTCAGCATCAAGTATCCTGTCTGGTATAAGAAAGGTTTTGGGAAACCTTGAAAACATGTCAGTAGTGGGAATAAAAGAAGGCAACTTACCATCTGATGCTAAACCTGTGGAGACCAGAGGAGAGAGATCATCCATACTACCACTCCCCAAACCGATAGAATGTTGAGTGGAAGGAGAAGAAGACAAAGAAGTGAACTCTTGTGGAGGCGAAACAAACATCGTCAAATCTGAGACATTAAAAATGGGTGAAACACCCCAATCAGCAGGCAAATCTAATACAAAAGCATTATCACCTAGTTTCTTTATAATCCGAAAGGGGCCGGAGTGCTTTGGAGCTAACTTTCTAACGATGCCAGTTGGTAGCCGCTCGAGAACTAGATGAACTAAGACTTGATCGCCGACTTTAAAGTGTGACACTCTCCTACGTTGATTAGCATGTGTTTGATAGGATTCATATTGGGAGGCCAAGGTTATCTGAATATGTGCGTGCAAGTCATGAATGTGTTGGGTGAAGGATTGTGCAAATTGACTTGCTTTATATGTTGGTGGTAATGGAACCAAGTCAAGTGGCATAGGAGACTTATACTAGTGAACAATCTCGTTAGGGGACACACCCATGGACCTATTCTTAGAGTTATTGTAAGACAATTATGAATGGGGGAGAAGTAGATCCCAAGTGCCCTTGTGATCACTTACAAGACATCTTAGAAGATTCCCCAAACTTCGATTGACTACTTCCATCTGACCATCGGTTTGCGGATAATAGGCAGCGGAAAATAATAATTTGGTCCCCATTAAAATCCATAAAGTTTTCCAAAAATAGTTAGTGAATTTCACGTCCCTATCCGAGATAATTGTCTTCGGCACTCCGCGATGACTAACGAACTCTCTAAAATATAAATTAGCTACGTGAGATGCGTCATTGGTCCTGCTACATAGGATAAAGTATGCCATTTTAGAAAACCTATCCACAACTACAAAAATGGAGTTGTGTTGACGAAGAGTGGTGGGGAGGCCTAATATGAAATCCATGCTCACGTCTTCCCATGGTATGGAAGGAATCGGTAACGGGGTGTATAACCCAACATTTGTTTTAGTGCCCTTAAATACTTGACATGTACGGCAATTACTCCATATCCCTCCAACCATCGCCTTAAGTTTAGGCCAGTAAAATTTCTCCTCAATGAGTGTAATGTTATTATCCCTTCCAAAGTGTCCACTCAGACCTCCGCTATGTAATTCCCAAATAATGTGGTATCGTAAGGAGGATCGAGGAATACACAACTTGAAAGATATGGTACCTAAACACCTAGAGGGGGGGGTGAATAGGTGACCTAATCCTTTTCTAAATTTACTGGCAGCAAACAGTTTATTATCACAGATTTTTAACTTTTGCACAGCAAACACAAAGTATTCACAGCATACACAGCACAATCACAGCACAACACAGTGGTTTATAGTGGTTCCCCAAGATATGGGTACATCCACTTTCCCCCTTAGCCTATCTAGCAGTGTACTAGATTCGGCCAAACTCCTCCACTGTCTCAGAACCCAAATTGGTTCCTACTCCTCAGGCCCAAAGCCTTACAACTCAGCTTTATCCCAAAGCCTACACTCAGCCAATCAAGGCCTACACTCAGCCAACCAAGGCCTACACTTAGCCAACCAAGGCCTACACTCAGCCAACAAGGCCTACACTCAGAGATATCTATCTCCTACACTCAGGCTAACAAGCCCTACCCTCAGCCTTTATAAATACAGGCTTACAAATCACTCAGATCCAAAGGATCCTACAAGTTAAAATGTATTACAAATAATAACTCTACAACTCAGAAATAAAAGAGAGGAGTTGAGAGTTTCTTGATGAGTTCTTGGAAGAACTCAGCTGGATTCACCCTGACTTAGCTTTCTTCAAAGCTTCTTGAGTAGAACTGAATAAGACTGAATCCTCCTGCAGTTGTTCCTTGAACTCTGCCACTTAAGATCCAGAATGTATCTGAATCCTTCTTCTCAGCCTAGTTCCAGAGGCTGATTTCTTGGATGGAGCCCTCTCTCTCCAACTTCTTAGATCTGCACTTGGACTGCAAGATCTTCTTGATTTGATAACTTGTTCTTCAACAATGTGATCCACTTGATCAACAATCTTAATCACTGAACAACTCTTCAATTCTGAACCACAGTTTCTGTAAACTGTAGGTGCCTATTTATAGGCCTTCTTCATGGTAACCGGCTGGTCCGGTCCATAACTAACTTCTGATATCTCTGACAGGTGCTGTAGACCGGCTGGAACGGCATCTGTCAAATCATCCAGTCATTTCTTGAGAATCTCTAACTGTCTGATAGTGTCGAGACTTTCTGTCTTTAAGTGTCGACACTTATAGTCCAAGTGTTGACACATGCTGTGTAAGTGTCGACACAAGTCTACAAGGTGTCGACACAACTTCTTGTATGTCTCGACACAGATTCTTCTTCATGTGTCGACACTGAAATTGAGTGTCGACACAAGTACTTGTTCTTCTAGCTTTTGCTGAATTCTTCTAAGTGTCGACACATCTCCTTTGTGTCGACACATCTTCTTGTGTTGAATCTGTTAAGTGTCGACACTACTTCTTGGTGTCGACACATAGTCTTCTATGTTGATTCTTGCTGAGTGTTGACACAGCTCCTTGTGTCGACACACCTTCTTCTTGTTGAGACTTCAGCTAAGTGTCGACACATTCCCTTAGTGTCGACACTTGTACTTAGAATATTTTTGTTGAACTTTCTGATCTTTGCTAAGTGTCGACACAGCTCCTTGTGTCGACACTTTCTTCAAGTATAGAGTCTTTAGCTGAGTGTCGACACATTGTGCTGGGTGTCGACACTTACTTCATGTGTTGACTCTTCTGGTTGTGTGTCGACACATTGTGCTGGGTGTCGACACATTCTTCAAGTGCTGACTCTTCTGTTGAGTGTCGACACATTGTTCTGAGTGTCGACACTTTAACTTAGTCTCTGCAGACTTTTGCTGAGTGTCGACACAACTCCAAGTGTCGACACTTTCTGGTGTAGACACAGCTTCACTGGGTGTCGACACAGCTCCTTGTGTCGATACATTCTGTCTGCACTTTTCTTCACTGAGTGTCGACACTTTCTGTCTGGTGTCGACTCTACATCCCAGGTGTCGACACAATGACTCCAAGTGTCGACACTACTTGTCTGGGTGTCGACACAAGCCTTCTTAAGTGTCGACACTTTCCCTCTAGGTGTCGACACATGGACTTAGAAACTTTTTGCTTCAGTCCAGTGATTGCTTAACCTGTACAAGTAAACTCAACATACATCAAATACATTATGATGTATATCATTGAGTTGGGTGAGGCTTCTTCAAATCAGGTACATTTGACCAATGTACCCAATAATCTCCCCCTATTTGGAGCAGTCATAACCCTTAGTCAATGATATACACCATTCATAATTAAAGATTACAAAATGATGTAAAGCAGATTATTTACAGCAGGGTAAACATAAACATGTAATAATTCACACATGTATACACATTCATCATTTCAGAACAAGAAATAGACACATTCACAGAACAATCATGAAATATATTTATCATATATTGTTCTAACATTTTTCTAATACACCTTCAATGGTTTACAAAAATGTTTTACATTTAAAAGATTACAAAATAATCTTCAAGTAATTTCTTAATCTATTTCTGGTCTGGTTCTTTGATAACTATGCCTTTGCCAGGTTGGACTTGAGCTTTGACAGTGGCTTCAGCAGTTTCAGCAACAGCAGGCTTCTTGCCTTTTAGATCTTTCTGTTTGAGTGCTTCTGCCTTGATCTTCTGCCTCTCAAAGTAGTGATATGGCTTGGGGAAGTACTTGCTAGGCTCCACTGCAGTAGGAGGTAGCTTTCCCATTTTTGCCTTTCTTCTATATTGAACAATGGCCTCATGTCTTATTTCATGTTTCCTCCATTCTGCTTCAGAGAACCACTTGTTCCTTTCATGAGCATTGTCCTTGGCAGCTTTCCAGGCAGTTAAAATTATATTCCTAGAGGTAGGGCTCCACTGTTCAAAATCTGACTTTTGTTCTGCTTGTTCCCTAAACCTCTTCTTGGACAACCTTGTCTCTTCCTCTTTTTGTAGAGCCTCTTGCATAGCTTCAGATATAGGTTGAACAACCTTGTCAATGTGGACATTGTCCTTGCCCTCAAGTGGGCTATACATTGTGCTCACATCTGCTTGAATCATTTCAAAGTATGGAGGTGGATAAATGACCTGAGCTACTTCTGGTTGCTCACCTCCAAAATAGGCAAGGTTAATGCCTGATTCAGCAACATCTTGGTCATCACACAGAGGAGGGTATCCAAGTGTAGCCCGATTTAATTTGATATCCATTTTACATGCTCAGAACTTGCCTTGACTAACACTCTCTCCCCCTTTATGACTTCTCTGGCCATATGGTCTCTGACATCATCCTTTTGAAATCTGATCTGACTATCCAAGTACCTGATTCCATCTTTAAAGTAAGGTTTTAGCTTTTGAAGTTGTTCAGATATGACCTTTTGGGAGGCTTGGATAGTAGTCTTGACAGCAGAAATTTCCTCTTAAAATACTTTATCAAAGTCAGCTTTAATAGCATCAGCAGAAGTAGAAGGTTCAGCAGCCTTGTTCTTCATTTCAGTGACAATAGCATTGTGTGAAGCAGTCAAGTTGTCATTCATCCTTAACTGATTTTCTAGTACATACCCTTGCTTCAATGCTATATCATCTACCTGTGCTTTGATCTTCTCCTAGTGTGTTGCCAGATAGACTACTGCATTCCCACCCTTGTGGAAGCAGTCAGTCATTTCCTTTTTGTTAAGGTTCATCTCAAACCTTATAGACTTTATATCTTGGGCCAGATCAAATTGTAAAGTCTTCTGCCCTTCATCCACATAAGCCTCTATAGCCTTTCTTTGTTCATCAAGTTTTATCTGCATGGTTATCATTAAGGCACTATAATCAACAGTTGGGGCTTGTTGAATTATAGGCTGTGGGGCTATAGATTGCAGAGCTTTCTTGTAACTCTGGCTTCTCCTTTTAAAAACATATAATTTCTTCTTCTTTGCCCTAGCACTCTCCTCATCTTCAGAGGCAGAAGTGCTGGCTATCTCAACCCTATCCTTAGGGCTTTGAGGTTTTTCAGCTTGCACATCAAGTGCCTTCTCAGGTTCTTGCCTTAAAGGCTCGTCCAGATCTTGTACTTGCTCCCCCTCATCAGCAGCAGTCTCTTCTTCAGCAGCATCAATTTCTTTGTCAAAATCTGCTTGATCCAGATTTAGGAACAAGTCTTCCATTGTGAATTCTTGTGATGAAGGAGCTGGAGACAGCCTTTGCTCTTCAACCACTGGATCAGGAATTACTTCTACAGCAGATGTGTCTTCTATAACAACATCTGGAGCTTGACTAGGCAGCTGAGTTTGCTGAGGAACATCAGACAAATCAGCACCTGCCATAAGATATTCTAAAGAATTTAGGTCAGTGAGTACCTCTTGGATGATGATGGTGGCTTGCTCACTGTCCAGTGTAGATGGTTCTTCTACAACTGGAGGCTCCCCCTGGCTTTGATCCCTATGGATGGAGCTAACTGGTGGTAGCTCCCCCTGGATCTCAGCAGTATCTTGAGCAGCAGGGGTCTTCTCTGCAGCCACTTCCTCTTGGTCATCAGGAGTGAATACAACTTGTTCTTCACTCCCAGAACTGCTGGAGGACTCTTGTGTCACAGGAACTTTCTTCCTTTTCTTCTTAGGAGGACTGTCTTTCTCAGTAACTGTCTTCTCTGGTGTTGAAATTTCCTTGGAAAACACCCTGTCCCATCTGGAAAAGATCCTTTGATCCATTTTCCTCATATGGTTTATCTTGCTGCCTGCAGCAGTATTCATTACCTCTGGTATAGTACCAGCTAGGTAGAGACTAATGATCCTGCCCAGATTGGGCTTCTTCAAGCTCTCCTTAATTTTCTCATAAATCACTTGAGACCAGTCTGTTTTCAGAGTGAAGATAATTCTTGTCATGATCTCAAACATATGGGCAGACACTCTGTCATGCCCTCCAGTCTTGCTGAGTAAGACTTTTCCCACAATCTCAGACATGAACTTGCCTTGATTATTCATGCCTTTCCTGTTGAAAACAGATCCTATCTTCATCTTTGGATCAAGTCCACACCAGGTAAGAGCTTCCCTGGTCTTTGAAGCAGTCACCTCTTCTTCATCTTGAGTTCTTGGTAGCTGGAGCACCTTCCTCAGAGTTTTAGGTGAAACCTTGACCTTAGTTCCATGAACTCTGGATTTGATTCTATATCCAGAGTCATCAACTTCAGCTCCATTAAGGAATTCAAGCACCTCCTTCTTCCATATCTTAGTTGGTTTTGAAAATAAGTATTCCAATCCAGAATCGGCGACTAGGGTTACTACCGCCTTGATTTCCGCATCTGCATCATTGAACGTGCCGCGCACAAGCTCATAGCCTTCGTTAACGTTCTCCTCAAGCTTAGGTGCCATTAGGGTTTGAGAATTTGTCTTTAGAAAAGAGAGATGTCGACAAAGTAGTTTTGGTCTCGAAACTTTGAAAGCGTGTCGACAAACAAAGACAGAACCCTATTTATACCTGTCTGATTTTGAAGATGAACAGGCGGGACAGCTAACTTAAAATGTGTCGACACTGGCAATAAGTGTCGACACTGACTTATAATGTCTCGACATATATGTGTCGACACAAGTTCAGTCAACAGATTTTATGTGTCGACACTTGGTTATGTGTCGACACAACATATCTCGACACATAGTCGAGACTTTACTTAGAAAATTCTGAGTAAAACTTAAGTGTCGACACCACATTGGATGTGTCGACACCTACAGGACATGTGTCGACACTAACATTCTGAAGTTTATCATTCCTAGTTCAATTTTGAATCTATTGAACTTAGCTTCTTCTAGTGGCTTAGTAAACATATCAGCTACTTGTTCATCTGTTTTAACATATTCTAATAAAATATCTTCTCTTTCTACATGCTCCCTAAGAAAATGATATTTAATCTCAATATGTTTTGTCCTACTATGGGATACAGGGTTATTAGCTATTGAAATAGCACTTGTAGAATCACAGAAAAGTGGAGTTCTACATACCTGAAATCCATAGTCCTCTAGCTGATGTTGAATCCACAGAAGTTGAGCACAGCAACTTCCTGCAGCCACATACTCTGACTCAGCTGTGGAGATAGCCACACTGGTTTGCTTCTTGCTACTCCATGAAATTAGTCTCCCACCTAGGAATTGACAGGTTCCAGTAGTACTCTTTCTATCCTCTTTGCATCCTACAAAGTCTGCATCTGAATAACCTGTTAGATCAAAGTCTCCATTCCTAGGGTACCAGAGGCCTAGATAGGGAGTGCCCTTTAGATATCTCAATATTCTCTTGACTGCAGTCAAATGAGACTCTTTAGGGCAGGCTTGATACCTGGCACAAACACATGTAGCATACATGATGTCAGGTCTACTAGCAGTCAAGTATAATAGGGAGCCAACTATCCCTCTATACAAGGTTTCATCTACAGGTTTCCCTGCCTCATCCTTGCTAAGAGACATACTTGACCCCATAGGAGTCTTCATGGTGCTGGATGAATCCATACCATATTTCCTTATGAGTTCTAGGGTGAACTTGGACTGACAAATGGATAAACCACTCTCAGTCTGTTTAACTTGGAGACCCAAGAAAAACTTCAGCTCTCCCATACTACTCATCTCAAACTGACCTTGCATAAGTTTTGCAAACTTTTTGCAAAGGCTGCTTTCAGTAGACCCAAATATAATGTCATCTACATATATTTGGACAAGTATGACTTTGCCTCTAGATTCCCTAAGGAATAGAGTCTTATCTATTTTCCCCCTTGAGAATTTGTTCTCAATGAGGAAACTAGATAGGGTTTCATACCAAGCCCTAGGGGCTTGTTTTAACCCATATAAAGCTTTCCTAAGTCTATAGACATAATGAGGTAGAGTTGGATCAACAAAACCTGCAGGATGTTCCACATAAACTTCTTCTTTAAGATTACCATTTAGGAATGCTGACTTGACATCCATTTGGTACACCTTGAATCCTTGATAGGTTGCATAGGCCAAGAACATTCTTATGGCTTCCAGTCTGGCTACTGGAGCAAAGGTTTGATCAAAATCAATACCTTCTTCTTGCCTATATCCTTTAGCAACCAGTCTAGCTTTATTCTTAATGATGATACCTTGTTCATCCATCTTATTCCTGTAGATCCACTTAACTCCTATTACATTGTGGTCTTTAGGTTTAGGAACAAGTTCCCAAACCTTGCACCTCTTAAACTGATTAAGCTCTTCTTGCATTGCTTCAGTCCATTGTGGATCTTGTATTGCTTCTTCAAACTTCTTATGTTCAACTTGTGACAGAAAGCTGGAATAGATTGCAGCATTCTGATTTCTGCTCCTTGTTTGAACTCCTTGTCTTGGATCTCCAATAATCAGCTCTACTGGATGATCTCTAAGATGCCTGTGGGCTGGAGGCATCCTCACTTCTGGTTGAACCACTTCAGCATCTGCTTCATGCTGTACACCTTGTATTTCTTCAGCAACTGGCACATGTAGTTCTCCCCCTGGACAACAGCTACTCTCTTCTCCTTGCTGTCTTGCAGCAGGCACTTCTTCTATAGTAAGCTTGTCCATTTTCTTTGATAAACCTGTGGGGCTGCATACACTGCTAGACAACTCATTATTAATAAGTTTAGTCTCATCAAAAACTACATGCACAGATTCTTCTACAACTTGTGTAGTCAAGTTATAGACTCTATAAGCCTTACTATTATTGTTGTACCCAACAAAAATTCCCTCTTGAGACTTGGCAGCAAACTTAGTTAAGTAAGACTTCCCATTGTTAAGTATGAAGCATTTGCAACCAAAGATCCTGAAGTAGGATAGGTTTGGTTTCCTGCCTTTCACAACTTCATAGGGGGTCTTGTTTAGCCTTTTAGTGATGGTAGCCCTATTTATAACATGGCATGCAGTGTTAACTGCTTCAGCCCAGAAATACTCAGGCAGTGATGTGTCACTTAGTAGGGTTCTACCAGCCTCTATCAAGGTCCTATTCCTCCTCTCAGCAATGCCATTTTGCTGAGGTGTTCTAGGTGAAGAGAATTCTTGAAATAACCCGAAGTCTTCACATAGTTTTGTCATGCTTTCAGACTGAAACTCAGTACCATGGTCACTTCTAATTTTGACCACAGTATTATTTAGTTCATTCTGAATTTGCTTGACAAAGCTGTAGAAGACACTAGGTGTTTCAGATTTTTGTCTTAAGAAGAACACCCAGGAGAACCTTGAGTAGTCATCTACAACTACAAGGGTATAGACCTTCCTACCTAAGCTGTGAACTGGCATTGGACCAAAAAGATCCAAATGCAAGAGGTACAAACACCTCACAGCATCTTTGTTTTCTATGCTTTTAAAGGTGGATTTAGTCTGCTTGCCCTTTTGACAAGCTGAGCAAATGCCATCTTTAACACACTTAACTTGAGGACCATTTCTCACTAACTCTTTGCTAAAGAGTTTGCTAATAGTCTTGTAGTTAAGATGGGCAAGCCTCTTGTGCCATTTGACACAATGAGAGACTATCTCATCAGCTACAAGACAAACTGGAGAACCATTGTTCTCAACCATAATGTCTAGGCAGTAGACATTCCTCTTCCTATATCCTGTCAAAATGATCTCTTGATCACTTGACCTCTTGATATGACAACCATTTTTAACAAATGAGATGTCATACCCTACATCACTTAATTGACATATACTTATTAGGTTGTGTTTCAACCCTTTAACATAAGCCACTTGAGTAATGGTAACCAAGTTTGTAGAAATATTACCAAACCATTTGATGATTCCTTTTTCAGAACCACCAAAGGTAACCTTTGGACCATCTTTTATTGGTATGTAGTCCTTTAGTAGTCCCCTTGTTCCAGTCATATGTCTGGAACATCCACTGTCCAAGTACCATGTTGGGGTATGGCCACTTGGACTCACCTGCAAAACAGATTTAATGAACCTTAGAACCCAAAGAATTCTTGGGTCCTTGGTATTTGTTAGTCTGCAATCTGACAAAGCTCCCTGTAGGCTTTCCAACAGGTAGCTTGCTACTCACCTTGGCACTGGCATTGTGCCAACAGTCCACTGCAAAGTGGCCAATTTTGCCACAACACCAACATTCAAACTTGTTGTACCTTTGCTTAGGTACAGCCTTTGTTGTATTATCTACAGCAGTCTTGTTGAATGCTGGGGCTTTGCCATTGGACTTAGACTTGAACTGATCAGTCCTTGCAGGTCTAATAAAGCCCAGTCCAGCCTTGCCTTTTTGATGATCAAATTCATCAATTAAAGGTAACACTGACTTAGGTTTAGAAAACTTAGCAACTAAGTCCTTCTCCTTCTGAAGATTGATCTCCAGACTCTTAATTTGATCATTCTTAAATGATATAGTACCCATCTGAATCACTGTTATGTGTTTCAGCCTAGCTATCTCATTTAACTTTTGATCAAACTGCTTCTCAAAATCTGTTGCACCAGCTTTAAGTTCAGCAATTTCTTTTGCCTAACTTTTGGCTAGGGATTTGCTTTTCTTGTAAGCTTGCAACAGCACCTTATATTCATCTATAAGTTGATGAATATCATCCTCAGACTCAGATACACTTTCATCACTTGATGAAGATGAATCTGATTCTGAACTAGAACAAGAAACTGAATTTAAACTTGAACCTTGTACCTGACTGGGTCCTGGCTGCTCCAGGATTTTGGCACTGTCTGTCAAAGCCATTAGTCCTTGGCATTGACTGTCTTCTTGTTCATAAATAGACTCCATGATCTGCATGAATTCTTCCTCTTCTTCTCCAGCAAACAGCCCTATGTAGGCTTCAGCCTCAGACTCAGTTTCTGAAGAAGAAATGTCTGATAGAGTCTTCTCCTTCTTGGCAACAAAAGACTTCTCTTTCTTGCCTTTGAAGTGAGTCTTTTTCCTGTCACCAGATTCCTTTCTCTTTTCTGGACAATCTGCAATAACATGGCCCTGTGTATTGCAGCAGTAGCACACTATCTTAGATCCAGTTGCCTTGCTTGACTTTGTCCTCTTCCTGTCTTTCTTTGAAGGCTTTTTCTCCTGATAAAAGACTTCCTTTCCCTTTGAAGAAGAAGGTCTTGACCTCCACTGTTTCTTCTTCAAGAATTTCTGAAAGTGCCTAGTGAAGGCAGCAAAGTCTTCATCACTTTCACTACTCTCACTCTTTGTGCTGACTGACTCATCAGACTCTGAATCAACTACCTCTGGAGGTGGAGTTGATGACTTATTCCTGCACTTTTTGGGAACATCAATCTTGAAAGCAACTGATCTTTCCTTGTGTTCAATCCTTGTTGATTTCTCCTCCTCTTTCCTCACTGTCAACTGCATCTCATATGACAATAACTTGCCAAACAGTGTAGGAGGAGGAATTTCCCCCAACTTAGCCATTTCTCTTATGGCACAGATCTTTGTGTCCCAATCTTTGGTTAGGGACCTTAAGAACTTATCATTTAGTTCATAGTTACTGAACTCTCTTCCATAAGACATGAGTTCATTAACTATTCTGTAGAACTTCTTGTAGCACTCAGTTATGCTATCACCTTTACCTTGTCTAAAGCTCTCATACTCCTGATTTAGCAAGGATTTTCTATCTTGCCTGACTTCTTCAGATCCTTCCATATACACTATAAGAGTTTCCCACATCTTTTTAGTTGTCTTACAGTGTATAAGATTCTGAAAAGTTGCATCATCTATGGCACTTACAATAATGTTTTGTGCCCTCTTGTCCATTGTAGCTAGGACAATCTCATCCTTAGTCATCTCAGAGAAATCCTTTGGAGTTCTCTGATTTGCATCCAAAACTGAAATCTTCATTGGCACATAAGGCCCTTCCTTTACTGTGATGTAGATTCTAGGGTCAGAGGCTTCCATAAATAGCCTACCCTTTCTTTCCAGATCCCAAAGATCTCTTTCCTGCATATGGGTAATTTCATGGAACCCAATTCCTTGTGATTCTCAGAAGAACCCATGTTTCTTGATTTTCTTGAATTTCTTGAAACTGTGTTTTGTCTTACACTGAATCTGCCAATCAGGATCTCCTCAGACTGTTAGTCCTTGTTTTGAGGAACCTGGCTCTGATACCACTTGAAAGATATGGTACCTAAACACCTAGAGGGGGGGGGTGAATAGGTGACCTAATCCTTTTCTAACTTTACTGGCAGCAAACAGTTTATTATCACAGATTTTTAACTTTTGCACAGCAAACACAAAGTATTCACAGCATACACAGCACAATCACAGCACAACACAGTGGTTTATAGTGGTTCCCCAAGATATGGGTACATCCACTTTCCCCCTTCGCCTATCTAGCAGTGTACTAGATTCGGCCAAACTCCTCCACTGTCTCAGAACCCAAATTGGTTCCTACTCCTCAGGCCCAAAGCCTTACAACTCAGCTTTATCCCAAAGCCTACACTCAGCCAATCAAGGCCTACACTCAGCCAACCAAGGCCTACACTCAGCCAACCAAGGCCTACACTCAGCCAACAAGGTCTACACTCAGAGATCTCTATCTCCTACACTCAGGCTAACAAGCCCTACCCTCAGCCTTTATATATACAGGCTTACAAATCACTCAGATCCAAAGGATCCTACAAGTTAAAATGTATTACAAATAATAACTCTACAACTCAGAAATAAAAGAGAGGAGTTGAGAGTTTCTTGATGAGTTCTTGGAAGAACTCAGCTGGATTCACCCTGACTTAGCTTTCTTCAAAGCTTCTTGAGTAGAACTGAATAAGACTGAATCCTCCTGCAGTTGTTCCTTGAACTCTGCCACTTAAGATCCAGAATGTATCTGAATCCTTCTTCTCAGCCTAGTTCCAGAGGCTGATTTCTTGGATGGAGCCCTCTCTCTCCAACTTCTTAGATCTGCACTTGGACTGCAAGATCTTCTTGATTTGATAACTTGTTCTTCAACAATGTGATCCACTTGATCAACAATCTGAATCACTGAACAACTCTTCAATTCTGAACCATTGTTTCTGTAAACTGTAGGTGCCTATTTATAGGCCTTCTTCATGGTAACCGGCTGGTCCGGTCCATAACTGACTTCTGATATCTCTGACAGGTGCTGTAGACCGGCTGGAACGGCATCTGTCAAATCATCCAGTCATTTCTTGAGAATCTCTAACTGTCTGATAGTGTCGAGACTTTCTGTCTTTAAGTGTCGACACTTATAGTCCAAGTGTCGACACATGCTGTGTAAGTGTCGACACAAGTCTACAAGGTGTCGACACAACTTCTTGTATGTCTCGACACAGATTCTTCTTCATGTGTCGATACTGAAATTGAGTGTCGACACAAGTACTTGCTCTTCTAGCTTTTGCTGAATTCTTCTAAGTGTCGACACATCTCCTTTGTGTCGACACATCTTCTTGTGTTGAATCTGTTAAGTGTCGACACTACTTCTTGGTGTCGACACATAGTCTTCTATGTTGATTCTTGCTGAGTGTCGACACAGCTCCTTGTGTCGACACACCTTCTTCTTGTTGAGACTTCAGCTAAGTGTCGACACATTCCCTTAGTGTCGACACTTGTACTTAGAATATTTTTGTTGAACTTTCTGATCTTTGCTAAGTGTCGACACAGCTCCTTGCGTCGACAATTTCTTCAAGTGTAGAGTCTTTAGCTGAGTGTCGACACATTGTGCTGGGTGTCGACACTTACTTCATGTGTTGACTCTTCTGGTTGTGTGTCGACACATTGTGCTGGGTGTCGACACATTCTTCAAGTGCTGACTCTTCTGTTGAGTGTCGACACATCGTTCTGAGTGTCGACACTTTAACTTAGTCTCTGCAGACTTTTGCTGAGTGTCGACACAACTCCAAGTGTCGATACTTTCTGGTGTAGACACAGCTTCACTGGGTGTCGACAAAGCTCCTTGTGTCGATACATTCTGTCTGCACTTTTCTTCACTGAGTGTCGACACAGCTCCAAGTGTCGACACTTTCTGTCTGGTGTCGACTCTGCATCCCAGGTGTCGACACAATGACTCCAAGTGTCGACACTGCTTGTCTGGGTGTCGATACAAGCCTTCTTAAGTGTCGACACTTTCCCTCTAGGTGTCGACACATGGACTTAGAAACTTTTTGCTTCAGTCCAGTGATTGCTTAACCTGCACAAGTAAACTCAACATACATCAAATACATTATGATGTATATCATTGAGTTGGGTGAGGCTTCTTCAAATCAGGTACATTTGACCAATGTACCCAACACAACTTCTCGTGCCTAAAAAGATAACCGTCCCTAAGAACAAATGCAGATAAGGTCGTTGGAGAGCTATCCTAGGCGGAGAAATACATCTCGTGGAAATCTAGGCAAGTGGAGTATTCGTCCTTAACTCATTCGAATCCTACGACATTGAGTTGCATGGTAGACAGCATAAGAGTAATGCGGCTAAGTACATCGGCAACTCGATTGTCAGACCCCTTAAGGTGCTTAACACTAAACGTGTACCATTGTAAGAAAGTACCCACTTAGCGTGACGCAGGCTGATTTTATGCTGACCATTTTTGAAACGTAAAGCATCATGATCGGATAGGATCACAAACTCCTTGGAGAGGAGATAGTGTCGCCAATGATGCAAACAACTAATAACAGCATAAAACTCTCTATCGTAGTTCGAATAATTCAATTTAGCGCCCGCTAGTTTCTCACTGAAATAACTCACCGGGTGACCCTCTTGACTTAAAACACCTCTTATTCACACCCCTGACGTGTCACAGGTAAGCTCAAAGACCTTGGTGAAGTCAGGTTGATGTAACACCGGTGTCTCGGTCATGAGCTTCTTAATATGTTGGAAGGCAAAGGTGGCGGACTTCGTCCAAGTGAACTCACCCTTCTTCATGCAGTCACTAATAGGTGCCATAATGCTACTAAAGTCTCGTATGAAGTGGCGATAGAAAGTAGCTAAACCATGGAAACTACGCACCTCTCGTAGGCTAGTCGGTTCGGGCCAGTCCTTAATCACCTAAACCTTTCCAGGATCAACTCGAATTCCCTCAGACCCGACTTGTTAACCCCGAAATCGGCGATCCTTCCCAAGGGAGCCAGCTCGCTCATCGCGGCCTACCCCGGGTTCCTCCTGGAGGCCGTGATGCCCTAGGTTGGGCGGATAGAATTCTCTATCCGCTCAGGCCGCGCGGCCTGCGTGGTCTCAGCGATCTGACCCCCAGGTCGCGCGCCTTCCCTTGGTCGGCAGGGTCCGCGGACTACTTCCGCAGTCCTCCTCTGCAGGTCGCCCCCTTTCATCTTAACCGCGAGGTTGTGTCCGCTGGCCTCTCTCTCTGCCGGACTCAACTTCCTATCTTCCCAGGCCGGCAACAGGTTGCATATCCCTTCACCCAGCCACATGGGCAGCTGACTCATCCAGTCCGCCTGCAAGGCGCGGACTCCAACTCCGGCTATTCTCTAAGACCATCAGCAACCTCCAAGTCCCTCGCGAGCTGGGCGGACTCGAAGTGCAATCAAGACTTCTAGTCTGCCATCATTGGTGACCCCCAACATCCTCAACAGCCAGGCTCTCCATCTCCAGCGCAAGCAGACTCAGCATTGCAGCAGCCGCAGACTTGGCGGACTCTCTATGCAGACCGCCCATTCCTTAGCCAGCACCAGCTTCTCAACAGCAGCGGGGTCAACTCCTCAGTCTGCAGGCCTTTCGCAGGCTCAGCCAGTAGTAGCAGCTTCCTCCTCAGTCCGTAGCCTTCGTGCGGACTCAGTCAGCAGCTACGGACTCCTTCCAGCCCGCCACTCAGCAAACCCTCCAGAAGGCAGTGCCAGTCCGCATAACATCGTGCGGACTCGCCAGACTCAGTGCGCACTCTACTTCCCGCATCCCTTACAGCTCGCTCAGTTCAGCAGTGGCGGACTCTGCGGATTCTCCTCGCAGTCTGCCACATAGCTTCCAGCATCCGCCAACACAGCAGTTGGCGGGCAGTCCCAGATCAGCAGTGATGGACTCCGCAAACCCGCATCGCAGTCCTCCAATAGGTCTCCTATTCTGTCGTTAGCAGCTCCGGCTCCAGTCCAAGTCCCAGTCCGTGCGGCCTGTTGCGGACTCCGTGGACTCCGTTTCCATCTCGCACAAGTTACCGCCTCACCGGGAGTAACGTCACCGCAAGCCATTACCTCCTCGGGCCTATAAATAGCCCCCCATACCTCTCATAAGGGTGTCTGGTCTCTACGCTCGGAGGATCGCTCTCGCGCCCGAAGTCAGCAAGCCAGCCCAGCTCCTACGGACTCCAATTTTCAGACCGCACCCTCCTTCTGTGACTTAGTCGCGCGGCCTGCAGCCCGTGGTTCTTCAGTCCGCGCAGTCTGCTTCCTTTGCTTAACCGCGTGGCCTGCCAGCTTCGCCCTTCAATCCGCGCGGCCTCCCCTGGCATTCTTCTCCCTTAGCCGCCAGCTTCCTTTTATACCCCTTTATTGCTTTGTTGTAAAGGTGTATTGGCAAATTGTAGCTCTCGCTTTTAATAAAAGGAAAGCCCGTCGCAAGAGTGGCATTTAAGCCGCGGTGGGTGAAGTCTGCTGTTGCTGCTGCTAGCGGCCCCTTCTCTCTCTCCTTTTTCCTAGCCCAGCTCAGCTCTTCTCGGCAAGCAACCTGAAAGCACAACCGTCATATTAACCATCTGCTCGACAGCTCCTGATCAACCTCCTCCTCTCTTGATCAACCTTCTCTATTGATTAAGCTTCTCCTCTGCTCTCAGCACCCTCTCCTCTATCCCTGCACCTCCTTGGCAAGCTGCTTGCTCCACTCTCGAGCACTCAGAAGCTTTCCTCTTCTCCTCTATCCCCGCAACCTTCCTTCATCCTCTTCCTCTCCTAGCATGTGAGACCGAACACCCCTGAAAGTGGGGATAAGATCTACCTTAACTCCAGAGGGGGGGGGGGTGAATAGAGTATATTAAAATAATTTTCAAGTTAAAAATTATTTTATAGTGGAAGACTTAATTTAAATATATGTGTAAGGTGCTTGCAGTAAATAAAAATTATGAAAGCAAGAAATATAATTACAGTACACAGCAAACAAAATATAGCAACCAGAAGACACAAGGAGCTATAGTGGTTCCCCAATCAATCTGGGTACATCCACTCTTCTACCACCCTAGGTAGGAATCCACTGCAGGATGAGTTGATCGGTGTCTTGGGCACCAATGAGCTTTTGATAAGGTCCTCAAAAACCAAACTAGATTTTTTGATCAGGTGTCTTGCCACCACTGAGTTTTGACAAGATCTCAGAAACCAACACAAAACTTTTGAAGGGATTTTTGAGAAATCCTTTTACAGCAGAAAAAGAAAGAGGTGAGATGTTCTTCTCTGTCAATAATTAGAGAGAAGACTACTGGATGATGTTGTCAAAGCTCCCCCTGAGATCTGGAAGTTGTTCAGGAAGAGAAGCTTTGCACTAGGGTGATAGGCCTTCAGTAGATGATATCTCTAGCAAAGGATGATTCCAGCAGTTGCTGAAATGTGTAGTGTCTGGATTCTTGATGGATAAAGCCTCTGAACACTTGAGTCAAAAGAGATCTAGAAAATCTTCTTTTCTGTATGTTGATCTCCTTCAGTGGTGTGTGTTCTGAAAGAATTCTGTCGGTGTGTCTGTCTGTGACTGTTCTCTTTCTGTGTATGACTGTTAGGAGTAGCAGAATAATATCCTCTTTTATTCCTTAGATCTGAAAAGAATGAATTGATTCTCTGTCTCCAAGATAGCCGTTAGCCACTCATTAACGACTTAAATGAATTTTGTCTCTGGAGGAAAGTCTTAGAAAACATTCCTTTAAATCTCCCTTGAAACTTGCTCCAGATTAATTGAAACGGCTACAAGATCCTTGAAATAAATGCTGGGAATAAATAAGATAGAATTCCATAACTGTCTGAATTTTAATCTTGAGAATCGTCGATCTCTCCAGAAAATCGTCGACCTGAGCTCAACTACCGTCGACCTGAGCTCAGAGACTGGAACTAGACTGGAAACAGAAATCGTCGATCTGAGCTCAACTATCGTCGACCTGAGCTCAGAGACTGGGAAAATAGCTAGAGGCAGAAACATCGATCTGAGATCGAAGATCGTCGACCGGAGTTCGACGACTCATTGAACTGAGCTCAGAGATAGTCGAACTGAGTTCGACGATTCGTCGACCTGAGCTCGACGAAAATGACTTAGTCTCCTGAATTTGAATATCTGATCTGAGGGTCTTGGGGGCAGCTTTCAAGCCTAAATTCTAACCCTTAGACTCAATCTAATTGACCTTAAAAACTATACAAGGAGGTCAAAACAATTTTCCTAAGGACATAGTGATCCTTGCCCAAATCAGTAATAGGGTGTTCCAACAATATCCCCATATTTGGGTTAGGATTACTATTTACATGACATAGGAAATAAAAGCATACAATTCAGATATAAAAACAACATTGCAAAAACACAAATAAAATCACATCAGAAAGTCAGAATAGATAACACTGTCAGCTTACATAGTCATTACTTTTCCTTGCTCTTTTTGAAAACTATTTCTCTGTTAGGGTTAAGAGCTTCTTTCTTGGATCTTCTGTCATCATCTGCACCTAGAGAAGTTTGATGTTTTGTCCTGGGGACTACAGCTTCTGGGTGCAGCTTCATATAGCTTTCTGATTCAAAGAATTTGCTGGAAGAATATCTTTCAAGTTCTTTCTTTCTCTGTTCTGATAGAGTGGTGAAATTTTATGTATCTCTTCCTTATTCTCTTGCCTTTTTAATCTGATCTAGTACAACCAACTCTTTCATTCTTGTTGTCCAAGAAGCATGATTATTCTCTAGGTCTTCAAATGGAACAGGAGTTTCATATCTATTTGATGAATCATCAGGAGTAGCTCTGGAAGAAACTAGATCTTTTAACTTATAAGGGAAAGGACCAGATGTAGTGTCAGTGGGACCTTGTCCTTCCCTATGATAAGGATGATGCCTAGAATAACCTTTGGAATAAACTCTGAATTCTCTTTGATTTCCCCTATATTGTCCTCTTCTAGACTGGTAGCCTCTTGATTGACATCCTCTTGATTGAGATCTTACTTGAAACTGAGAGGTGCTTTGACTTTATCAACAGATGACTGATAAGCAGAACTTCCACCAGTACCTGCATCTGGTGAAGGAGGAGGAGGAGGATTGAAGTGAGATTATCCTTTATCATATTTCCTCGTTTTCTTCATTGCCTTTAGTTGATTCCTGGAAAACTGCATCCATGGTCCTGAAATTGGACAATCATGTAAAATATAGTATGGAATATCATTTATATCTTTAATTTTCTCCTGGGGAACTCTCTTTAGAGCCTTGCTTCTAGCTTTCCTCTTCCTTGCAATGGTTGCAGAGGATTCATCAGAATCAGTTCTGAATTGATCACTATCTGAGCTCTAAGGATTGTCATATAGTTCATCAATCCTTTTGATGGAATCTCTTTGTTGTTGGGATTGAACAAAAGAAACAACAGCAGCAGCAGCAGCAGTAACAAAAACAGCACTAACAGATGTAACTGGAGAAACAGATTCATAAATAATAACAACAGAAACAGCAGGCTCAGAGTCATTAGCCTCTGTCATAAGCACATCATCAGAAACTAAACTTTCCACAGCCTTAAAAGAATTTATATAAGAAGATATTATGCTAGGCTCACAGCTAGAAATAGGCATAATGGCCTTAGTAAGATCTTCACTTTTCTGATCTGGAAGACATCTGAGGTAAACAGTATCAAACTCTGACAGCGGTGACCTGAGGTCAACTGTTATAACTGGAACTGGAGCCGGAACTGGAATCTCTGAAGCAGGCAATCTCTCTACTTCATATGGCATCTCCCCCTACCTAGATTCAGTAGTTACTAGATCAAGGCACCCAACAGAAGGGATTGCCTGATGAGTATATAGGGAAGAAAGCCTGTCAGGTAACTCCTGAACTGATTTCAGAAGTGGAGCCAGGGAGGTCTCCAGCAGGAGTGATAGCCTTGGAGCTAATATCTCGTAGAGCTTATCTGTTATGGCTGAGAGATCTACTCGCTCAAGTGGTGCTTGAGTAGAGGTAGAGATGAGTGTGGTAGAGATGGATGTAGGAGGAGCTATAGATGTGGTTGGAGAAAGTGTTAATGTGAATGGTAGAATTGATGGTTGAGATATAGGAATGGTGGAGATGCAAGTTAATGGAATGGAGATAGATGGAGTGAAGGATGGTTGAGCAATGATTTCTTGTAGTAGTTGTTGATATGATGTAGAAGAAGATGGTGGCTCAAGGGGTGAGGAGTGAGAGTCATCCATATAGGAATCATCTAAGAGAGTGAAGGATGGAAGGTGAGATGATGAGTCAATGGTTATCTATGGATAATGATATAATGGATGGAAACGATCTTCAGTGGATATTGGTGTTGGTGAAGGAATTGAGTTTGGAGATGGAATGGATATGGGGGATGAAATTGAGATGGTTATGGTGGATGTGATATTTATTGAGGGAACAGTAGGTGGAGAAGGTGGAGATGAGGAGGCAGGCAGTTCTTCTGATTTGGCAGTTGCCTGAGGGGAAGTGACTGGATCAATCCTGGTTCCTGAAGATGAGATGACTATAGAGGCTCTGCTTGGCTTTGCAATTTTCCTGTCCCATTTGCCAAAAATGGAACAGGTTAACCTCTTAGAGGCATTGATATGCATCCCACTTGAAACAAGCAGCTCAGGGCATCTGCTATGAAGAAATAGCCCTATAATCCTTCCAAAATTGACAAAGGTTTTAGTCACTTTCTTCTTAATTAGGTCAAAGAAAACTTCTCCCCAATTCAACTGTTTCTTATCCACCAAAGCACTCATTAAACATAATTGATACCTGGATATGGTATCATGGGCAGAATGTTTTGCTAACAGGACCTTTCCAACAACATCTGCTAGAAACTTGTATTCCACTGACAGATTTTTCTTAAGCAGCTTGTTAGGGTTTGCTGCTGAATGATCCATTCTATCAAGCATACTTGCAAACTCTTCTCCAAACAACTCAAGAGAATCTTGACCAGTACTTAATTGAAAAACTTCTATTAATATAGCAGGAGTAAGAGATACCTGAATTCCTGATATAGTTCCAATCACTATATTTTGATCTTGATTGTGAGCAGTATACACCCATTCTTTGATTTCATCTACAGCCAGTTTTATCCTTGTGGTCATGCTGTGTACTATCTATTGATCTTTGAATAAATCCAGAATATCTTTGAAAATCTAATCACTATTCTCAAACGATTCCATATCGATATCGAATCCAGTGTCAAATTTCATTGCTGCCAAAACTGTAACAGAAATGACCATTTTTACCTGCAAAAATGAACAAACAAAAGGCCAAGTTTAGAAAAGTTTGGAGGGAAAGGGAAATTCTGCAGAGTATGAAAATGCAAAGGGAGAACGACGGCTGAAAAATGATTTTTATATTAGGGTTCGACGCAGAAAAGGAAAGATCGTTGAACTCCGTTCGACGATCTGGGCTTCTAAAGGAATCTGAAAGGTCTTCAACATCGTCAATCTCCGTTCGATGATATTGGAGAGCGTCGAGCTCTGTTCGACGATCGCTGACCGGAAGAAGATAGCTTAGCACTATCTGGAAAGCGCTGAACTTCGGTCGACGATTTCTAAAAACGTCGATCTCCGTTCGACGATCTTTGGGAAAAATGTCCAGCGCAGTTCAGAGACCAGAAACAACCTATAGACACTAGGAAAATCAAATTATTTGCCTAGTCTTGGTCAATTTTAGAGTTTTAAAATCTTGGATCTTATTTTAAACTTCCTCCATGTAACATTCCTAACTGATTCAGGAAGAATGTATGTTTCTTTTCATCCAATGGTTTGGTGAAAATATCTCCCCTTTGCAAGTCAGTTGGGATATATTGAAGTTCAATTTTATTTTTCTCAACATTATCCCTTAAAAAGTGATGCCTAATTTCTATATGTTTTGTCCTACTATGGAGGACTGGATTTTGTGCTATAGAATTAGCACTAGTGTTATCACAAAAAATTTTTGACTTCTCTAAGTTGTAGTCATAGTCTAAGAGCTGATTTTGAATCCACAAGATCTGTGAGCAATAACTACCTGCTGCCATATATTCAGCTTCAGTAGTTGATATGGACACAGATGTTTGTTTCTTGCAAAACCAGGAGACAAGTCTGTCACCAAAAAACTGGCAAGTTCCACTGGTGTTTTTCCTGTCTATTTTACATCCAGCATAATCAGCATCTGAAAATCCAGTTAAGTCAAATGCTGAGTCTTTTGGATAACAGAGACCTAGATTTGGACAACTTTTCACATACCTAAGAATTCTTTTTACTAGGGTTAAGTGTGACTCTCTATGGCTCACTTGGAATCTAGCACATATGCATGTAGCAAACATTATGTCAGGTCTACTAGCTGTAAGGTAAAATAAAGAGCCAATCATTGCTCTATATGTTGTCTGATCAACAGGTTTCTCATGTTCATCATCATCTAATACAGCATTAGTAGGCATAGGTTTTTTCATACATGATGCTTCAGACATACCAAATTTCTTAACCAATTCTTTTGCATACATGGTTTGAGAGATGAATATGCCTTCAACATGTTGTTTGACTTGCAATCCTAGAAAGAAGGAAAGCTCACCCATGCTACTCATTTCAAATTTAGAATGCATTAGGTTGGAAAACCTTTTGCATAGATTTGAATCAGTAGAACCAAATATAATGTCATCTACATAGATTTGTACTAGTAAATTGGACTTATGGGTTCTAATAAAAAGAGTTTTGTCTACTCTACCCCTTATAAAATCATTTTTCAGAAGAAAGCATGCTAGGGTCTCATACCATGCTCTAGGAGCTTGCTTTAGACCATATAATGTTTTATGCAATTTGAAAACATAATCAGGATGAGTTGGAGAAATAAAACCTGGGGGTTGTCTAACATAGACTTCTTCCTTGATCTCTCCATTGAGAAAAGCACTCTTTACATCCATTTGATATACTTTGAATCCTTTGTGTGCTGCATAAGCTAAGAAGATTCTTATGCCATCTAACCTTGCAACTGGTGCAAAGGTCTGGTCATAGTCTATCCCTTCTTCTTGAGAGTATCCCTGAGCAACTAGCCTTGTCTTGTTCCTTACAATGACTCCTTGATCATCCAATTTATTTCTGAACACCCATTTTGTTCCAACAATGGAGTGATCCTTTGGCCTTGACACTAGTTCCCAAACTTTGTTCCTTTCAAATTAATGTAATTCCTCTTGCATTGCAATGATCCAGTGTGGATCTTATTCTGTATCTTGAATAGATTGAGGCTCAATTTGAGAAAGAAAGCAGGTGTGCATCAGGTTTTCGTTGACCTGATTTCTGGTTTGCACACCAGCTGAGATGTCTCCAATCACTTGGGAGATTGGATGGTCTCTTGATGTTACTAAATCAACAGGGGGTGTTGATTGTTCACCAACCTGTGTTGTTGTTTCCTCTTGTGGAACAACAACTAGCTCTTCAAGAAGATTCTCTCCAAGATGTTGAATATCTTCTTCATCTTCACTGCTCTCATCCTTTTGTATAATATGTAACATGTCCAAATTTTCAGCAAGAGATTGTACCTGCAAAGATTCTATGGTAGAAGCATTCTTCTTCTTAAAAGACATGTTAGATTCATCAAATGATACATGAACAGATTCTTCAATTTTAAGAGTAGATTTATTATACACCCTATAAGCTTTACTGATCATGGAGTATCCCAGAAACACTCCTTCATCAGCTTTAGCTTGAAATTTTGCTACGTATTTCTTGTCATTATTGTGAATGTAACAAATACAACCAAAAATTTTAAAATAATATACTTTAGGTTTCTTCCCTTTGAGTAATTCATAGGGAGTCTTGCCCTTCAGCTTATGTATCAAACTTCTATTCAACACATAGTTGGAGGTGTTCACTGCCTTTGCCCAAAAGGATAGAGGAAGGTGAGCATCTGACAATAATGTAGTAGCAGATTCAATAAGGGTTCTATTTTTTCTTTCAACTACCCCATTTTGTTGAGGAGTTCTAGGAGTTGAGAAAGTGTGCCTGATCCCTTCACTCTGACAGAACTCTTGCATAAGAAGATAATCAAACTTTGTCCCATGATCACTTCTGATCAGGGCAATGTGAGTATTGAACTCACTCTGTATGCATTTGAGAAACTCTGTCAAACACTTAAAGTTATCAGACTTCTTCCTCAGAAAGAACACTCGTGTGAATCTAGAGAAGTCAACTACAACTACTAAAGTATAATATTTCCCTCCTAAGCTTTGTACTGTAATGGGTCCAAAGAGATCCATGTGTAATAGATACAAAATCCTAGGTGAATCACTCTCATTAAGTGACTTGAAGCTATTTTTGGTTTGCTTGCCTAATTGACAAACCCTGCAAAGTCCTTCCTTCTTGTAGGGGCCAGAAGGTAGTCCTCTAACAAGGTTGTCCTTGGATAGCCTAGCAATGGTTCTAATGTTTATATGTCCTAATCGTTTATGTCATAGTTCATTAGTTCTACAAATGGAATTGAACAAGCATATATTTACCTTAGTTGAAAGAAAATCTACAAGATAAATGTTACCTTTCCTTTTACCTGTCAACACAGTTGTGTTGTCCTCTGATTTGATTTTGCATGAGGATTTGTTGAAAGTCACTTGGTAGCCTTCATCACACAGTTGACTAATGCTGATTAAGTTGTACTTCAGTCCTTCCACATAAGCTACTTTCTTGAATGTGACTGAGCCAATCTGGACTGCACCATATCATTTTGTTAGTCCAAAGTTTGAATCACCAAATATTACTTTGGGTCCAAGTTTGGCTTTGAAGTATGTGAAATTCTCCTTGTTTCATGTCATGTGCTTTGAGCACCCACTATCCAGATACCATTGCTGGTTTGATGTTGGATAGGTCTTCACCTGCACATAAAATAATTTATTTGTTTTTGACCCAGTTTACCTTGGGCCTAGGTTGATAACCTTTAAATTCTGAAATAAAATACATCCCTGGTTGACTCTTATAGCCTTCAGGATGATATATCCTAGGAGGTATTATCCATTTAGTATAAGGGTTAAACCTCTGAGATGTAGGACCTGTAGGATTGAAGTTTGATTTACCTTTGAAAGATTTTTCAAAACTCTGAGCTCTGTTCGACGATCTCTGAGCTGAGTTCGACGATCTTGGGTCAGATCGTCGAGCTCCGTTCGAAGATCGACTATGCCAGAGTTCCGGGTTTAGAGATCGTCGACCTGAGTTCGACGATTCAGCCTGAGATCGTTGAGCTCCATTCGGCGATCGTCGAGCTCCGTTCGACGTTTTCTGTTGAAATTTTATTTTCTTAGGTAAATCAGAATTCTTCCTAGCCACCTCTACAACTCCCTTACCTTTATCTGAGATAAACTTGATTGGGGTTGTTAATACTATAGGTTGGCTGGATGAAGCACCCAAGCCCGGTGTACTATTGAATTTTGAGTTCACTGTGCTTGTGATTTCCATTAGTTTGATACTTCTCCCATTGAGGTATTCTTCAAACTTCTTGGCCTCTAATAGTTCACTTTTCAATGAGGTTATCTGCTTCCTACAGCATTCCAACTCCTCAGAGAGTTTAAGGTTATCTGATTTTAAGGTGCTTTGTTCAGATAGTTGATTTCTGAGAGAAATAATTTCTTTCTCAGATTTTAATAGATCTAAACAAAGTGCCTTAAATTCACATTTGAAGTCCTCTGAATTAAAATCAAATGAGTCTATTACCTGATCCTCTTCAGATTGAGTTTTTGATTTAGACTCTGACTCTTGTTCTACATCAGTATTGTGTTGAGAGGCATTGATAGCCATCATGCAGAACTCCTTTTCTTCAGCATCATCTTCATCATCACTTGAGCTGGATGAAGCTTCTGATTCTTCTTCTGTTTCACTCCAGGTTTCAGCTACAAACCCCTTCCTGGTATGTTTGTTCTTACCGGAGGAGGGTTTGTCATTGCTGTTTTTCCTGAAGTCTTTGTCTCTTCTCCTTTCTTTCCTGTCCTTCTTGTTCTTATTCTGATTTTCTGGACAGTCAGGCACAATGTGGTCTGGTTTCCTGCATCCAAAACAAATAATTTCTTTGTTATTGGACTTATCATACCTTGTCTTTTCATGCCCTCTGAATGACTTTTTCCTGAAGTCCTTCCTAGCCATTTTATAAAACATTTTGGCCAGTAAGCTTAGCAGCTCTTCATTGCATGTGACCTTGTCTTCAGGCTGATCTTCAATAGCTTTGAATGCTATTGATTTCTATTTTCTGATTTCTGGTGAAGCAGCCTTCTGCTCTTCTTCTCTGTTCTTGATGAGCAGCTCATAAGACTTGAGCTTGCCCAAAAGTGCCTCAGTGGTGATCTCATTTAGGCTTCTGGCATCCTTGATTGGCCAGATCCTTGAGTCCCAAGTGCTGGGGAAGCACATTAGGATTTTGTCAATGAGTTCAGTCAATGAGATCTCCTTGTCCAAGGTTTTCAGTTCATTCACTATAAGACTGAGTCTGGTATACATATCCGCAACTGACTCAGTTTCTCCTTTCTTGAAGTTCTCATACTGAGTTATGAGATGAGATCTTCTATCTTTCATTTCATCTGCAGATCCTGACACTATTTCAGATAGTTTGTCACATATCTCTTTTGCTGAGTTGCATTCAGCTACTTTTTGAAATATGTCATCAGACATGGTTTGTGCCAAAATGTTCATTGCTTTGGCATCTGTAACTTTCCATTTTTTGATTTTTACATCTGTTCCTGAAGGAGGTGGAACAACACTTGTACTTGTATCTGTTGGGGGTCTTGGACACACTGTCAAAATAGAATTAAAGATATCTTCATCAATAGAATTCATGTACAATCTTATCCTTGCCTTCCAAAGTGCAAACTTAGATAGATTGCGCACTGGAGGTCTGGTGCTAGCATAATCTTTGTTCTGTGCCATGGTTTTATATAAAGATAAATATAATACAAATAATAAAAATAAGAATCCTCTATAAAAGATTGATCTTATCAGAGATCTTTTGGTTCAGGTGTTAGCCTGTAGGAACAACTAATCTGATGAAGATTTAATTGAATAACAACCAATTAAGGTATGATATTTTAACCAACCCCCCTCTGATACCAATTGAAAGTGGGGATAAGATCTACCTTAACTCTAGAGGGGGGGTGAATAGAGTATATTAAAATAATTTTCAAGTTAAAAATTATTTTGTAGTGGAAGACTTAATTTAAATATATGTTTAAGGTGCTTGCAGTAAATAAAAATTATGAAACCAAGAAATAAAAACACAGCACACAGCAAACAAAATATAGCAACCAGAAGACACAAGGAGCTATAGTGGTTCCCCAATCAATCTGGGTACATCCACTCTTCTACCACCCTAGGTAGGAATCTACTGCAGGATGAGTTGATCAGGTGTCCTGGGAACCAATGAGCTTTTGATAAGGTGCTCAAAAACCAAACTAGATTTTTTTGATCAGGTGTCTTGCCACCACTGAGTTTTGACAAGGTCTCAGAAACCAACACAAAACTTTTGAAGGGAGTTTTGAGAAACCCTTTTACAGCAGAAAAAGAAAGAGGTGAGATGTTCTTCTCTGTCACAATCAAAGAGAAGACTAGTGGATGATGTTGTCAAAGCTCCCCCTGAGATCTGGAAGTTGTTCAGAAAGAGAAGCTTTGCACTAGGGTGATAGGCCTTCAGTAGATGAGATCTCCAGCAAAGGATGATTCCAGCAGTTGCTGAAATGTGTAGTGTCTGGAGTCTTGATGGATGAAGCCTCTGAACACTTGAGTCAAAAGAGATCTAGAAAATCTTCTTTTTTGTATGTTGATCTCCTTTAGTGGTATGTGTTCTGAAAGAATTCTGTCTATGTGTCTGTCTGTGACTGTTCTCTTTCTGTGTATGACTGTTAGGAGTAGCAGAATAAAATCCTCTTTTATTCCTTAGATCTGAAAAGAATGAATTGATTCTCTGTCTCCAAGATAGCCGTTAGCCACTCATTAATGACTTCCTTAAATGAATTTTGTCTCTGGAGGAAAGTCCTAGAAAACATTCCTTTAAATCTCCCTTAAAACTTGCTCCAGATTAATTGAAACGACTACAAGATCCTTGAAATAAATGCTGGGAATAAATAAGATAGAATTCCATAACTGTCTGAATTTGAATCTTGAGAATCGTCGATCTCTCTAGAAAATCGTCGACCTGAGCTCAACTACCGTCGACCTGAGCTCAGAGACTGGAACTAGACTGGAAATAGAAATCATCGATCTGAGCTCAACTATCGTCGACCTGAGCTCAGAGACTGGGAAAACAGCTAGAGACAGAAACGTCGATATGAGCTCGAAGATCGTTGACCGGCGTTCGATGACTCGTTGAACTGAGCTCAGAGATAGTCAAACTGAGTTCGACGATTCGTCGACCTGAGCTCGACGAAAATGACTTAGTCTCCTGAATTTGAATATTTGATCTGAGGGTCTTGGGGGCAGCTTTCAAGCCTAAATTCTAACCCTTAGACTTAATCTAATTGACCTTAAAAACTACACAGGGAGGTCAAAACAATTTTCCTAAGGACATAGTGATCCTTGCCCAAATCAGTAATAGGGTGTTCCAACAACCCCCTCCGTGTTAGCTGCCCCGGTGCCGCGTTTTTGTGTATCAACAGTTAACACGCGACCTTCAGATCCGGTCAGACGGTGAACAGCGACAGTTAACCATGTCAGATCATCACTCAGCCGAGAACTTTGCTCCAATTCCTAGAGAAGATCCTCTCTGGGAAGCCTTTGAGCAGTCGCGCCGTGAGAATGCTCAACAGTTCTAAGCGATCAACCAAATGCTTGATATGATCACACAGCGGATAAATTCTCAACCTGCAGCAGCTCCAGCTCCCCCGATCAACCCAGCGCCAACTTTGGAGCATCAGCAAGCTTATCCTCAAGCTTGCCCGCCAGTCTATCCTCCTCCTTTCACAGCAACCTTCCCGCAAGGTCCTACAGCTCCTCTGCGACCTCAAGATGAAGAAGTTGCCGCTCGCCAAAACTTCTTCCGGGAAGCAGCGCGGGAAAGCCCTGCTAGATTTCTCAATTTCTAGGGAAGTCATCCCTACCTTGTATCTCCTGCCTTTGCTCCTCCTGCAGCAGCTTTTCCTTTTTATACTCCTGCTTCTTTGGCAGCTGCAGCCTACGCCCCTTTCTGTCCTTATGTTGTAGAGGAGCAAGAAGAGCCTTCACCATTCACAGAAAATGTTCGTCACGAACCAACTCCGACTAACTTCAGAGAGCCCCGGTTACCAATCTACACTGGAGAGACTGATCCAGTAAAGCGCCTTCAAGCCTTTGAATCAGCTGTTGCTCTCAAGACCCTTTCAGATGCGAACAAGTGCAAGCTCCTTGTCACTACTTGATGGGCAAGTGAGGGATTGGTTCTATGGCCTCCATCCTCACTCCATCACTTCCTTCATTGATCTATGAAGGGAGTTTCTTCTCAGATTCTCTACCTCAACCAAGAGAAAGGGCGGTCCTGAATCCCTCTTTGAGATCAAGCAGCGCAGCAATGAAACTTGGTCTCAGTTTGTTGATCGATTCCAAAGAGAGATTTTGGACATCGAAATTACTGATCAAGAAATGTACAGAGTGGATCTTATTCACGGTCTTCGTGAAGGGCCTCTCATGTTTGAAGCCAATGTCCGAGCTCCAAGGACGTACCAAGAGTTGATTGCTCTAGCCAACTCATACATTCGAGGCGAAAAAAGCAACCCAGGCTTCGCCTACAAGCTCTTATCAGAGAAAGATCCTTCTCACAAGCATCCTCCAAGGTCTCCTCACAATCATTTCCCATCTCACTCAAGAAAGGAGAGAAGGTTCCAACGCCTTCGAAACTCCTTCCCGAGCCATGAACATGCTCAAGACTCATTGATACCACTAGCTTCTTCTCAAACAGCAGCAGTTCAGCAACAAGACAGTGACTTGCATGAGTCTGATCTCGACGAGGCCATACTAGAAGTAAGCCAAATCATGAAAGATAGGACAAGCTATAAGAAGCTCTATCGCCCAACCGATCAAAGGTCTAGAAACTTAGAACCATACTGTGAATTCCACAAAGAGACAGGTCATCTGACCAAGGACTGTCGAGCACTCTACCAGCTTGTGCAAAGGATGCTTCGGTAGGGTAAGATGCATGACCTGCTTCCCAAAGAAGATCGTCCTGGTCCAGCAACCTCAAAGGGCAAAGAAGTGGCAGATGTTCCTTGCTCCTCCAAAGGAGTGAACCTAGTCGAAGAGCCTCTTCTCCTCGTTGTTAACAACACTGTCGAATTCTTTGATGCTGACGACGAGGGTGTGCTTGGAAGGCTATTCTAAGCAAGCAATGGACTTCACAGTCCTCTAAAACTCCTCATAACTCTGATGGGTTACTTCAACTCTTACCCTTACTCTCTCATCAAAACATTTTCATTACTAAACACTTCTCAGTGTTCATTACTTGCTTTTCAACAAAGCTTTTATCTGGGATCTTATACTGACACAGTTGTAGGATCTTGTGGCGCCCTTAGAGGGGGGGTGAATAAGGGCTCTTTAAACTTTTTTGAACTTTTTATAAAATATGAAACTAGATACTATGTTTGAGACAGATCAATGAAATGAAAAACAAGATTTTATTTCTCCAAAATATATATGTAAAATGATTCCAATAAAGCTTGAAATCAAGGCTAACAACGATAATAGTTTTTAGCTTTTTCACTAATCCTTCTCCCAAGAACCGGTAGGCTATAGTCAATATCTCCCTAGATATGGCTACTAGCCTCCCCCTAAATCAAACCTATGATCTAGACGCTGCACAAAATGCTGTGATTTACTCCTAAGCCACACACGGACCTAGACACCACACACAAGGTGGTGATTTGCCCCTAAGCCACACACGGACTTAGACACCACACACAAGGTGGTGATTTTCCCTTCCCAATTACAAAGATAAAGAGTGAAAATGAAAGTACAATAGTAAAACTTAAAAACTCCCTCAAAATCACGAGCTCTGAAGATGATGGTGGACCAATGAGAAGATCTCCAATCTTGAACACACAGTCGTATCTCCTTCGCTCTTGAGATTTCAACGGACCAAGGGAGTTCGTCTGGAAACGGAGATGAAGGCTCTAAAAATTCTCTGGGAAAACAAAGCTCTGCACTATCCAACTCTTCCCTGAAATTTTTGGCCGTATATATCACTTCATGTTGTCGCCAGCGGTAGAGTTAACACCCCGCGATAGTAATAACTCTCCGTTGCTTGATACGTGGAACACGTCGCGCGGATTTTCAGATCTGAGCGGAGAACGTGACGATCGTGGGATATCGCTCGGCGACATCGGTATCGCCCCGCGATATCGCTGAACCGTGACTTCGTGCACGGCAACGTGCGGATTAAGGCTGACGTCAGCAGGAACTGATTATGCTATCGCCCGCGGTAGCGTTATCGCTAGTGATAGCGCGGTTTTCCTTTTCATCAATGCCATGCTCAGCCTTTCTTTTGTACATAAAAATGTTGGTATCCCTGCACATTTAAAACACATACCAAGATCAAATACATCCGGGATTTGTTATTCTCAAACTAAGAAGCGCGGAACGCATGCTTCAACAATCTCCCCCTTTTGATAATAACAAATCCACTAAGAAAGAAATTGCGTGAGATCAGGAGAATGTGAAACAATTCAAATAATCATTATGAATCAAAGTGAATAAATAGTTATAATAAACTCCTCATATAATAAAGACTAGTTGCTCCCCCTATATTTTCCCCTATGTAAAAGAAGAAATAGTTACTCCCCCTAAATGTACTAATCAATTTATTTCGTACTTAATCTCCCCCTTTTGGTATTAGCAAAAGATGGTGGGAAAAAATATAGCGAGGTGGAAATGCGGAAGCTGAAAGAAGCTGCAAGAGTATAAATAGAATGGAGAAGCACGAGGAGTAGGATATAGACAGTAAAGACCATGGAATAGTGTTACCTTAAGATTTGGAAGTTTATCAAAAAAATGTATGTTATGGAAAAATTAATTTAAGAGTTGAATGTAAACATTGAAAATTGTCAGGTCAAGATATCGAAAACAGGAAAATCGATGAAATGGAAGAGAAGAACTATGACCGGTTCAATTCTCATGAGAAGAAATTTTATAAATGATAATGATGTGTACATGTGAAGAGTGATTTATTATACATATTCCTTAAGAAATAATTGTTACATAAAGGTTTGCAATATATGGATACAAGAAGCTAACATCTTTGCATAGAGAACCTCATGTCATAAAGAGTTTTCTTTTAAAAAAATGGCCAAGTTTGTTTGCACAAGACACTTTACAATCCTAGTCAAGGTGCTCAACCTCACAATGCTCATTAAGACTTATTAGGAGGGTGAGTAGAGCTTGATTGGAGTATCCTAGTCATGTGTAATTGTTTTTTTTAATTGTTTTGCATTCATTTTTTTAAGAAACTTTGACTTAGGACTCCGAATTCACTTGTATTGCAAACACAAAAAAATGGTTTTTTTAGACTGGCCATCAATTTTGAAAATCAATTTGAATGAGGCATAAATGAAAAATGTAGCGATGTATTCGAATCTTTGAAACAAACCAATAGCATGTAAGAAGAAACTTAAGGATGTGTAACTATCAGCTCGTGTCATTGTTAGCACATTATCAGGCATAAAATGTTACTCATACTTAGAGACATGCGGAAACAAGTCTATTCACGTTCCAGTCATCAACGATATAGGTAGATATCAAGAGCACGACAAGTTAAAAATAATTTTCAAAGAACTTATAAACTAATAATCACACATGTACTAGGTATCATATTCTGATAAGCATCCAAAACTTTACTGTAATACTAGAAACAGTTTTTTAAAAAAAATTGCAGAATATTTGGAAAGTGGGGCTAAAACGTGCACTATCGCCAGTGGTAGCGATACCGCGCGGCGATAGCGGTTTTTGATATTAAAGGCGAAAAACCGAAGGGGGATGAAACTAAAGCCAACTCCGGAAGAAGAACGAGAATGGGGGAGTCCAGTCGAGGATCCTCCACGACATTCGATAAGGCGGATGCGAAGGCCTAGAGAACCAACTCCGACTTCTAGTGAAGATGTGAATGTGTCTCGCTTTGATACCACTTGTAGGATCTTGTGGCTCTGTTGTTTGTATTCTCTTTTTCAGTGTTATCCTATGTGCTGACCAGTTTTATGTTATGTTTTATGTTATGTTTATGTGTTGGCCAGTTCTTAATTTTGATTTATAAATCTAAGATTCCAAGTTCTAATCTTAACCTTGAAAAGCGTGAATCATTAAGTGATTTTGTGAAAATATCTGCTATTTGAGAATCTGTTCCAATAAAATTTATTTTAATATGTCCTTTCTTTATGTGATCCCTAATAAAATGATGATGAACATCTATGTGTTTGGATCTAGAATGTAGTACGGGATTGTTCGTTAAATCGATAGCACTTTTGCTATCACATTTTAATTCAACATTATTTTGGTGTACGCCAAAATCTTCTAGTGTTTGTGTCATCCAAAGTGCTTGAGCACAACAACTACCAAGTGCAATATATTCGGCCTCAGTAGTGGAGAGGGCAACATAATTCTATTTCCTACTCGACCAAGAAATAAGTGTTGGGCCGATAAAGTGACAAGTGACACTTGTGCTCTTTCGATCTAATGAACACCACGCATAATCAGAATCAGAATATCCATGTAACATAAAAGAGTCATTATGAGGATACCATAAGCCTAGTTTAGATGTTCCTATAAGATATCTAAAAATACATTTCACCGCTTTTAAATGTGATTCTTTTGTATTAGCTTGAAACCTAGCACATAAACAAACGGCGAACATAATATCGGGTCTAGAAGAAGTTAAATATAATAAAGATCCAATCATACTTCTATAAAGGGTTTGGTCAATTGAAATACCACTTTCATCTTTTCCCAATTTCAATGAAGCACTCATAGGAGTATTTGCATGTTTAAGGTTGTCAAATCCAAATCTTTTTAACATATCATGAATATACTTGGATTGACAAATAAAAATACCATCATGTTTTTGTGTAATTTAGAAACCTAGAAAATATGAAAGTTCTCCTACCATGCTCATTTCAAATTCATTTTTCATAATTTGAACTACTTCATTTCATAACTCTTCATTAGTGGCTCCAAAAATAATATCATCAACATAAATTTGCAAAATAACTAAATCATGATCAATTTGCTTAATGAAGAGTGTAGAATCGGCACTTCTCATTTTATAATCGTGCTTTAATAAGTATTGAGTTAAACGATCATATCAAGCACGAGGCGCTTGTTTTAACCCATAAAGTGCTTTATCTAATTTATAAACATAATTTGGATATTTTTCATTAATAAAGCCAGGGGGTTGTTCTACATAAACCTCTTCTTTTATATACTCGTTTAAAAATGCAGTTTTGACATCCATTTGATATAATTTAAATCTTTTAAAGCAAGCAAATGCAAGAAATATCCTAACCGCTTCTAATCTAGCAATGGGTGCAAAAGTTTCATCATAGTCTACCCCTTCAATTTGTGCATAACCTCTTGCAACTAATCTGGCTTTATTTCTAATAATTCTAGAATCACTATCCAATTTATTTTTAAAAATCCACTTTACTCCAACTACGGGATGATTTTTGGGTCATTCTACAAGATTCCAAACCTTATTACGTTCAAATTGATTAAGTTCTTCATTCATTGCTAAAAACCAAAATTCATCATTTAAAGCGGTGGAAACATCTTTTGGTTCTATTTCAGAGACAAAGCAAAGGTTTGAAAACAAAACATGTAAAGAAGAATGAGTACTTACCCCTTTTTGTGCATCTCCAATAATAAGCTCCTTCGGATGATCCTTTGAAAATATCAATTCCCTTGGAGGGACATGTTTTTCTCTTTCTTCTTCTTCTTTTCCTTCTTCATTCCTTTCATGTTCTTCATCATCATTTTCCATCAAAGGAAGGGGTTTATCTTCTTTTCCTGTAATTTTCTTATCTACACATGGAACAACCTCATCAAACCTAACATGAATAGATTCTTCAACTATTTTCGTTCATTTATTAAAAATTCTATAAGCTTTACTAGTTGAAGAATACCCAATAAAAACTCATTCATCACATTTTTCATCAAATTTTCCTAAGGAATCTTTATAATTTAAAATAAAACATTTACACCCAAAAACTTTGAAATAAGAAACATTTGGTTTTTTATTAAAAATTAATTCATAAGGAGTTACTTTTAAAATAGGGCGAAGCATTACTCTATTAATTACATAACATGCAGTACTCACCGCTTCAGCCCAAAAAGATTTTGGTAAAGAAAATTCAGATAACATCGTACGGGCTAGCTCTTGAAGAGTCCTATTTTTCCTCTCCACTACACCATTTTGCTGTGGTGTGCGTGGAGCTGAAAATTCAAGTTTAATTCCTAACTCCGTACAAAAAGAAATAAACTTTTCATTTTCAAATTCCGCTCCATGATCCGAACGTATGCGTTTAATTTTTAACTCAAATTCATTTTGAATACGCAAACATAATTTAGAAAATTCTGAAAATGCATCGGATTTGGAGGTTAGAAACAAAGTCCAACAAAAACGTGAATAATCATCAATCAATACAAATGTATACTTTCTACCTCCTAAGCTAGAAATAGTAATTAGCCCAAATAAATCCATATGAATTAATTGGAGTGGCCTAGTTGTAGAAATAATATTTTTACTTTTGAAAGATGATTTTGAAAATTTTCCTTTTTGGCAAGGCTCGCATAATGAAGATAAATTCCCATTTATCAATGGTAAACCTTTGATTAATTTATCTTTTGAAAGTTTTTTAATTAACTTTGCACTAGTATGTCCAAGTCGCCTATGCCATAATTCTAACTCATCATTTTTCGATAAAAAACATTTTAAAGTAGAATTTGAAAAATCATAAAATTTAATCATATATATGTTATGGCATCTAGGTGCGGTAAAAACAATTTCATTTGTTTTGTAATCAATATTTTTGCATAAATTTGTAGAAGATTCAAACAAAACATTTAAACCCTTATCACATAATTGGCTAATAGAAATCAAATTATGTTTTAAACCTTCTACGAATAAAACATTTGAAATTGAAAAACTTTCGTTACCCACAACACCGACGCCGATGATTTTTCCTTTTCCATTATCTCCAAATGTAACAACTCCTCCTTTCTTCATCTCCAGGCTAAGAAACTTCTCTTTATTGCCCGTCATATGCTTTGAACAACCTGAGTCCAAGTACCACACATCTTCTTTGTCCTTAGCCTGCCAACATACCTAGAAAGAGGATGTGAGTAAAGATCTGGCTACCCAAGTGGTTCCACCCATAGTATAGGTAGAGGCCTTAGGCATCCAGATTTGCTTAATTTACTTTTTCCTTTCTTCCAGCACGAGTCCGTCGTGTGACCAAATCTATTGCATTTGGCACATATAATATAACAAGGAATATAACTTCTCTGGACTTTTACTGTAAGAAAATGTAGTATCAGTTAATTTATTATTATCATAATTTTTAAAACTCGATTTTCTGGATTTCTCGCTATCGCCGGCGGTACTGCCTGTCGCCGGGCGATAGTTACCAGTCGTGTATCCGAGTCCAAATCTTCCAGATCCGTGACATTGGTAACCTAAGATCATATCCAGTGATCTTTGGCCCAATCCAAACTTTTTCATGGCTAGTGTTAAGTCATTAATCTGCTTTCTCATTTCATTATTCTCGGATACTAGATTTACACATCTACGTTCAAAAGCTTTCTTTCCTTCATGGACTTTGGAAATAGAAGATTTCAGATCTCTCTCTAAAATCTCATTCTTTTTAGTGAGAATTTTTATTTCTGAATGAGATTTGGAAAAAGATTCTTCAAGCTCTTTTATTCTTCCCATAAAGTGATCACACTCTTGGCAAGAGACTTTTTCTTTTCCAATAGTCTTATTTTCATTTAACAATTTTTTGTTTTCTTTAATTAAAACTTTATTTTCAGTTTTAAGAAGATCATTATCTTTTAAACTTTTTTCAAGATATTTGCAAGTCTTTAAAAATTCAGAAAATAATTCATCATAAGTTGGAGGAGTTACCTCAGTGTCTCTTTGGACACTGCACTCGTCATGAGATATGACGCTTTTTCTCATTAGGCACATATTGGCCTCCTCCTCCTCGCTTGAGCTTGAACTGCTTGCACCCTCAGAAGTAGTATCATCCCATGTTTCAGCTTTCAGGACCTTCTTCTTCCCTTTGTGCTTCTTTTCTTTAAGTTCTTTCAAGTACTTTGGACACTTGCTTCGAATGTGTCCTAACTTCCTGCAATGATAGCACTCCGGTGGGGGTCTCTCTTCCTCCTCATCGTCGTCATCCTTTTATTTTTTCTTTCTAAACGTCTCCTTCTTAAAATATTTTTTAAAAGTATTTCTCCTCTCCGGATTTCTCATAAGTTTTTTAAATTTTCTAACAAACAGACTTTCCTCATCTTCTTCTTCCTCCTCAGAATTAATACATTCCTCTTTCTTAGATCTTAGGGTCAACCCCTTCTTCTTAGGCTCCATGTACTCTTGTTGTTGAATTTTCAATTCAACTTCATGAGTTTTCAAGTTCCCAATCAGGCTTTCAATATTAAGAGATTTAAGATCATGAGATTCAGAAATAGCCGTCACTTTGGGATTAAACTTAGGGGGGAGAGATCTAAGAAGTTTTCTCACCAAATCCTCATTTGAAAAATTTTTACCAAGCACTTTTGAGTCATTCACTATCTTGGTGAATCTGGTGTATATTGAGTCTACGTCCTCATCCACTTCCATCCTAAACTTTTCAAATTCCGATTCCAGTTGAAACAGCTTCGAGTCTTTCACCTGCGAGGTACCTTCATGAGTTACTTCAAGTAAATTCCAAATCTCATAAGCATCATTGCAAGCACAAGTTCTATTAAATTCAGTCCTATCTAATGCACAAAATAATGTATTCATGGCTTTTGCATTATTTTTGCACCTTAGCTTATCCTGATCATCCCATTTATCTTTTGGTTTTTCCATTTCTACATCACCTACTGTATAAGTGGGATGAGCATAATTAGTCTCTACCATATTCCAAACTTCAATATCAAGAGAAATAAGAAAACACTTCATCCTAGTTTTCCAGTAATTATAGTCAGATCCAGTGAATAATGGAGGTCTACTAATTCCTTGCCCCTCAAAAAAAAGCATGGTCATGCTGCGCCATAATTCCTGGTGGTGAAACCGTATTAGGAATAACCAGGCTCTGATCCCACTTGTAGGATCTTGTGGAGCCCTTAGAGGGGGGGTGAATAAGGGCTCTTTAAACTTTTTTGAACTTTTTATAAAATATGAAACTAGATACTATGTTTGAGACAGATCAATGAAATGAAAAACAAGATTTTATTTCTCCAAAATATATATGTAAAATGATTCCAATAAAGCTTGAAATCAAGGCTTACAACGATAATAGTTTTTAGCTTTTTCACCGATCCTTCTCCCAAGAACCGGTAGGCTATAGTCAATATCTCCCTAGATATGGCTACTAGCCTCCCCCTAAATCAAACCTATGATCTAGACGCTACACAAAACGCTGCGATTTACTCCTAAGCCACACACGGACCTAGACACCACACACAAGGTGGTGATTTGCCCCTAAGCCACACACGGACTTAGACACCACACACAAGGTGGTGATTTTCCCTTCCCAATTACAAAGATAAAGAGTGAAAATGAAAGTATAATAGTAAAACTTAAAAACTCCCTCAAAATCACGAGCTCTGAAGATGATGGTGGACCAATGAGAAGATCTCCAATCATGAACACACGGTCGTATCTCCTTCGCTCTTGAGATTTCAACGGACCAAGGGAGTTCGTCTGGAAACGGAGATGAAGGCTCTGAAAATTCTCTGGGAAAACAAAGCTCTGCACGATCCAACTCTTCCCTGAAATTTTTGGTCGTATATATCACTTCATGCTATCGCCGGCGGTAGAGTTAACGCCCCGCAATAGTAATAACTCTCCATTACTTGACACGTGGAACATGTCGCGCGGATTTTCAGATCTGAGCGGAGAACACGACGATCGTGGGATATCGCTCGGCGACATCGGTATCGCCCCGCGATATCGCTGAACCGTGACTTCATGCGCGGCAACGTGCGGATTAAGGCTGACGTCAGCAGGAACTGATTATGCTATTGCCCGCGGTAGCGTTATCGCCAGTGATAGCGCGGTTTTCCTTTTCATCAATGTCATGCTCAGCCTTTCTTTTGTACATAAAAATGATGTTATCCCTGCACATTTAAAACACATACCAAGATCAAATACATCCGGGATTTGTTATTCTCAAACTAAGAAGCGCGGAACGCATGCTCCAACAACAGTTCCCTTCTCGTGATGCTTCCTTCTCTACCTTTTCTCTTTGCCAAAGAGATCACTACGCCAATGAGATATCGCCAAATCTGGAACGCTCCCTCCATGGATTGTTCTCTGGCACAACCGCTTCGACCACATATGGCAGGAGTATACCCATATGTGTAGTGGGAGTCATTCAATCTACGATGTTGGGCTTCAGACTTAGGATCCTAGCCGGCATCTGACACAGAGTGTGTGCTAGGGGAGCCTCATGTATTAGCTTTGCCGTGCTTTGCAAAGGATACATTACAATTACGGTGATCTTTGTTTGACAAGCAATGGCGATCAAGCGTAGTCTTGTCTCTTTGATCATCTCATAGCTGTGATGGCCAAACACTCTCTGGTACTCTCGATCCGTGCCTTTGCGGGTTCCCACAACTCCACTGATCACTCTACAGACAAGCAATAGCCCTCTTGGCGCAATTAGTCTCATTGATCAGTGATGCTTGTGCCCAAGGCAAGAGAGCAGTGCTTCTAGCGATCCTTCTCAGGATTTTTCTTCTTTCTTTTCTCTTTTGTGCCCTCCTAGAGGATGCGCGGCCATCCCTCTTTTAGTAGGACTATGCTCGGGATGATTTTCTCAAGCAAAGCGATGCATAAGGCCCACGGGGAACACCTGTGGCGGCATCCAGCCTTCTTTAGTCATTCCGAGTATAGACCTCTTTTCTTTCAATTGCCTTCTTTCACAGGTGAACAGGTTAATCCGACCTACCAAAAGGATTCCAGCATTCATTTTGCTTATGTCCATCCAGCCATATCAACAGTTAACACTTGCAAGCCTTCTCTTCACAGGTACTTGCAAGTTATTTTCATATCTTGTTTGCTTCTAACTCTTCTCCTTGCAGAGATTAGCAAACCCTTGCAAGCCTTCTCCACAGGTACTTGCAAGCTCCATTCATATATATTGTCTGCTCCTAATTGTTCTCTTTGTAGAGATCAACAGACACCTGCAAGCCTCATCCAGGTACTTGTAGTTTAATTCACTATTCTATGTCTGGTGCTCACTCTTCTCCTTGCAGTGGTTAGCAGGCGCCTGCAAGTTATATCCAGGTACTTGCAGCTTATTTCTGTATACAATACCTGCTCCTAACTCTCTTCTTGCAGAGATCAGCAGACCCTTGCAAGTTTCTTCACAGGTACTTGCACGTTACACACATATATCATGTTTGTTCCTAACTCTCATTTTGTAGACATCATCCGATACTTGTGAGTTTCTTCACAGGTACTTGTAAGTTACTTTCATATATTGTGCATACTTTTAACTCTTCTTTTGCAGAAACCAGCAAAGACTTGCAAGTTCCTTCCAGGTACTTGGAGTTCATTCTTCTTTCTTGTATACTCTTCATCCTTCCTTTTTTGCAGAGGATAACAGGTGCTCGCAAGCCTCCATCAGGTACTTGCAAGTTATTATGCTTTTATGTTTTCCTCTCACTTTCGTTTTGCAGAACTTAGTGGAAGACACACCTACTTCATTTTACAAAAGCAAACTCAGGTACACACTCGATGTACCACCCATACATGACTACCCTAACTTTCCTCTTGCAGGAAAATAGACATGCAGCACCAAACTTCTAAGGAGAGGCTTCAGGTTCTGTCTCTCCTTGCCCCCTTCTCTTTCCGTTGGGGTGGATCACGATTTTCGCGGGTCTCCAACTTTTTCGAAGTTCTTTTCGGAACTTAAAAAAGTGCGGGTATTATGTTAACCCCGAAATCGGCGATCCTTCCCAAGGGAGCCGGCTCGCTCATCGCGGCCTGCCCCGGGTTCCTCCTGGAGGCCGTGATGCCTTAGGTTGGGCGGACAGAATTCTCTCTCCGCTCAGGCCGCGCGGCCTGCGCGGTCTCAGCGGTCTGACCCCCAGGCTGCGTGCCTTCTCTTGGTCGGCAGGGTCCACGGACTACTTCCGCAGTCCGCCTCTACAGGCCGCCCCCTTTCGGCTTAACCGCGAGGTTGTGTCCGTAGGTCTCTCTCTCTCTGCCGGACTCAACTTCTTATCCGCCTAGGCCGGCAACAGGTTTCATATCCCTTCACCCAACCACATGGGCAGCCGACTCCTCCAGTCCGCCTGCAAGGCACGGACTCCAACTCCGGCTATCCACTAAGACCAGCAACAACCTCCAAGTCCCTCGCGAGCTGGGCGGACTCTAAGTGCGATCAAGACTTCCAGTTCGCCATCATTGGTGACCCCCAACAGCCTCAACAACTAGGCTCTCCATCACCAGCGCAAGCAGACTCAGCATTGCAGCAGTCGTGGACTTGGCGGACTCTCTATGCAGTCCACCCATTCCTTAGCCAGCACCAGCTTCTCAACAACAGCGGGGTCAACTCCTCCTCAGTTCGTAGGCCTTTCATAGGCTCAGCCAGTAGTAGCAGCTTCCTCCTCAGTCCGCAGCCTTCATGCAGACTCAGTCAGCAGCTGCGGACTCCTTCCAGTCCGCCACTCAGCAAACCCTCCAAAAGGCAGTGCCAGTCCGCATAACATCGTGCGGACTCGCCAGACTCCGCGGGCACTCTGCTGCCTGTATCCCTTGCAGCTCGCTCAGTTCAGCAGTGGCGGACTCTGCGGATTCTCCTCACAGTCCGCCACATAGCTTCCAGCATCCGCCAACACAGCAGTTGGCGGGCAGTCCCAGCTCAGCAGTGATGGACTCCGCAAACCCGCATCGCAGTCCGCCACTAGGTCTCCTATTATGCCGTCAGCAGCTCCGGCTCCAGTCCAAGTCCCAGTCCGCGCGGCCTGTTGCGGACTCCGTTTCTATCTCTCTCAAGTTACCGCCTCACCGGGGGTAACATCACCGCAAGCTGTTACCTCCTCGGGCCTATAAATAGCCCCCCATACCTCTCATAAGGGGGTCTGGTCTCTACGCTCGGAGGATCGCTCTCGCGCCCGAAGTCAGCCAGCCAGCCCAGCTCCTACGGACTCCAATTTTCAGACCGTACCCTCCTGCGACTTAGTCGCGCGGCCTGCAGCCCGTGGTTCTCCAGTCCGCGCGGTCTGCTTCCTTTGCTTAACCGCGCGGCCTGCCAGCTTTGCCCTTCAGTCCACGTGGCCTCCCCTGGCATTCTTCTCCCTTAGCCGCCAGCTTCCTTTTGTACCGCTTTATTGCTTTGTTGTAAAGGTGTATTGGCAATTTGTAGCTCTCGCATTTAATAAAAGGAAAGCTCGTCGCAAGAGTGGCATTTAAGCCGCGGCGGGTGAAGTCTGCTGTTGCCGCTGCTAGCGGCCCCTTCTCTCTCTCCTTTTTCCTAGCCCAGCTCAGCTCTTTTCGGCAAGCAACCTGAAAGCACAACCGTCATATTAACCGTCTGCTCGACAGCTCCTGATCAACCTCCTCCTCTCTTGATCAACCTTCTCTGTTGATTAAGCTTCTCCTCTGCTCTCAGCACCCTCTCCTCTATGCTCGCACCTCCTTGACAAGCTGCTTGTTCCACTCTCGATCACTCAGAAGCTTTCCTCTTCTCCTCTATCCTGGCAACCTTCCTTCATCCTCTTCCTCTCCTAGCCTGTGAGACCGAACACCCCCTCCATGTTAGCTGCCCCGGTGCCGCGTTTTCGTGCATCAACACGACTATATAATCTAGAAACTCTACCTTTGAAATGTAGAATATGCACTTCTTAAGGTTAAGGAATAAGGTTTCCTTCCTTAAGGTGGAAAGAGTCACTCTTAGGTGGGAGATGTGCTCGGCAGTGGAGGTGATATAGACTAAGATGTCATCGAAATAGACTACCACAAACTTTCCCAAGTACGGCCGAAAGACGTGTGTCATCATCCAGGAGAAGGTGTTGGGGGCATTGGATAACCCAAAGGGCATTACAAGCCACTCATATAGCCCATCCTTAGATTTAAACGTAGTCTTCCATTCATCTCCCTCACGGATCCTAATTTCGTGATAACTGCTCCTAAGATCTAACTTAGAAAATAAAGTGGCGCCAGCTAAAACATCCAAGAGGTCATCTAAACGTGGGATAGGGAACCTGTACTTGACGGTATTCTTGTTGATAGCCCGACTATCAACACACATTCGCCATGAACCATCCTTCTTGGGGGAAAGCAGAGCTGGTACCGCACATGTACTCATACTCGTCCTAATAAACCCCTTCTTTAACAAGTCCTCTATCTGAACCTACAACTCCTTATGGGCAGCAGGATGGAGTTGATAATGGGGCTGGTTGGGAAAGGAAGACCCCGGGATGAGATCTATCGCATGCTAAATATCTCTAAGTGGAGGTAACGTTGATGGAAACTCATCCGGGTACGTATCCCTATACTCTTCCAATAGGTCCTGTAGCTCACTGAGCAGGTCATCCAATACTCCAGAATCCGTCTTCGCACTCTGAAGGACTATAGCATACATCACTCCATCAAGAAACAGGTCCTTAACAAAATCCTTTCTCCTAATTAGGTTCAAGGCCTTCCTCTCAACTGGGATCGTGGTGTCCTTAACCGGTCCTACAGGTTCCTTCGGGATAGTCGGCCTCAACGTAATGGTCTTGCCATTGAACTTGAATTCAAACGTGTTGGCTCTGCCAAAATTCATCACATCACGGTCATAAAGCCAAGGTCGGCCTAACAACATGTGACAAGCGTCCATAGGAAGGACATCACACCACACCTCATCAGTATAAGATTTGAATGAGAGGGGGATTAGGCATCGGTTGGAGACTGGGACAGTAACCTTATTGATCCAAGCTACCTGCTAGGGAGTCAGGTGGGGTTCCGTGGTCAAGGTCATATGTGTAACGGCCTTCTCGGATATGACATTCACACAACTACCGCTATCAATGGTCAATTTCCAGAACTTCTCTCCACTCTTAAAAATCAGAGAAAATATACTTGTCCTCTTCCAATCATCTAACGGACGAGGAGTGGTCAAGATACAACGCATCACCATAAGGGGGTGATCGTCCTCTAAGTCACTCGGGACACCATCTGGGTCACTCTCTTCAGCAGCCTCATAAACTAGATCGGAGGGGTCGGTAGTCGAATCTAATAAGGCTATGGCCTTAGTATTTATTGGGCATTCAAAGGCATAGTGGCCCTGAACACCACAAGCATAACACATGGTATTGGACTTACTAACATTCCCTATGGGGATACGCTCACTGGTGGGATTCCTAGCGTTTCTAGCTGTGATAACTACCGATTTAGACTCGTTAGACCGAAATTTCTCTTTATCCTAGTATGTGGACGTGGATGCTCCCAGTGTGGACTTACCCTTCGCTTGGGAATAATGGGAGTGCGCCTTAGAGGAAATATGTTTTTCAATGTTAAAGGCGGCATTGAAAGTCGTGTTCAAATCCGTATGTCCATGGCATGGGAGTTTCCTTTGGATATCGAAAGATAGCCCCTTTTGAAACCTAGATAAAGTAACCTCAGGCACTTCTCTAAGGTCACAACTCACTAAGAGGTCCTTTAACTCACCCATCTACTCAGCTACTGATTTTGAGCCTTGCTGTAGGGTGGCTAGCTCATTTAACATCTGTGTACGGTAGTACGCGGGGACGTATTGATCAGACAACATGTTCTTCATTACGGGTCATCCAACTAGTGGGACTCTATTCCCGGTCCCTAGCCTACACTCCTCATTTAGCCAATATGTCTTAGCATACCCAGTTAACTTCATCCTGGCGACATGGACCTTCTGAAGGTCCGAGAGGGTGTGCCATTCGAAGTAACATTCCATGTCTACTACCCAGGTGAGGAAGATCTTGGGATCTCCCATGCCATCGTAGGTGAATGCATCGATCTTAATGGCCCTAGTAATATTGAAGTCATGCTCGGGGTGATGATCTTGACGAGGCATTCAAGGAGAGTTCCCATCAGAGTCAGAATCGTTTACCAGTTGGTGTCGGTTAGGTTGTCTCACATTAACGGGTGGAGGTGGTCGTTCTTGGTTCAGTAGGATTTGGGTTATCATGGTTCTAAGATTCGTCATCTCAGCTCATAGTCCCTCAATAGCCTCAGTATTTGCATCGCCGTTCTCATTCGCAGCCATTCTAGACGATGACGGTGTAGTGTACTTTGTTCCTAGTTTAGTGCGCATACATGGTTACAAAAAATTTGAAAGACGAATTTTTTTAGGGCTGAACCTAAAGTTAAAACAAGATATTTTGAAATTTTCCTAAAGTGACAGGAACGATGAACGTTAAAAAAAAAATTTTATTATTTTCGCAGAGAAATAAAGATTTTAGACCGCTATTTGCAGACCAGAAAAACTTTTTTTTCTTTTTGATTCGTTCCAATGAAGGAGAGCGGGGACGTTTGCAACATAGAAGTTGAAACAATCTCGCTTTGATACCAAATTGATGTAGCGTACGTCGCTAACAGCGGTCTTCACGAGAGAAGGCTCTACTTCGTCGTTCAACACACCCTTGATCCGCCGCACCTACACAAGCATCTATCACCCTCAATACGTAATCGTTTCACGCACAATGCATAAACATAATCGGAGAGTGATCGACTCTAAAAACAGCGATGAAAAATGAGTCGACTTGTCCCCAAGATAACACAAATGTTGCCAATCCTTTTTGACGGCAAGACCAAGGCTATAGGACAAGATCCGCTCAAGCAAAATGGACCTACCCGACCCGAAAAATGGAAACACGGACGATAACAATTTTATTCAGATATTTGTTAAAGATTGAAATTTAAAATTACGGAGAACATGATGGTTCAACCTCCACAAATCTAAAGAGAAGAAGCACTAGAGGAGGGGAAGAGATTACCCAACCTGTTGGTAGAAAGCACACTTGATAACTTGTGGGAGAATCGCTCTCTCCACGATTTCCACCGGCGTCGCACCGAATGGATCCATCGGCGTGGCACCGAATGGATCCATCGGCGTCGCACCGAGTGCGGTTGTCGTCCTTCATCCTTGGAGTCGCACCAAGAAACCACGTCGGAGGCTCCACGAGAGGGGAGGGCGAAGTGGGGGGAGGACTACACGGGGTGGCGGCTAGTCACAAGCCATGGCCAAACTCCTCATGAGAGAAGGCTGATTTAGGGTTTCCTTTTTTCATTCCCAATTCACTTAATAAGCCTCCTATATATAGGAGTTACAAAATAGATCCAACCATCCAAGATTGAGATGAAACCTCATCAATTTGGATGGTTAGTAGCACACCAAACTGTTTATATGCACACCAAAATTAAAGTGCGTGCATGAAATGAAAATATTACAAGTTCTAAATTAAATAAAGCATTTAAAGGAATTGAAATGGTCTTCAAATAAGTCTTTAAGTAGGCTTTGCACGCCGCGGACAGAGGTTGTAATGTTGTCTTCCGTTACCGGTCAAGGAGTCGTCATGTCGCCTAAAATCTTTATGTTGTAGCATTTCGGCGTCTGGATCATCATCAAGTGGTGGTGGAGGGGTCGCGGCATTAGCTAATCAATGAAGGGTTGATTTGAAGTTCGCTGTTAGTGATTTTGTTTTTCTGAAAGTTTCTCTTATGTCTGGTGTTAAAAGGTTTGGAAGGAACCACAAGTTAGACTCCCCGGTACGTGGGACCTTTTTAGATTCTTGAACGTGTCGGAGTTTCAACGTATAGGCTGGAGTTGCCTGCTACCTTCCCTGGTGTTCATGATGTGTTCCATGAGAGCCAGTTGCGGAAGTGTAGCCGTAGTGATCTTCAAGTTCTTGACACGGTGCCCCAGATTCAGCCCAACCTTTCATACGTGGAAGAACCTGTTTGTATTCTGGATTCTCAAGATCGAGCGTTGCGGAGAAAGACCATCCATATGGTTAAGGTTCGCTGGCGAAATCAAGATGTCGAGAGCGCGACGTGAGAATTGGAGTTGACAATGAGGGAATCTCATCCGCAGCTCTTCTCTTAGTCCTGGTATGTCTTTATGTTTTTGGTGGTGTTTGATTTTCTCTTTTTTAGTTTGGTTTTGGAGTTGTGTTAAGTTTTGTGACGAAACATATTTTTAAGGGGAGTGACTGTAATACCCCCGATTTTGTTCGATGATTTTATTTGATTTGATATCATCATATTTATGACGTCATGACATTACTTTTAATGTCGAGTTGACGGCGCGAAGCCGTTAAGGCATTTTCGCGTCTGTTCGGTCGAGTCGGCCAAATTCTCGAATTTTTTGTGAAATTGGAAAATTTTTCATTTGAAAATTAAGTTAAATAATTTTGGACTTGCTCGTCAAGTTTCATCGCGATCCGAATGATATTCGACCCTCGGCGATTTTTCGAAGTTTTGTGGAATTTATGTTCGCCGTAGATTTTGAAAATTTATCTCAAGAACGGCTTGTCGGATTTTGGTTTTGACTTCGCCATTGGGTTCGTAGCGTCAGTGTTCGCCGACGATGCGAATTTAGATTGATTTGGCATGCGTTTGGGCCTCCATTCTGAACTCGTGATTCCTTGTTCAAAAATATATAAATATGGTTATTTTAATATTAAAGCACTATTCAAAAATGTCATTTACTATTCATCTCTATAGTTTGATTTTTTGAATATATTTGTAAATTTCATTGTTCATGCAATTAAATTCTCGAGTAATCTGCCTTAGTTCTCGGGTAGACTTGGGCTTGTACTCGAGTAACCTTGGGCTTGTACTCGAGTAACCTTGAGCTTGTACTCGAGTATGCTTTTTTTGTATACTCGAGTACTATAGGTCCTTCTCGAGAACTCTAAGGGTGTTCTCGAGAAATCTCAGAACTTCTCGAGAATTCTGTTTCAGTCTGCTTTCGGGCGCCATTTTGAGGGCCAAAACGGTGTCATATAGAAAAATGGTTAACATGAAATTTGTTCGTCTAGACGAGATCTACAATTTTTATGTTGAGCACTTTTCTATTTGGAGCAATATTTAGCCTCTATTTTCATTTTTCAAGCACATGCACTTAATTTGATGGTTTTCTTCCTATTTAGACAAAATAAATTTTATAATTACATGTATATATATAGATACCTATATTCTCAAAACTTCATCTTTTTTCTTACGTTCAGACCGAAATAAAATCAGAGCGGTGACTCCCTCCCATTCGTGAATCTTTCCATGGCAGCCGACGGAGCTCCGGTGCTCGAAGTCTTCAACCGAATATAGATCTGCAAAGCTCTCGTCGAGAGCTACGCCATTGTGGTAAAACTTTCCCCATTTCTTGAGTTTTCTCGTTAAGGTATTTGGCCCTAACTCCGATTTTTGGCCATTTTTGTTAGATTTCGACTTCCCTCGTCTTCTCTAGCCCCGATCTACATCGATGAGTGATTTGGGCGTCTTTCTCCAGTAAAATCAAGGCAAGTGATGGTCTCCTTTTTAACTTCCCTTTTTTACCCTAATTATTGCAGAAATTTCTAACTGCTGGATATCATGATTATATTATATATTTTTGCTAATTATAGCACTATTGAGATCTCATACCTAATCCTATTCATGATTTTCATGTTCTTGATTATTACTATCTGACCCTGTAAATGCTTAATGTATTTGATGAAGTGATGAATACCACTTTTATTATCATTCCATAATTTTTCTCGTAGAGTGCGTTAGAGTTTGTTTAGGATTGTAACTTCTTCCTAAAGATTGATCAACTGCTTCTAATCTAGAATTGTTCAGTAGACTCTGATGTGTCATTATTGACTTGAGATGTCTATCATGGTTTTTTCTCGTGGCAATGTCGTGGGGCAATACAAGACACCAGGCCCCAATTAGGTTGTGGCGTGCCTCTGAACTCTAAACCCGGATCGTTACGGGTTTTCCTTCCGGGTTTTTCTTTGTTGTGGGTGTTATTAGTGGGTGAATCCACCGTCGTAACGTTTGAGCTCCCTATTAGCACTTTGTTGTGCTCTACCAGTTTTTGGTTATTTGCGGTGAAAGGTGGAGTATCCAGTCACCCCCGCATTTAGATGGATAAATTGTCTTTGGGGTTGTGTCCGTAAGAGTTGACCACCTTGCCCGTGTTGTGTTTTTTTTGGTGGAGTTGACCATAGGTGGCTAATAGGGGTTTGTTTCTCTTCCTGATGGTTTAATCTTGACTTTTTCACCTTATAACCATGTGCGTTTGGGGTATTCTTGTTGTACGTGATGCTTCACGTAAGTTTTTTTTCCTTTTTTACTTTTATACCTTACTATTGCACTTGTTTATGTACCTTTTCTTTGGTATTGGATTGGTTCCCCCTTAACTTTTATACTTATGGCTTTCTTTTTGCCATCACTTGGACTTTCCTGCTGAGGTGTTCTGTCTTTGGAATATCTCAGGTTCAGAGCTGTAGCTGAGTTTGGTGCTGGTTTTTTTGGAGTGCTTGAGCGGCAGTGTTTGTCGTGGTTGTTGCCTCATCTTAGCGAGATAGATTGTTGTTTCTTCTGTTTCACTGGTTGAGACAACTTTACTGTATGTGGGTTTGTGTCAGTTTGTTGACGCCGACAGGGTTGTTATTTTTGGATACTTGCTAGCTGCTTAGTTTTTTCTGTGGATGTGGATTACTTGCTCTCTAGGATGTTTTATGTTAGGATTGCATGGTAGTTATTTTCAAGTATAAAAATTACTATTATTACCAAATGCATTGCTTAACTCAAAATGTTAAATCACTATATTTAACGACCATAAAAAATCTACTTTTACTTCTACTATAAATTTAGAACTTGTATGCCTTTAGGTGTCCCTTGCAAACCTCTAAGCTCTTGTAGGATGTCTAAGTGGATAAACCACAGCATTTAATTACTTTTCTTGTATACTAGATGAGCCACTAAGCCGAGAGATACGACTAACTACTATACTTAATCTTGTTTCACCTCTTAATAACTTAAAAAATCTTTCTTCATGGTTAAGTAGGAGTTTTGCCTGAGCGTCCGCAGTTATCCCCTACTGATGTGGAATCATGACGTGCATTTTTCCCTTACTCGGATATACATTTATTGGCGGTAAAAAATGTGAGTTGTGACACTACACCAGTCCGCACGCTACACGCTGACACAATACCAGCTCGCACAGCCTGTCACAACCCACATTTTTCACCGCCAATAAAGGTATATCAGAGTAAGGGGAAAATGCATGTCATGATGCCACGTCAGCAGGGAATAGCTGCGGACGCTCAGGCAAAACTCCTATTTACCATGAAGAAAGATTCTTTAAGTTATTTAGAGTTAAAGCCAATTTAAGTATAGTAGTTAGTCGTATCCCTCGGCTGAGTGGCTCATCTAGTACACAAGAAAAGTAATTATACGTGGCGAGAAATACTTCTTTTATTGGGTTAGGCATCCTAAAAGAGCTTAGAGGTTCCAAAAGGACACCTCAAGATATGCAAGTTCTAAATTTATAATAGTAATAAAAGTGGATTTGTACGGTCATTAAATATAGTGATTTAATATTTTAAATTATGCAATGCATGCAGTAATAATAGTAATTTTTCTTTTATAGTTGAAAATAACTACAATCAATCCTAACATAAAACATCACAGAGAGCAAGTAATCCACATCCACAGAAAGAAAACGAAGCAGCTAGCAAGTATCCAAAAATAACAAACATGTGGGCGTCAACAAACTGACACAAACCCACAAAAGAAAAGTATGTCTGAACCGGTGAAATAAGATAAACAACAAACTACCTCGCTATATCGAGACAACAACAACGACCAACAATGTTGCATAAGCACTCCAAAACCAGCACTGAAGAATTAGCTACAGCTCTAGACCTGAGGCATTCCAAAGACAGAATATCTCCACAAAAAAGTACAAGTGATGGCAAAAGAAATAAGGCATGAGTACAAAAGTCAAGGGGTACCAACCCAAGACCAAAGAAAAGTTCATAAACAAGTACAGCAGTAAGGTATAAAAGTAAAGGGAGAAAAACTTACGTGAAGCATCTCGTACAACAACAATACCCTATACGCACATGGCTATAAGGGGAAAAATCAAGATTAAACAATCAGCAAGAGAAACAAACCCCTATTAGCCACCTATGGTCAATTCCACCAAACAATTCAAAACGGGCAGGGTGGTCAACTCAGCTGGATGCAACCCCAAAGACAATTATACGTCTAAATGCGGGGGAGACTAAACACTCCACCAAACACCGCAAATGCCCCAAAAACCCGGAAGAGCCCCATAAAGTGCTAATAGGGAGATCAAACGTTGCGGAGGTGGATTCACCCACTAATAACACCCGCAACAAAGAAAAACCCGGAAGGAAAACCCAGTAACAATCCGGGTTTAGAGCTTAGAGGCACACCACAACCCAATCGGGGCCTGGTGGCTTGTCTCTCCCCACGGCATCGCCATGAAGAAAAACCATGATAGACATCCCAAGTTGACAACGACACGTCGGATTCTACTAAACATTTCTATATTCAAGACGCAATTAATCAACCTTTAGGAATGATTTACAATCCTAGATAAACTCTAATACGTTCAATAATGATAGATAAAGCGATTAAAGCCAACAGTGAAACATTTCAAAGAAGATTAAACATGGCATGATGAGATTGAATTACCATGACAACACTTACAATACAAGCGATCTTCAAGGAAGGATTAAACATTTGAATAACTTGGAAAGGCAAAGTGCAGAAAGATTAAAAACAAAAAAACTTAACAGTTACCATCAAATTGGACAAGAAGAGACGAGGGTAAACCACCACTTGCCTTGGTTTTATCGGAAAAAAAATCCTCTGAACCACTTCACGTCGCAGATCGGGGCAAAAGAAGACGGCAGGAGTGAAAATCTGGACAAAAATGGCTGAAATAGAAGTTAAAGCCGAAAAACCCTAACGAGAAAACTCAAGAAACGGGGAAAATTTTTCCACGATGGCGTAGCTCTCGACGAGAGCTTTCCAGATCTATATTCGGTTGAAGATTTGGAGCACCGGAGCACCGTCGGCGGACACTGGAAGATTCACAAAGAACTCTCTCTCTCTCTCTCGCTCACGCCGCCCTGGTTTTGGAGAAAATCTGGAGAAGATGAAGTTTTTCTTTCTTAAGTATCAGAATATATATATATATATATATATATATATATATATATATATATATATATATATATATATATATATATATATATATATTGTTGGGTATTGTATCCACAATTACCTGGATTTGAGGAAGCCACCTGTCAAGCTAAGATGAATTCACAATGTATTTGATGAAACCTCTTAAGTTGTGCTTGCAGTTATTCCACGCTAAGTGCACACCAATGTCAGGGTGCAGTAGGTCAATATACACGGGTCTGCACGACGTAATCCCTCGTTGAGCAGATCAGTGTGTTGGCCTACGTGTACTCTCTCTATTGGAGTGCACTTACTTTCAAGTACAGGGCTGTAACTATGCAAGAGCAGACAAGGAGCAAGGATGGGTCAAGGAGCAGCTCTTGGGTGGAAAGACGAAAAAAAATCATCTAAGTATAATTCGGCGAGAATCACCAAGTGATTCTCGCCGATTCGGCGAGAATCACTAGTGATTCTCGCCGAATCGTCGAGAATCACTAGTGATTCTCGCCGACTCTATCCGGCTACCTCAAAGAGGTGACAAGTAAGATTCGGCGAGAATCACTAGTGATTCTCGCCGAACCCATCGTTGAGCAGATCATGGCCAAGTAATATTCGTCGAGAATCAACAAGTGATTCGGCGAGAATCATCAAGTGATTCGGCGAGAATCACTAGTGATTCTCGACGAATCGTCGAGAATCACTAACTGATTCTCGCCGATTCGTCGAGAATCACCTTCGATTCTCGCCGATTTTGACTTGGCAATTTTTCTGGAAACGGCTGGACCGGATTCTGCCGCTGGCACTGTGTTGAACCGGAACTAGGGTTTCCTTCAGGTGGGACCCACAACGGTCATTTAGGAGTATACTTGTGTATAAATACACGCGTATTTTTGAACAGTAAAGCAGACGGAGAAAAAGACGAAACACGGGCCGCGACGTAACCTAGATCGTGATTTCCGCTGCGCCGCCGCCGTCGTCGCTCGAGCAAGTTGGTCGCCGCTTTTTGATCGAGATTTCTTCCTGATCTTCCGGCGACAGAAGCTTAGCCAAGCTCAGAGTCTCACGCGTCTATCCAGAGATCCCTTGTCTCTCGATTTGTTGATCGGGAAAAACTTCTCCGTCCGAATCGATCGAGATGACTGATCCTAGAGTGACCGTTGGTAGACCTAGCTTGCTTCGCTACGAAGTTTGGATCTCCAGATTACAGCAGCCGCACATCGTTGTCGCCACCGATCCCGTGAACCTAGCCGCCGCCCATCTTGCCGCCGTCGGTTCCGGGGAGATCCTCTCCAAGAAAGATCTAGGGTTGTGAACTCCTAGTGGACTTCAAGAACACGTCGTCAACGAAGAGGGACACCTTAGTCTCCAAACGTAGTTTGTATCTCTTGTACATTCTAGTTTTACTTTTGTTGTAAAGGAACGTAGGTTCCTAGTTGTAAGGGTTGGGTGCAACCCGTGTTGTGGGAGTGTTGACTCCTACGTGTGGAAGGGTTCCTTCCGATAGTGCAAGGATTGGATTTCAATCCTGTTGGTGAAGAGACCGAGTCGTGCCTTGTTGGGAGATAGTTCGAAGGGGGAAAGTGGATGTACCCAAATCGGGGAACCACTATAAATAGATTGTGTATTCTGTGTGCTGTGTTGTTTATTTTTGTTGTGCAGGTACAATTTTAAATTCCGCAAAAACGCTGCACGTCACCTATTCCCCCCCCCCCCATAGGTGAAGATAGTTAACACTAGGTGGACTTTCAAGTGGTATCAGAGCCAGGTTACTCATCAAAAAGGTTTACACCTTGAGTAGCATCCTGCCACCAGTGTCAGAAGCATGGAGCTGGATCATGAGATATCTCCACTAAGACTCCCCACATGCACAAAGGAGTTTTATCCCGTCTGGAGGATGAGAGTGTCGTATCACTTGGATGCAATCGATCCTCGAGCATCTTTCATCCTGGAAGAGGGTCCTTTTATTCCTATGAAGAGCTCCGACTCTGGAAAGATCCAAGTGCCCAAGTGCATTGCTGAGATGTCGGAGACGGAACTTCATTATTTAATTTGGACAAGAGGATTCGTCAAATTATCATGGATATCTGGTCTGGAGCTTCTCCCTCTAGATTGGGAAAATGTGGGTCGGCCAAATCTATGTGGGTGATGATCTCAGAGCTGATGGGGGGATCAGAGAAAGCTGGAAACTGCTATCAACTAGAGGATGAAGCCTATGTGGGGGTCCTCGCCTCTAAAGATGAAGGCAAGGATCAATCGGACAGCATCAGAGCTCCAGTGTCCGTGTCAGAAACTGAAGAGGCCAGTGAGGAAAGTAGCTCTGATGAGGATGACACAACGGTCACTGACTCTAATGACAATAACACTGAAGCGTAGGTAACTTTTTCATCCTGCCCCGTCTCTCTTGAAGTTTCTGAAGACAGGAACTGTGTCCCTTCAGAAAATTCTGATTCCCTGCAGAGAGCCCTTCAGAAAAGCAACCTGCTTGTTGAAGAACAAGCTCAGGAGATTGCGCGGCTGAAGATCTTGTTGGTTCTCCAATTGGCATCCAACAAGGTCAAGGACTCTAAAATCTCTGATCTAGAGAGTAGTCTAGAGACTGAGAAAAGGATAGTATCAAACTTTTCCAAGGTTGATGCTATGAAGAGAAAGGTAGAAAATGGGTGGATCTCCCGAATTATCAATTCGTGGAGAAATGGGGAAACGGTATTCCGACCCCCCACTCCAAGCAGGAAGGGTATTCATCATGCCTTCAGGTATGACCACAGGAATAATCGTGGTCACTGCAAGGGTGATCTGTCCTCATGTGGAGACACCCAGAGTGCAAGGGCTGTCATGGCCACCCATGAGAGAATACCTAAGGCTCCCTCTGAGCCCTTCGTATTCTCGGCCACTGCCCATACTCAGCATGAATTGGCTAGTATCAGCTCTCAAAAATCTTCTCTCCACCCAAGGACACAGGAAAGGGGGGTTAGAAGTCATGCTGTAAGTTATCATGGGGTCTCAGGAAGGGGGCTGTCTGAAAGGAAGGCACCACTTCCCAGACCTCGTGACGCTCGCTGCATGTTTCATTCCACCCTTCCACGTGTCACGGTGGAAGAGGCAGTTCTGGGAGCAGATCCAGATCTATCTCATTTGGACCTAGGCTCATGACTACCTCAGTCACAAGATCAGGTCCGAAACGGAGATACAACATTCACGAGTGTTGGTGTTGTGGCAAGGTGGGACACTTTGCCATAGACTGTTGGCACAACCCCTCTGTGTCAAGGGCAAGGGCGTATCCACATCTCCAGGGCAGAGGTAGTCTTCCTGTCAGAATTTTTGAAGTAAGGCAGTCAAGTGCTTATGCTGACAGGAACCTAGGACCCAATATGTATTGGGTTCCTAAGGTAAAGTAACTCTTTCTTGCAGGGTAGTCTAGGTTCCCGCAAATATGATGGGAACTAGACAGTAGATGGCTCAAGACTAAATTGGAACAAGCGTCTGGAATAACAGATGTGATATCTACATGGGCATACTCACATTGAGCTCCTAATATGTTTTACCTGAGGGACTAAATGATAACTCTCATAATCTCAGGTACTTTTGATCAGTTCCATGACTCGAGTCATACTGTATCCACATTTACAGATATATATATATATATATATATATATATATATATATATATATATATATATATATATATATATATATATATTTATACTTATACTTACACGTATATGTGTGTACATCTAAGGATATGTTAACACGGTAAACATAAACCATAGATACAACAATGAAGACTTATCGAAAATTCCACTAGTAGACTCGAGATCTAACATCTACAGGCGTAAATTAGTTCACTGAAAACTAGCGAAGATTGCCATCAAGAAATGTATGGAAAAGCCGGTTCAAACCCCAAATAGATCGGCTTTAAGAAGTATTTACATATTTAGAAGATTTTTAAATTAACTTATATGGAAAAGCCGGAAACCCGTTAAAATCCCTTCTAAATCCCGGCGATATCGCGCAGTCTCCCGCCGACTCTTCACATTCTCGCGGAAGTCCATTTTAAACTCGTCGATCGCCTGTTTCAGTCAGAGAGATATCGCACAGGACTCTCGCCGATTGCCCTCCGCCTTCCTGCAAGATCCCCGAAAGCTTCTTCCTGAAGGTCTCTCGCCGAATCGTGAAAACTTCCGTCGACATCCCGCAGGACGCTCACCGAAGATCTCTCGCAGGAAGCTCACCGAAGGTTTCTCGCTGTTTCATCCCGCAAGATTTCCCTTCCGTCGATATCCCGTCCCCCGATCTCGCCGATTCTTCCCTCCAGGAATTTCTCCACGTGCACTCATCGGGTGTCCATTATCTTCAACCAACTAACTCCCGTCTACGCTTTTGGGTAACCACATCCTCACCCATGCTTGGACTTTACTACTAGTGTCGCTTCCCTTTGATTTTTGATTAAGCGTAGAGTAGGGCTTCTCTCCCTAGATTTGTTATGGCTCCAAGGACAACTGCTAGGCTGGTCACTGGATGCGAGCTGGTTCGCACAGGGTTCTCTCATGCCTCAGATGAATTCAGGAACATCATCCTTATGCTAGAGGAGGCTGGACTCTCATTCGTACTAGAGCATCCCTGTAAAATCCTGGACAAGGAAGTGCTGGAGTTCTTTGCAACCGCAAAACTCCGGAATGACGACTCTCTTATCAAAAGCAAGGTTGCCGGGGCAAAGATCAAGATGTCTGCCAGCAAGCTGACCCACTACTTGCAGCTCACTAGCTCGGAGCACGAGGATTATCTTGAGGAAGAAGACAAAACCATGACTCTATTATTCTGTGGTCTCGCTTGAGGAACTCGGTCGATAAAGCGAAAGGATATGAATGAATAAGGGAAACTTCTGTCAGACATCGTTGGGAAGGTACTCATATGCAAGCCGGGCTCTCATGACCACATCTCTACGGACATGTTCAAGATCCTGGTGGCAATTGTCTGCAGGAAAAGATTCAACTGGGGGGCATTGCTATTTGAGAAGATAAAGGACACCCTGAGATCACCTAGCTTTGGCTGAATCATCAGTCTGTATCTCAATCAGCTGAATGGAGATAAATATGACATGAGTAAAGGTGTTCCTATACATTACTTAAAGAAAATGGACTCGAGTGTTTTCGACAGATGGGAGAGGCGTATTGGGCAGGCTGCCATGGCAGAACAACAAGAAGCATCTCCAGCCGAGGACGGCCTTGTGGCTGATTCCTTAGTTATCCCCAGTGAAATTCCTGATGCTTTGACTGTAGGAATTGAGGGGGAGCCTCTACCCACTGATGCTAATATCGTATCTGACATCTCCCAGATAGCCAGAGATACAGTGGCGGATATACAAGAAGAAATTGATGCTGTCGAGGAGACTGCTGATGAAGGGTTGGAAGGTGATGCTGATGAGAATGATCAAATGGACGATGAAGGTGAGGAAGAAGGCAATGGGGGACAGGAAGTATTGGAGACTCAGGATATCACTGAAGTTCCATCTGACAAGCACGCTCCTAAGTTCGTCCCTGAGAAAATTGGTGCACCAATGGAGGGGGAGTCTGAGAAATCTACAGAGGCCGCAAGCATTCCCCCCTTAGAGACTGTGCTCGTATCCAGCTCTACAGGTGCATCAGCTGAACCGCAAGGCCAAGGAGTGCCTCAGAATCTTCCACTACGAGATGATCTAGCCACTCACACCGTGAATGTCATTCAGGGAATAGTGGATGAGCTTAAGGCATCTTTTGAGAAAGCTCAAAATAAAATGTTGAAAAGGATTAAGAAATCTGAAAATCTCATGCTCAAGAACATGGTGGAGATCAATCACAAACTGGACGTGATGGAAAAGAAGTTTGAAGATAAGTATACAGTGGCCGGCCAAGCTGTCATTCTTCTTATGGACGGATTGAAAAAGAACACCGATACTCTCTCCGTAGTGAATCAGAATGCTCATGTCGTAGCCAATAATATTCAAAAGTTTGATGGCAATATGGTAACTCTCAACACCAATCAACAAGCCTTGGTCACTGAATTCTCCAGGACTACAAAGCATATTGATGACTCACTGCACTCCTATGCAAACTCCATCGCAGTCGAAGCCAAAAAGGGGGAGAAAGAATATATAGCTAAGATGGCTGAGCTTCGGGAAGTCATGATCAACAACTTTGAACAGTCAAACAAATATGTCTATGACAGTTGCTGGTGGATGCTCCAACAAGCGTTAGGCGTTAATATCCCTGAAAATCCTCAGGGTGCTCCTGCTCCTGAAGATTATATTGTGGTTGATGAGGGCGCCAGTGTTGAAGAAGTTCCTATAAGTGAAGCTGATGTTCATAGGGCTGCTAGGGCCTCCTCCAAGGCAAAACAGATGGCAATGTTTGATCAAGGAGCCCTAGCAAAAGCCAGGGACAAGAGGAAATCGCAAGAAGGGACATCAAAGGAAACACAAGTTGAAAAGAGAATCAGACTGAAGGAGGAGGAAGTGAGAAATGAAAAGTGGAGCCCAGTACCCAAGAGTATCATATTGGATACATTCTGGCTACAGGAAAAAGGGGAAATCAATCGAAACGATGTATACAGCCAGTATGAGTGGGAGATTCACAAGACGTATGAAGCGAAACGAAACATCTTCTTCAGGACCAATACTGCGGCATATAAAGCTCCTCCTCCCAGATATTATCCGAAGCCCAAAGAGTATATGGAGAGGCAAAGAAAGAAGTATTTGGCTCAAAAACTCAAGGATGACTTAGCCAAAGAAAAATAGTCAAAAATTTATAGCCTGTCATTCTCTCTTAAGAACAATTAATGTTTATTGTTAGTATATGAACATTCCTGAGATTATATATATATGTATTTGAATTTATGAATGACTCAAGTCTTGATCTGTTTGCCTATATTCTCTTGTGCTGCATATTTAAATTCTGAATGTTGTTTATATTATCTGGTTAGTGTTATTCATCTTAGCTAGTAGGATTTTGGCTTCGTCAAATAGGGGGAGATTGTTGGGTATTGTATCCACAATTACCTGGATTTGAGGAAGCCACCTGTCAAGCTAAGATGAATTCACAATGTATTTGATGAAACCTCTTAAGTTGTGCTTGCAGTTATTCCACGCTAAGTGCACACCAATGTCAGGTTGCAGTAGGTCAATATACACGGGTCTGCACGACGTAATCCCTCGTTGAGCAGATCAGTGTGTTGGCCTACGTGTACTCTCTCTATTGGAGTGCACTTACTTTCAAGTACAGGGCTGTAACTATGCAAGAGCAGACAAGGAGCAAGGATGGGTCAAGGAGCAGCTCTTGGGTGGAAAGACGAAAAAAAATCGTCTAAGTATAATTCGGCGAGAATCACCAAGTGATTCTCGCCGATTCGGCGAGAATCACCAAGTGATTCTCGCCGAATCGTCGAGAATCATTAGTGATTCTCGCCGACTCTATCCGGCTACCTCAAAGCGATGCCAAGTAAGATTTGGCGAGAATCACTAGTGATTCTCGCCGAACCCATCGTTGAGCAGATCATGGCCAAGTAATATTCGTCGAGAATCAACAAGTGATTCGGCGAGAATCATCAAGTGAGTCGGCGAGAATCACTAGTGATTCTCGACGAATCGTCGAGAATCACTAACTGATTCTCGCCGATTCGTCGAGAATCACCTTCGATTCTCACCGATTTTGACTTGGCAATTTTTCTGGAAACGGCTGGACCGGATTCTGCCGCTGGCACTGTGTTGAACCGGAACTAGGGTTTCCTTCAGGTGGGAACCACAACGGTCATTTAGGAGTATACTTGTGTATAAATACACGCGTATTTTTGAACAGTAAAGCAGACGGAGAAAAAGACGAAACACGGGCCGCGACGTAACCTAGATTGTGATTTCCGCTCCGCCACCACCGTCGTCGCTCGAGCAAGTTGGTCGCTGCTTTTTGATCGAGATTTCTTCCTGATCTTCCGGCGACAGAAGCTTAGCCAAGCTCAGAGTCTCACGCGTATATCCAGAGATCCCTTGTCTCTCGATTTGTTGATCGGAAAAAACTTCCCCGTCCAAATCGATCGAGACGACTGATCGTAAAGTGACCGTTGGTAGACCTAGCTTGCTTCGCTACGAAGTTTGGATCTCCAGAGTACAGCAGCCGCACATCGTTGTCGCCGCCGATCCCGTGAACCTAGCCGCCGCCCATCTTGCCGCCGCCGGTTCCGGGGAGATCCTCTCCAAGAGAGATCTAGGGTTGTGAACTCCTAGTGGACTTCAAGAACACGTCGTCAACGAAGAGGGACACCTTAGTCTCCAAACGTAGTTTGTATCTCTTGTACATTCTAGTTTTACTTTTGTTGTAAAGGAACGTAGGTTCCTAGTTGTAAGGGTTGGGTGCAACCCGTGTTGTGGGAGTGTTGACTCCTACGTGTGGAAGGGTCCTTCCGATAGTGCAAGGATTGGATTTCAATCCTGTTGGTGAAGAGACCGAGTCGTCCATTGTTGGGAGATAGGTCGAAGGGGGAAAGTGGATGTACCCAAATCGGGGAACTACTCGGGAAGAATCCAGTCTACTCGAGAGGATGCAGTCTACTCGAAAGGATGCAGTCTACTCGAGAGGATTACTTGAGAGGAGGAAGTCTACTCGAGAGGATGCAGTATACTCGAGAGGATGCAGTTTACTCGAGAGGATTACTTGAGAGTAGGCAGTCTACTCGAGAGGATGCAGTCTACTCGAGAGGATGCAATCTACTCGAGAGGATGCAGTCTACTCGAGAGGAATAGCAGAATACTCGAGAGAAATAGCAGAATACTCGAGAGGGAGGCCAGGTACTCAAGAAGAATTTGCATGCAGTGAAAATTTTTTACAGATATATCCAAAAATCAAACTATAGAGATGAATAGTAAAAGACATTTTTGAATAGTATTTTAATATTAAAATAATCATATTTATATTTTTTGACAAGAAAACACGAGTTCAAAACGGAGGACCAAACAAGCGCTGAATCAAACGAAATTCACACCATAGGCAAACATTGATGCTACAAACTCAAAGGAGAAGTCAAAACCAGAATCCGACGAGCCATTCTCGAGATATAAATTTTCAAAATCTATGGCGAACATAAATTCTACAAAACTTCGGAAAAAATCGCTGAGGCCCGAATATCTCTCGGATCACGACGAAATTTGACGAGAAAGTCCAAAATTATTGAAGTTGAATTCTAAATACAATCTTTTCCCATTACAACAAGAATTCAGCCGACTCAACAGCACGGATGCGAAAATGCCTTAACAGCATTGCGTTGTCAACTCGACGTTAAAAGTAACGCCACGAAGTCATAAATATGACAATGTCTGTTGGGCTCGCCGACGCTTATGAAAAGCGAGCAGCCGAACTAGCAATCCAACTAGGAAAGTATACATATCGAACTGTAGTAAGGGGACACAAGTGTCGTATTTAAATCCGGGAACTATTTGACTAAGCTTACTCACACGAACGCTATTATTTTATCGACAGAAGACTTAGGGTTTAAAAGAAAACTACTTGCAAAGAAAGAGAGCTACTTATAGTAATAAACAGCATAAAATAAATGACTACACTGAAAGGGTTGGAACGATGAGATGGAAATGCACTCGATCGAGAATCACCTCGGCAAGAGTTGATTAAAAACACGATAAATAAACCTAAGCTTAATAGGGTAAAAGTCCTTGACCGTGCAGGTTCCATAAACATGAATATGTTTCTCTCGAAGTCCGTGCCCAACTGAGTTTAGGAAGGTCCGGCCGACTTTCGCCTAAATCGGAGGCCTAAAACTCTCTTTACGCGGTGAACCCCACTATTGGATTTTACTCCAATCCGGGAGATTTGGACGTCTGCCTTTCTCGAGGGGTGCGTAAAACTCCCTTTACTCTTGAGTGCTCAATTCAAACCATCGGCCTCTCGGCTAGCCAGGAATGAAAGCAAAGGTGGAGAGTATATATCGATGATATACCTCTAACCCATGCTAATTCAAGAGTAATTCAAGGCCTAAACCCTAAAAAGAAAAGGTAAGATTCAAAGCATCATAACCTAATCACTCAAACCTCGAATCATCAAGATCGAGTACAAGGAGGATTAGTTAATCATGGTGAGGTGAAGGAGGGGGGATGAGTAGTAAAGCATAAAGAACACAAGTACTAAAGAGAAGAAGAAAAAAAGAACACTTTTATATTAATATTAAAGAGAGCTTACAACATGGAAATAAAAAGATTACAAGTGCATGGAATTGAAAATCCTATTCTGGCTCTATCATTAGCAACTAGAGCAATTTCAAGAGCTATTACAAAAGCTTAAACTAAATTAGCATTAAACAAAACTAAACTAGCATGAGAAAGAGAGAGAGAAAAAGCATGAAAAAGAACAAGAAACAAAGGGGCAGCACCTCCCCCTCTCAGCCCAAACTTGCTGAAATGGAGAGGGGGGGGTCTGAATTTATAGAAATTTCCACGGGTTGGTCACGCCCCATGTCACGCCCGTGACTGGGGGCGTGACAGGCACGTCAAAAACTTTGGGTGTAGAGAACTGACAAAATTGCTGAATTGATGTGTACGTCGGTGGTCACGCCCATGGTCACGCCTGTGACTTGGGGGCGTGACAGGCACATCAATGTTCGATTGCTGGTCGGAAAGCCATCAAACATCGGAAATCGCGGGTAACGCCCATGGTCACGGCCGTGGAGGGGGGCGTGACAGTACTGTTGACGTGTGGCGACGGGAAGTCCATTTAATGCGGCGGCTAGTTTTGGGCAGTGGGTGACACGCCGCGTGTCACGCCCTACGACACGCCCTGGGAGAGCGTGTCTAGGGGGCGTGATGGGCATTTTCTCTGGATTTTTGTCTCAGTCAGCAGGCTTCCTTGGGATCAGCAGACACGCCCTGTGACACGCCCACGGAGGGCGTGACAGGGGGGCGTGACAGGTCATTTTTGGCCAATTTTTTGGAAACCTGCAAAAACATAAGAAAATGTTAGTGGCAAAAATATTTACATAATAAAGATCAAAAATAAGCAAATAATACATGATTTGCACATTATAAACTAGAAAATACGATATTAAATAAGGGTACAAAATGTATTATCAAATTCCCCCAAGTTTAGGCTTTGCTTGTCCCCAAGCAAAAATACAAAAACTAGATAAACATAAAATAAGACTAATCAAAAATTTCTAATTATGCCTACATAAGTACTATGCGAAATTCTAAGTAGGGAAAAGGTGAAACGTGAATCTAAAATAATTATTTAGGTATGGTTTAACTTTTATAAACTTTACTTTTACGAAACTAAATCATCCAAAATTTTGACGGAATTCTTTAAATAGATTTAATTAAAGCAACGAAAATGAAAAAAATACATTGAGTTATTACTAGATCCCAGCAACGTATTATAATTATATCAATTAAATAAAAAAATCTAAGTTTAAATCCAAAACTAATACTGATTTACTTTTCTTATTTTCTTAGTTATTAAATAATATTTAAAAAGGCATAAATCAAAAGGACTTAATAGGACCGAAACGTTTGGTTTACGATTATGAATAGGAGTGGAATTCAAAGATAAGAATGGACACTTAAAATCACACTAAACCAAAACAAAGAGTTTCAAAAAAAAAATTATTTTAAACAAAGTATTTTTTTTCTTTTTCTTCTTTTCTTTTCCATTTTTTTTCTTTTTTTCAAAACATAGGCCATAAATATTTTTATTTTTCATTTTGAATTGGCCAAATAAAAATAAACATTTCTTTTGAGCATACTAATTTCAAAAAATTTTCCAAAAATAACATAAAAAAATCCTATCATAATCAAGAAAATATATTTGTCAAACTCAAAAAGGTTAATGTGATTAGATAGGTTGGAAATTTTGCTTTGGTGAAGATGATATGATATGTAGAGCTATCAAATGAAATTGGAAAAAAGGCTCAAAAACGGCTAACTAGTTGTGAAAATTTTTAGGTTGGCAGGAAAGCTCAAATGAAAACAAAAACGGCCTAAATCATTTTCACGCTTTTTAAATTTATTTAAAACGTAGATTTGAAAATTTTCAAAAAACAAGTCCTAGATAATAAAAGAAGATTGATGAAATTATCTTGAAAATAGAAATAATAGGTGACTTGGATCGTTCACATCTATTATGGTATTCAAAAGTTGACCTTACAAAAATTATCTAAAAACGAAAAAAAAAATAGTGGATGATGAATTTTTGAGAAAGTAAAGAAGATAAATAACGAAAAACCATAATGGAAATGCGAGTTTTAGAAAAAAATATTTCACCTTAACATGCTACCGTGAATTAGAAACACAGCATGTCCAACATTTTACTTGTGAAACATAATTAAAAAACGATTAGAAAAATTATGATTAACTAAGTTGTTTATAAGGAATTTTGAGAAAAACAAAACACAAACATGGGGTACTATCGAAATACCAAAATGCATATATTTTTTTTATATTTTGAAATATTCTCTTTTTTTGGATTTTGGAGACATTTTCTTTTTTTTTGGAATTTTAATATATTCATTTTTTTTTATTTTTGAAAAATATTCACAAAAAAAGAGAGATATTCACAAAAAGCAAAAAGAAGGAGGAAGTCCTCCCCCAAGCTTAAAATAGACATTATCCTCAATGGAGAAGGAGGTTAGAGAGAGAGAAAATTAAAGTACAATATTTAAAAACAGAATTGAAAAAGAGGTACTTCCCCGGATTTATTTGCTGCGAAAGCTGAGTGATGTCGCTCCCCATGCTTGCATTGTGGATCGTCATGAAACTTCTTCTTTGGACTTCGTCATGGAAACAGCACCGTTGGAGCAGGCGATCGCAGAAGTTTCAGCTTGTCGGAGCCGTCCGGGGCAAAAATTATAAAATAAAGAAAATAGAAAAAGATAACTTGGGTTGCCTCCCAAGAGCGCCATTTGCTTAAAACGTCGTTTGAGCTCGACGCAACAAAAAAACAATTGTCCAAAAATATTATTTCAAATAAAGTTTGAGTAATAGTTTAAAGTTTTACGAAAAGTAAAGTTCAGATTAATCAAATGTTAGATCATGAAAGATAGAGTTAACAGAGTTAGGACTGACATCACCACAGAAATATAGTTTAATACGCTGACCATTCACTTTGAAATTACCCTTATCAGGGTGAGAAATTAAAACAGTATCATAAGGAAAAACTTCTAAAACAGTAAAAGGCTCAGACCAATGTGATTTTAATTTTCCTGGAAATAAACGTAAACGAGAGTTATATAAAAGAACTTGGTCGCCCGGCTTAATGGTTTTTGGGTGCCTAAGGTTTTTATCATGCAAACACTTTATCCGCTCTTTATAAAGTTTGTTATTTTCGTAAGCGTAAGAGCGCCACTCGTCGAGTTCGTTGAGTTGAAATTTTCTAAAATCGCCAACAGAGTGGGGATCGAAGTTTAAAAATCTTAAGGCCCAAAAAGCACGGTGTTCTAGTTCTATAGGTAAATGGCACGATTTTCCATAAATCAACCGATATGGCGTACATCCAAGGGCGGTTTTGTACGATGTTCGGTAGGCTCATAGAGCATCGTTTAATTTGGCTGACCAGTCTTTTCTAGATGTGAAAACAGTCTTTTCTAATATTTTTTTATTTCTCTATTCACTACTTCGACTTGTCCGTTAGCTTGGGGGTGGTAGGCAGTGGAAAGCTTATGAGTAACGTCATATTTAGTAAGGGTTTTAGAAAACTGCACGTTACAGAAATGGGAACCCCTATCACTAACGATGGCGTGCGCCATACCGAATCGAGAAAATAATATTTTTAAGAAAGTAACTACGACTTGGGCGTCGTTTATAGGAAGAGCTTGGGCATCGGCCCCTCGTGAAACATAATCGACAGCAACTAAAATATACTTATTCTCGAAGCTAGAAGGAAGAGGGCCAACAAAATCAATTCCCCAGAGGTCGAAAACTTCGCACTCTAGGAAATAATTTTGTGGCATTTCATTTTTATTAGAACGACCATTGGCAACTATCATACCTACTCACAAAGGCATGCATATCTTTAAACAGGCTAGGCCAGTAAAAACCCGCGCTTAGCACATTGTGAGTGGTGCGAGCAGCTTGATAGTGCCCCCATGTCGGTCCTTCATGCAAATGCTTTAAAACATCTAAACCTTCTTCATAAGTAACACACCTCCTTATCACTTGGTCTGCACAGACTCTGAAAAGATACGGGTCCTCCCAAAAGTAGTTCTTCAACTCAGAAAAGAATTTCTTCTTTTGCTGAGATGAGAACTCTTTTGGGAGCACAAGAGTCACTAGATAGTTGGCGATGCGTGCAAACCAAGGAGAAGTAGATGTGTTCATCGAAAACAGCTTCTTATCTGGAAAATAATCGTTAAAAGATTTTTCATCAAATTTTTCTATAAGAGGATTATCTAGGTGCGAGAGGTGGTCGGCGGCCAAGTTCTCGGCTCCTCTCTTATCACGGATCTCTAAGTCAAACTCCTGGAGGAGTAAGACCCAGCGAATCAAGCGCGGCTTGGCATCCGTTTTAGAAAGAAGATATTTGAGGGTCGAGTGGTCTGTAAAAACAATAATTTTTGAAAGTGTAATATAAGGGCAGAATTTATCAAAAGCTAATGCTATAGCTAGGAGCTCCTTCTCGGTCGTGGTGTAATTTTCATGTGCAGATGTGAGTGTCTTACTAGTGTAATAGATGGGGTGGAAATGTTTTGATATGCGTTGACCTAAAATGGCTCCTACCGCATAGCTACTCGCATCACACATTATCTCAAATGGAAAGTCCCACACCGGAGCTATCATAATCGGGGCATTAATTAATTTTTCTTTTATTAAATTAAAAGCAGCTAGGCAAAGGTCATCAGAGATGAATGGGGCATCTTTTTCTACGAGTTGGGTAAGGGGCTTGGTAATCTTGGAAAAGTCCTTTATGAACCGGCGGTAGAAGCCATCGTGACCTAGGAAACTTCTTATAGCTTTTATGTTCGTAGGGAGCGGCAGCTTCTCGATAACTTCTATCTTAGCAACGTCTACCTCAATACCTCTTGTAGAAATTTTATGGCCCAAAACTAACCCTTCCCGCACCATAAAATGACATTTTTCCCAATTTAGGGCAAGGTTAGTTTCTTCGCATAGTTCTAAGACTTTTTCAAGGTTCTCTAAACAACTCGCGAATACGTCACTGAACACGGAGAAATCATCCATGAATACCTCCATAATGCTTTCTACGTACTTGTTAAAGATAGCGAGCATACATCGCTGGAATGTAGCTGGCGCATTGCACAATCCAAACGACATTCTTCGGTAGGCGAAGGTGCTGAAGGGACAAGTAAACTTAGTTTTCTCTTGGTCCTCGGGGGAGATGGGGATTTGAAAATACCCCGAGAGGCCATCGAGAAAACAATAAAAGCTATGGCCGGATAATCGTTCTAAAATCTGGTCGATGAATGGCAAGGGAAAATGATCCTTGCGGGTGGCGTCATTTAACTTACGATAATCTATACACATTCGCCATCCGATCACCGTCCGTGTCGGGATTAATTCATTATTTTCATTACTTACTACCGTTATCCCTCCCTTCTTTGGTACTACCTGGATTGGGCTAACCCACTTACTGTCTGATATAGGGTATATAATTCCTGCGTCTAACAATTTCTTAACCTCGCCCTTAACTACTTCTTTCATGTTCGAGTTTATACGACGCTGAGGTTGTATAGAGTTACGTGAATTATCTTCCATTAAGATCTTGTGAGTGCAGAAAGATGGGCTTATGCCCTTGATATCAAATATCTGCCAAGCAATAGCTCGGCGATGCTTACGTAGAATTAAAAGAAGTTTATCATTTTGTGCATCTGTGAGGTAGGCTGAAACTATGACGGGTAGCTTGGAGTCTTTTTCTAAGAAAGCGTATCTAAGATGCTCTGGTATTTCTTTCAGTTCCAGGGTAGGGGGTCATCATACGAGTTTTTAGAAATCCATTCTTTTTCAAAAACTATGTCCTCGTAGACTTTTTTATATGTAAAATTAAAAGGGGTGGGGCTAGCGGCCAAGGAGGCTTCTTGCAGCGATTCAGTTGGAAGAGTAGAAGAGGAAAAAAAATCAGAAACTTCTTTTTCAAAATCAGAAAGGCGACAGGAGGATTCTTCACTTAGGTGTAGCGATTCAGTTGGAGTAGTAGAAGAGGTACAGAAATCAGAAAATTCTTTTTCAAAATCAGAGAGGTGAGAGGAGGATTCTTCACTTACGACATCTATGAAAAAGTAGGAGTCATCATTGGCTCGGGTGTTCTTCATCGAGGGGGTGATAGAGAAAGTTACTTCGTTGTCTCCTACTCGAAGGAAGAGCTTACCATTGCTTATGTCAATGATAGCTCGGTAGGTGGCAAGGAAGGGTCGGCCAAGGATCAGGGAAATATCGACGTCTTCTTCGATGTCCAATATGACAAAGTCCAGCGGGAAAATGAACTTGTCGACTTTAACTAGGACGTTCTCCACTATACCTAATGGGTATTTGACTGATCTATCGGCGAGCTGGATACTCATGCGTGTGGGGTTGAGACTACCAATTCCTAACCTTTTAAACAACGAGAGGGGCATAAGATTAATACTCGCACCTAGGTCGGCTAATGCGTGCTTGACAAACAGATCACCAAAGACACACGGGATAGAGAAACTACCCGGGTCACTGATTTTCTTTGGTAATTCGTTTTTCAAGACTGCCGAGCACTCGGCATTTAACGTGACATGCAAAAGGTTCTCTAGCTTATTCTTGTTGGTCAGGAGGTCCTTAAGATAATTAGCATACTTCGGCATCTGGGATATGGCTTCATGGAAGGGCAGATTTATGTGGATTTGTTTAAACATCTCTAAGAAACGGGTGTATTGATAATCCTGACGTTGTTTATTAAGTTAGGAAGGGTATGGCATGTAAGAACCCCTTTTTTTTCTCTTATCGACACCGGGGTCTTAGGCCCAGAACCGTCATTTTGCGGTGACTACTTCACGCCCTGAAGGGTCATCACCACAAAGCGCCGATTCTGTCGACCAATTCGATCACAGAAAAAGTAGCACAATAATGTAAATGCAAATTGCAGTCCACAGAGAATCACATGTCATAATAAATATAACTCCACGAAGGGAGTGTCCACAAAATAAAATATCAGAGTAGCAAAATACGGGCCTATGCCCGGTACATCATATCCTCACTACAAAATCACTCAAGCGGAAGTACAAAAACTACTCAAGGTCGAGACTCATGGTCCCGGCTGTATGAACTCCGGAGCTAGACTGCCCCACCTCCAAGCGCACCGGTCTCTGGGGCTGCTCCTCCATGCTGGTCTCCACGATCCCCTAAATGATGCGGTTCGAAAACCGTTAGTCTAAAAGACTAAGTCCTATCACCCCCCACCCCTTCCCCCAGGGCTCCTAGGCACCGAGCGGAGAGGAAGAAAGGGGAGGACTTGAAGGTGGAGAATATCAAAAGCAGATGGCAGCGGTCCTATACTAGCAAATTCTATAGCATGTAAAGACAATAAGCTGAAATATGAAAAGTAACCTTTACTTATGTGAAAACACATAAGCCAAGGGGTCTTCTGCAAGGCTCCCATCGTATAAAAAGTCTCATACCAATTTATACGTTGGGGTGTCGGTTATCAAACAGCAGTAAATATATATATCCAAAATTAATCTTAATTTATAAACTTGCCCACACAAGCTTATAGACCAAGGGGTCGTTTTGCAGGTCCTAAAGTATAAGCGTCTCATTCCACTTATACTTTAGGTGTCAAGGTTAAAGGAAACGATTATGCTATGACATGCAAGTGGGTATGATGGATCATGCAAGTGCAACACACACACCCAACTTTGTGCACACAGACCTTTAGTTCCCCCTTTCTGGAGCCGTAACCTCCCAGGATACCTCCGTAGTGGCAGACGGAAGCGGTGGGTTGGGCCTCACCCACCTCTAAACCAGTAAAGCACTACCGGTCAGACCTATCGTACGCCTCAACGCTTGGTTCACGAAGCGGACTCCTGCGTACTCTTGCCGGCTGGCGCACCAGACTTCTGTTGGCGAAGTGTTAACCACACTTACCGAGTCATCGTATTTGGCGCCGGTGCATCGACCCTCCAATACCGAAGACCCATCACCTTAGTTTTTTTCTTCCTTATATGCACATGCAAATTTAGCGTAATCAAACCCGAGCCGAAGCTCCCCGGACCAACACGTCCATCTCAAACAATCGAGCCGAAGCTCCCCGGACCCAAAGTCCGTCTTTTAGCCATCCAAGCCGAAGCTCCCAGCTAATTTCCGGTGCCAATAGTGTTTGTGAAATGTGCAACCCTAATTACTAAGTTACTCTTTTCAGCTTGTTAAAACAGTTTACGTTAACCCAGTACTGCCCCCGGTATTCCCTGTGAAGGGCTCTCAAGGGGCACTAGGAACTGTGTTGGGATTACGCCCAGCATTCCCTTTCGCAAGGTACTTATTTTGTTATTGGTTGATTAACTTACTCATTCCTTCCTCATGTTACGATAGGCTAATCCTAGGGTTATTTGACTCCAACTCTCCTTGGGTAGGACGATCTTTCGTCGGACCCGAACGCCTCTAAGCCCTAGACAAAACAACTCCCTACCCACTTATCTTCCATAGTTGCACCTAATTCTCCTTATCCTTTCAGCAAACCAACAAGGCCCATCACACGTGCTCTAATCCATATCCAAAATGATTTCCGGCAATTTTGCTATATGTAGACCACTTAAGCTACAAGACCCGTGAAAAGGGAAGTACATGAAATACTCATCCAGTACCCCTATGATAATTATTAAAGGGATAAAATGACATTTGTATCATGAACCCAGAAATTCATAATTTTCCTAATTTGTCTGATAATTAATTTATTTATTCTAGTATCCAAAAAGCCCAAGATTGAACATGAAGTAGCAATTTCAGACAAGGTAATATTCCAATAAATTTATGTTAATTACAAAATGCATAATCAACTCTAAAGCCTAGGTCTTCAAATTTGTCAGCAAGGTTTAGGCCCTTAAATTTAATTTCAAAGATATCTCATAAAAAGTCATTTTAAAAGAATTTACAGCAATAATACCTCCAAAAATTCAGAGAAACTTCAGGGATGATTATGATGGCCTACAAATACCATAGAAAAAGTTTCATAATTTATCATTTAATAATAATGTTATACTTGATTTTCTCATGAAACTTCAAGCTTATGGGTTAATGAACAAAGTATACTAATTAACCATCAAAACTTTCCACAAAAATTCCCACATGATAATATTGAGCTAGGAACACTATGTATCAAGTTTCATAATTTTTTAATAAGTATTGGGCTCTTGCAAGAATTATTTAGTATGCAACCGAAGTAATGCACTTGTGAAGTAGATGCCCTATCTAGGTATCCAAAAATTCTATCAAAAATCATATAGGATCAGTAAGGTCTAAAACTACCTCTGCCAATGTTTCATGCCCTTTCAATGGGCAGTAAGATCACAATAGCCAAATTATTAATTAGGGCAGACCTATTGGTTACAAATCAAGTGCTACAAATATTAATCAAAACTTCCCAAATAAATTACCAGAGGCTCAAAATATCCTTATTCCCTCACTACCCAAATTTGATTAAATTTCAAGAAGTTTAGCTAACCTAAACTAACACTACAAATTTTAGGTCCTAAGCTAGGGTTAGGGTTTTGTGGACCCTACCCTTTTCAAAATAAGTTACTATTTTTAACAGAGGGTTTTATATATCCTAGAAACCTCCTTGCAAAATTTGATGTTCATCCAAGGTGTTTAGGACTCATGCCCTTCACAAGGCAAAAAGGTCCCTTCTTAGGGTTTGGCCTAGGATCTTAGGGCAAATCAATTCCACACTACCCCACATTCCATGGGGAGGTGATTAATGCCAAGGCCAGTAAGTGTCCCAAATTTCAACCTCTGTTGAGGTGATTTGGTCACTCAAAATCAGAAGTGCACGTTTTGACCAAAATACCCTTATTAAGGTAAAGTTAGGGTTGGGTCAAAACCTATTCAAAACACATCAAAATTAGGTGAAACTTTATACAGATACATAACATGATCCCAGGGATTACTCACCAAAATTTGGGAGGGTTTGGAGGTAATTAGACCACCTAATTAAATTACCCTAGCTTTATTAAATAAAGTCAAAAACTTTAGGAAACGTGTGTCCTAAAATTCTGAGTTTTGGGCAGGCCATAGGCATAGATAGGATAGGCTCCCTGCCAAAATTTCAACTGATTTGGGCTAGGGATGAAGTGTGGGCACTCAGTTTAATGACTGCCTAGCCCTAAGGGTATGTCCAACCAAAATGGGTGCCCTGGTCAGACCATGCACCCAAATGGGTTCAAACAAATCTTATAATAAAATAGACTCAGAGGGCTACAACTTTTGTGTTGAAAGTTTTTCCACCAGATGGCCCTAGGTAGTTTTAAAAATTAAAACCATTTAGTGTATATAGTGTGACAGAAATGAAATGATCAAGAAATGATTTCCTATAGTTTAATTTCTGATGGAGCACGAATCTTGGCGCAGATGAACGGGATCCGTTCATCTCCTTCGTTGAGTCGACGGCCAGGATGCATTCTTACTGGGCCGACTTTAAGCGGCTGCCGCCGGCCATCCAGCCCCTTCCCCGGCCGGCCACCGCCACCACCACCTCCGTTGAGGTGGGGGCTATCGCCAGGCGGTGGCTCTGCCGCCAGAGAGGCGTTTTCCGGAGGCTATAGCAAGAAAATTTCTTGCCGAAACCATGAAAAATGCTGGATTTGATCGGGCTCAATTGAGCCCGAATCTTAAGCCTAAGAAGTCCTATGATCTACCCGAGAGTTAAGGAGAGGGGGAGGACCTTCCTGGCGGCCTGGATGCGGGTAGAGCGGCGGGATGCCATTGACGACGGCGGCGGCGCTCGGCTTCTGCAACAGTACAGTGGGTTGGCTCGTCTCCTCCAGGTAAACGCTCGAAAATGTTCCCCTTTGCCCACTGATGGTGTTTAAATGGCAATTGGGGAAGGGGGGTGGCTGGTCCTTCAATGGCCATCAACACCATTTATGGTGTGGCTCGGGTAGAGTGGAGGGGGGCTGAATCCACCCCTTGGTGGCCGGGAAATGGCTGGAATCAACTCCTCTTCCCTAGAGGAGTTGATTGAAGCCATTAAAGGTGGCTGTTAGCCTCCCTTGGCCGGCTCCACTCTTTCCCTTCCTCTCCCCCATCTTCTCTCTCCTCCATTAACATGGAGGGAAGCTTCCTTCTCTCTCCTAGTCACCCCTGATTGACTGGTCAACACCATAAGCTAAATACAGCCCACTTGGTCATGATGAACATGGAAATGGAGTTAGCCTAAGGAAGAAGTGGCTTGGGCTTGGGTTAGCCCTTTTGGGCTAGGTTTGACTTGGCTTAAATGAGGGTTGACCTGGGCCAATTGACCATAAGGGTTGACCCCATTGGGTTTTTAGTGGCCCATTGGACTCCCTTAAGGTCTTGGATTACTTGAATAGGGTTGGTTGGGCATCTTGGTGGTCACATGTCCCTTGGTAAAGGCACTTTGACCATTTTAGGGCTAGAGTTGACTTGGGTCAACATGACCAATTGGGTTGACCGCTATAGGTCCTTGGTGACCCATTGGCTTCCCCTAAGGTCTAGGTAGGGTTATGTAGGGTTACCCTGCACTTTGGAGGTCACATACCCTTAGTAAGTGTACTTTGACCAGATTAGGAGCTTGAGTTGACCTGGGTCAACCTGGCCTCTAGGGCTGGCCCCAATGTGTCCTTAGTGACCCACTGACCTCACTTTAGGGTTAGGAGGGCATATGTGGGGTCCTCTAGGATAAGAGCAGGTCAATTGACCCTAAGTAGGCTAGTTTGACCCATTTAGGGCAAGGGCTGACCTTGGTCAACTGAGCCTCTTTGGTTGACCCTAATGGGTCCTTATGGCTCTAATGGGCCTCCCAAGGTATTAGGGGTGTTGTGGTAGGGTCTTGGGGTTAAGGTGTAGCTCATAGTCATCCTAAACCATTGCTCAGAGTTCTACTATTTGCAGACCATGATGATCTTCCACATTTTGTCCCCTATCTCTTGGCCCATTTCTGGCTTCCTAGGGTTTTGTCATGACCTAGTCATGGCCAAAACCACTCTTAAGGGTCTAGTTGGAAATGGGATGTTACAAATCCTAATAAACAAAATAAAGATTTCGTCCCCGAAATCAAGGTTGAGCCTACGGGACGTACTACCGAAGAAAAGCACCTTGTAACATCCCATCATGACGCCTTGTTTGCTAAATTAGGTTTAAAGGGAAACCTAGATCTATGATCATTTCGCCAAATTGGCAAACCAAGATCCCAATAAACAAGGATAAGCCCCCAATAAACAAAAGATAAGCCTCTATCTTCCTAGAGCAGCCCTTAGTAGTATAAAGCAGGAAAATAAATTAAACATCTTGAGGGGTTTGTGAGGTATACCTGACTGAACAGCTCTGGGTTTCTTTCTCGCATCAGGTCCTGCGGCTCCCAGGTATGCTCCTCCTGGCCGTGGTTCCTCCACAGGACCTTGACTAGTGGGACCTTCTTGCATCACAAGACCCGTACTCCTCGGTCGTTGATCCTCACCGGCTCCAAACGAACCGACCGGTCTGAAGCTACCGGCCCTTCTGTGGTCAAAATCTGCTGCTCCGGGCGTAGCAGAGCCCTCCTCAGCGAAGAAATATGGAAGACGTCGTGCAGCGCTTCCAGCTATGGTGGTAACTCCAGCCTGTAGGCTAGGGGTCCGATCCGCTCCAGGATCCTGTAAGGGCCCATGTACCTAGGGTTGAGCTTCTTCCTCCAACCACGCACCCGCGAGACTCCATGCATGGGCCGGATCTTCAAAAACACACGGTCTCCCACCTGGAACTCCACCTGCCGATGCCGGGCGTCATAGTACTTAGCCTGTCTGCTCTGCGCCTCTAGCATCCTGTCTCTGATCAGCCTCACCTGAGCCTCGGTGTCTTAAACAAACTCTGATCCCAACACCTTCGGATCTTCGTCCTGAACCCAAGAAAGCGGGGTCCGGCATCTCCTTCCGTACAAGGCTTCGTAAGGCGCCATCCTGATGCTGGACTGGTAGCTGTTGTTATAGGAGAACTCGACCAGGGGTAAGAGTTTCTCCCACGGTTCCCCGCGGTCCAAAATGCATAGCCTCAAAAGGTCTTCCAGCATCCGGTTGGTGCGTTCTGTCGGCCCGTCCGTCTGGGGATGAAATGCAGTGCTGAAGGTCAATCGTGTGCCTAAGTAAGCTTGCACGGATCTCCACTCCCTGAAAGTGAACCGGCCATCCCGATCTGACACTATCGTCTTGGGCACCCCGTGATATCGAATGAACTGCTCCACAAATCTCCGTACTAATACTCCCACAGCACCGTCCTTCCTGATCGGAATGAACCTGGCTACCTTTGTCAACCGATCGACGATGACCCAAATTGACTCATTCCCTGTTCGTGATCGGGGAAGTCCGTGAATAAAATCCATCGCGATGTCTTCGAACTTCCACTCTGGTACCGAGAGTCATTGCAACAACCCCGCAGGGTTTTTGCACTCTGCCTTCACTAGCTGACAAGCTTCGCAGTGGGTCACAAACCGAGCAATGTCCTTCTTCATGCCAGGCCAGTACATAGTCTTCTTCAAATCCGCAGTCATCTTCGTGATGCTCGGGTGCACCGAGTATCTGCTGTGGTGGGCTTCCGCCATGATATCCTCCCGGATCTGGCCTCCTCCCGGTATATAAGTCCGACCTCTGAAGCATACCACGCCGTCCCTCATCGTATAATCTCCTACTGTACCGTTCTCCAAGGACCAGAATATCGGCTCCAGATTGACATCTCGCCTCTGTCCCTCTCTGACTCTGTCCCGGATATCATCTGTAGCACTCACCGCTGCTAAATACTCCGTGTAGAGCTCGGGGTCCTCGGATGACACTAGTGTGATGTGCATATCCTCCAATCTCCTCACCAACTCCATAGACATAACCTGAGGCCCGACTGCGGAAGTGGCAGCTCTCCGACTCAATGCGTCCGCCACCACGTTTGCCTTCCCTGGATGGTAGTGCATCTCATACTGATAATCTGCAAGGAACTCCACCCAGTGCCTCTGCCTGATGTTCAGTTCCTTCTGCGTGTCCACGTATTTCAGGTTCTTGTGGTCGGAATAGATATCGCAGTGGACTCCATAAAGATAATGGTGCCAGACCTTCAAAGAAAAAACGGCCGCCCCCATCTCAAGGTCGTGCACCGGATAGTTCTGCTCGTGCTTCTTCAACTAGCGAGATGCATATGCAATCACATGGCCCTTCTGCATCAATACAGCTCCCATACCCTGGTAGGAAGCATTATTGTAGACCTGAAATCCTTCCCTCCCCGAGGGGAGAGTAAGAATGGGAGCTGAGGTTAGCCGATCCTTCAGCTCCTGGAAAGCTATCTGGCACTGCGGGGTCCACACGAACGGTACCACCTTCTTCGTCAAGGAGGTGAGCGGGAGGGCGATTCGAGAGAATCCCTCCACTAACTTCCGGTAGTAACCGGCAAGTCCTAGAAAACTCCGTACGTCGGTGGCTGTCTTCATCTGCGGCCAATCCCGAATAGCCTGAATCTTTGCCGGATCCACTGCCAATCCGGCTCCACTGATGATGTGGCCAAAGAAGCCCACCTCCTTCAGCCAGAACTGACATTTACTAAACTTCGCATATAGATGATTCTCCCGCAGTCTCTGCAGGGTCAGTGTCAGATGGCGAGTGTGCTCCTCCTCCGTCCTCGAGTAGATGAGGATGTCATCGATGAACACAATGACAAACACATCCAGATATTCCTTAAAGACTTGGTTCATGAGGGTCATGAACGCTGATGGTGCGTTGGTGAGTCTGAAGGGCATCACCGTAAACTCGTATAAACCATATCTGCTACTAAAAGCAGTCTTCTGAATGTCCTCCTCCCGAATCCGAAGCTGGTAGTATCCCGACCTTAAATCTAATTTCTAAAAGAACTGCGCTCCCTGCAGCTGGTCGAACAACTCGTCTATCCTTGGCAGTGGATAGGTGTTCCGGACCGTCAGCTGATTTAGTGCTCGATAGTCGATGCACAATCTGAGGGTCCCGTCTTTCTTCTTGACGAACAATACCGGGGCTCCCCAAGGTGAAGAGCTTGGCCGGACAAATCCGGCTTCCACTAACTCTTGAAGCTGGCTCCGGAACTCTGTCAACTCCTTTGGGGCCATCTGGTAAGGTGCCTTGGATGCTGGCTTGGCTCCCGGCATAAGATGTATCTGGAAGTCCTGCTCCCTACGCGGGGGTAATCCGGGTAACTCCTCCGGAAAGACGTCCTCAAACTCCCACACCACCGAGATATTTGATATACAACTCGTGGCCTCCGTCATCTCAAACAGCACCTCGTAGACCTCCTCCCCCTGTAAATAGGCCTTGAAGGCCTGTACTGAAGATAAGGGTATACGTGAGGCAGGTCTTATACCTTCGATGATGATGGTAGAGTCCCTGTGCCTCACGGTGATCCTCTTCGCTTGACAATCAATCTGGGCATGGTTCCACTGTAGCCAAATCATGCTCAGGATCAGCTCGAAGACTGGCATCCTCAGGACCGTTTCCGAAACTTCGAACGACTTTCCACCAATCTCTGCCTCCATGCTGCAGTGGGCTGAGGTGAGTATCTCAGATCCGTCGGGTAGACGCACCCTACTCATCCGGCCTGTGAACCGTTCCACTCCTTCCAGCCCTTCTAGAAAGGCCTCTGACACAAACGAGTGCGAGACACCCGTGTCGAACAGAGTATAGGTGGGCTTGCTGCTGATGAAGACTATACATGTGATGATTAAAGGTCTTAGTATTTTATAACACATTTTCTTTCCTATTTATTCTACCTAGGGCAGTACTATTTGTTGGGCAATTGAGAACGGAAATTTAATTTAAACAACTTAAACATCTTAGCTTACCTGTGATGACCCGCTCTGGGTTTCGAGGTTGTGCCAGGTCCAAGGCATATACCTGCTCCCTTTCCTGTCTTCGATCTCTCCAACTCTCCTTGGGTAGGACGATCTTTCGTCGGACCCGAATGCCTCTAAACCCTAGACAAAACAACTCCCTACCCACTTATCTTCCATAGTTGCACCTAATTATCCTTATCCTTTCAGCAAACCAACAAGGCCCATCACACGTGCTCTAATCCATTTCCAAAATGATTTCCTGCAATTTTACTATATGCAGACCACTTAAGCTACAAGACCCGTGAAAATGGAAGTACATGAAATACTCATCCAGTACCCCTATAATAATTATTAGAGGGCTAAAATGACATTGGTATCATGAACCCAGAAATTCATAATTTTCCTAATTTGTCTGATAATTAATTTATTTATTCTAGTATCCAAAAAGCCCAAGATTGAACATGAAGTAGCAATTTTAGACAAGGTAATATTCCAATAAATTTATGTTAATTACAAAATGGATAATCAACTCTAAAGCCTAGGTATTCAAATTTTTCAGCAAGGTTTAGGCCCTTAAATTTAATTTCAAAGATATCTCATAAAAAGTCATTTTAAAAGAATTTACAGCAATAATACCTCCAAAACTTCAGAGAAAATTCAGGTATGATTATGATAGCCTACAAATACCCTAGAAAAAGTTTCATAATTTATCATTTAATAATAATGCTATACTTGATTTTCTCATGAAACTTCAAGTTTATGGGTTAATGAACAAAGTATACTACTTAACCATCAAAACTTTCCACAAAAATTCCCACATGATAATATTGAGCTAGGAACACTATGTATCAAGTTTCATAATTTTTCAATAAGTATTGGGCTCTTGCAAGAATTATTTAGTATGTAACTGAAGTAATGCACTTGTGAAGTAGATGCCCTATCTAGGTATCCAAAAATTCTATCAAAAATCGTATATGATCAGTAAGGTCTAAAACTACCTCTGCCAATGTTTCATGCCCTTTCAATGGGCAGTGAGATCACAATAGCCAAATTATTAATTAGGGCAGTCCTATTGGTTACAAATGAAGTGCTACAAATATTAATCAAAACTTCCCAAATAAATTACCAGAGGCTCAAAATATCCTTATTCTCTCACTACCCAAATTTGATTAAATTTCAAGAAGTTTAGCTAACCTAAACTAACACTACAACTTTTAGGTCCTAAGTTAGGGTTAGGGTTTTGTGGACCCTACCCTTTTCAAAATTAGTTACTATTTTTAACAGAGGGTTTTATATATCCTAGGAACCTCCTTGCAAAATTTTATGTTCATCCAAGGTGTTTAGGACTCATGTCCTTCACAAGGCAAAAAGGTCCCTTCTTAGGGTTTGGCCTAGGATCTTAGGGCAAATCAATTCCACACTACCCCACATTCCATGGGGAGGTGATTAATGCCAAGGCAAGTAAGTGTCCCAAATTTCAACCTCTGTTGAGGTGATTTGGTCACTCAAAATCAGAAGTGCACTTTTTGACCAAAATACCCTTATTAAGGTAAAGTTAGGGTTGGGTCAAAACCTATTCAAAACACATCAAAATTAGGTGAAACTTTATACAGATACATAACATGAGCCTAGGGACCACTCACCAAAATTTAGGAGGGTTTGGAGGTAATTAGACCACCTAATTAAATTACCCTAGCTTTATTAAATAAAGTCAAAAACTTTAGGAAAAGTGTGTCCTAAAATTCTGAGTTTTGGGCAGGCCCTAGGCATAGCTAGGTTAGGCTCCCTGCCAAAATTTCAACTGATGTGGGCTAGGGATGAAGTGTGGGCACTCAGTTTAATGACTGCCTAGCCCTAAGGGTATATCCAACCAAAATGGGTGCCCTGGTCAGACCATGAACCCAAATGGGTTCAAACAAATCTTAAAATAAAATAGACTCAGAGGGCTACAACTTTTGTGTTGAAAGTTTTTCCACCAGATGGACCTATGTAGTTTTAAAAATTAAAACCATTTAGTGCATATAGTGTGACAGAAATGAAATGATCAAGAAATGATTTCCTATAGTTTAATTTCTGATGGAGCACGAATCTTGGCGCAGATGAACGGGATCCGTTCATCTCCTTCGTTGAGCCGACGGCCAGGATGCATTCTTCCTGGGCTGACTTCAAGCGGCTGCCGCCGGCCATCCAGCCCCTTCCCCGGCCGGCCACCGCGACCACCACCTCCGTTGAGGTGGGGGCTATCGCCAGGCGGTGGCTCTGCCGCCGGAGAGGCGTTTTCCGGAGGCTATAGCAAGAAAATTTCTTGCCGAAACCATGAAAAATGCTGGATTTGATCGGGCTCAATTGAGCCCGAATCTTAAGCCTAAGAAGTCCTATGATCTACCCGAGAGTTAAGGAGAGGGGGAGGACCTTCCTGGCGGCCTGGATGCGGGTAGAGCGGCGGGATGCCATTGACGACGGCGGCGGCGCTCGGCTTCTGCAACAGTACAGTGGGTTGGCTCGTCTCCTCCAGGTAAACGCTCGAAAATGTTCCTCTTTGCCCACTGATGGTGTTTAAATGGCAATTGGGGAAGGGGGTGGCTGGTCCTTCAATGGCCATCAACACCATTTATGGTGTGGCTGTAACGCCCCCGATTTTTCCAGTGATTTATTTAATTTCTTATTTGACGTATTTTGACGTCAGAGCGTTATGTTAGCGCGTATTGGTCAGGTGGCGTTGTTAGAGCGTGCTTTTAGCTCTTTAGGTTCCCTGTGTGGCTTGGTGATACCTGGCAGCAAGATTCCCTAGCGAGCCGGAGTCTGTTTGGTGACTCGGTGGAGCCTCTTGGGGAATGCTTGTGTTTTGGCTTCGGGAGTTTTGCCCGAGTTTTGTTCGTTGGATTTTGTTACCGACCTTGCTGTTAGCGCGTTTTGCGTTCGTTAGGTTTGACCGGCCAAATTTTGGGATTTGCGTCGGGAGTGGAAAATTTTATATTAGGAAATTATATCGGCTAATTTTAGACTTGCTCGTCAAGTTTCGTCGCGTTCCGAGCATTTTTGGAGCCTCGGCGCGCGATTGAAGTTTGTATGTTTTCGCGTACGCCGTTAACTTTAAAAATTATTATCTCGAAAACGGTGCGTCGGAATTCGATTTCGACTTCGCCGTTGGATTCGTAGCGTCGTCATTCGCCTACGGTGCGAATTTCGTTCGATTCGGCGCGCGTTTGGCCCTCCGTAACGATATAAGGTTATATCATGTTTTATAATTATAAATATTATTTATATATATACATATATATAAAGAATTAATAAAATAATTAAAAAATAAAAAAAAAGGTAAAGTTCGGTGAGAATCATTCTCACCGAACAGGCTTTCCCCTCTTTTGTGTTAAGTATATATATTTATAATTAATATTTTAATTAAGTAATTATATTTATTATTATATTAAGTATTTTTATTTAAACAAAACCCTCTTCTTCTTCCCCCGATCAGCCCCCTTCCTGTGCGAATTTTTTTGCGGAGTGCGGAACCCTTCCGTTCGCAAATCTTCCGGCGGCCGCCACCGTCGATCCGGTGGACGGAATTTCGATCCGATCGCGGCGTTGAAAAGCTCTCGGCGAGAGCTTCGAGATCGCGTTAAGTTTTTCCCGTTTCGGTGACCGTTTCGCCTTAGATTTTTTTCGGCCCTAACCCCGGTTGTCCGTTTTTTCGTAGATCTCGTCTTCGCGTGTCCCCTCTTGAACGGATCTACGTGTTGGAGTATTTTGGGTGACGTCTTCAAGGTCGATTTGAGGCAAGTGGATTTCTCCCCCCTTGCGTGCCTCCATGAGTTGCATTTTTTTTTGTTTTATTATTCTTTCCTCCTTGTCGTAGAATAGGTAATATTGGAATGTTCCTAGTTTTGGGCTTGTAGTCGGCCCAAACTAGGAAGTTATCGGTTTTATTTTAGTTGTACTCTGCGGGTAGGGGGAAATAACTCGGCGGGTAGGGGAAAATAAATCGGCGGGTAGGGGGAAATAATTCGGCGGGTTTTGGTTGTAGAACTTGGTAGTTTTAAGTGGTGTTGTCGGCTAACTTTGGCGCCGAATCGTGGATCCTTAGCATGTGGTAGCTGGGTTTCTGAAGGAGTATGGTACCAGGGGAGATCGAGCCGTGGCCACCACCATTCCCTCCTTTGGATATTATTTTTGGGTTCCTGTAAGAGGTTGGAACTCTATGTGTGTGGACCCCGTGGCGGCCCCTTTAGTACTCTTGAGACACCTGGACCTGGTTGTTCGGTTGTGACTGTTCTTAGTCTCCGACACAGGTTTGGGATTTGTGTCAGTGCTAATGATTTACAAGTTTAGGACTGTTAGTTCATTCTTACTGTTCATTTGATGCATATTGGTTTTCTTCTGTCTCTGCAGGCTTGAACGGAGTTTGGTACGTTTCTGTACTTGTTGCATTTTCTCTCACTTTACTGATTATTACACCTGCATTTTGTCCTCTTTTGGATTCTTTAGCTGAGTTTTCGGCATTTACTCTTGCAGGGTTGGTAACCCTTTTTCTTTCTGTTTTTTTTATTCAATTATTATCTGATGCTTCTTTGCCACTTGTTTCATTATTTCTTGCTGAGGTGTTCTTCTTTTGAATGCCTCAGGTTCAGGTCTGTAGCCGGCTGTGCGGCTAGTTTCAGGAGTTTCTCTGTGGACTGCGCTTTGGCAGTGTTTTCCTCGCTTGTCGAGGTAGTTCTTTAGCCTTGTAGTAGTACAGACATACATGCTCGCCAACGAGTTCGTGTCAGGTTGTTGACGCTCGTTGGTGATTTTCCTTTGTGATATTAAGTATTTGCTTAGCTGCTAGTTTACCTGTTTTGTGGTAGTTTCACTTGCTCTCTGGGAATGTTTTATGCTAGGTTGCTAGTTACTTTAAACCCTATAATAGAACTACTATATGTATTGCATGATCAGCATGTTTTATAAAAGCTCAAACTCTATTTTCCAATGCGTAAAAAGATGGTTTTCTTATAAATATTATAAATTGAAATCTAGGGTCTTGCATAGTGTAAGTTGTCCTCTTAGGACGCTTATGCGCTCTTTTAGGATGTTTAGCATAAATGAAGTATTTTTCCGCTACATATAAAAATAGTTTTCAAACCGTGGACTATCTGATCCACTGAGCTGAGGGATACGGCCAATTAATTTAAAAAATCAGTTTTCTATTCATTTTAACTTATGATTTGAAGGTTTAGAGTGTTGCCTGAGCATCAGCAGTTATCCCCTGCTTGACGTGGCATCACAGCTCGTAGTTTTCTCGTGCTCTGATTTATTATTATAAATGAGAAAATGCGGGATGTGACAGTTGGTATCAGAGGGAGGTTGCTTGACAAATTGTCGGGCAACCTGTCCCTGTAAGTGTTAGGTGTTTAGAATCATACCATACACACACCGATATGTCATCAACACGTCTTGGCTAAAGCACGAACACTACACTCATGAGCATAAAGAAGTATACGGGGCATATTATGTAGTATGGGATGCATAATATGTGTTTGTATATGGATCCACCATAGGAGGCAACATGTGAGGGTTATGTAGTATGGGATGCATAACCTCACCACATGAATGCGGCTAGCACGTTTTCTTTTTCGTTGCATGGAAATGTTATGTAGTATGGGATGCATAACATTTTCATGTGTACGCCGCTCATAACATGCATTAGGGCCTTTTTAGAATGCATAGCACAATCATGCATAGCATAACATTGCATAAGCACAACGTGCCAAGCTAAAGACTTGCAGGATGACATGTGTACACACATGATTTTGAGTCAAAAAGAATATAAATTCATGCATTCCCGATCTAGGCACAAGAGTTAGTGTGATGATAGTGAATCATCGTAGGTTAAGCATAACATCATTATTAAAAATCCCAGAGCAAGTTAGCAGCATGAGCAAGTACTTAAGTATGTCTTGTTTGTACTATATTGTTTGGTTCTAGTGGGTGGGCTAGGTGTCTAATTAGTGTTTTGTTGTTCCATTAGAATGTCGAGGCATCCTTCGACAAGGTTGACTCCCCAGTCGGAGGGAGAATCTTCAGGTGCGCAGAGCAGCGCAGTGATAGAAGGTCTGAGACAAAGCAATGAAGCCTTGTCAAAGCAAGTAGGGGATTTGCAGTCTCAGGTCCAGTCCTTGTTAGCAGTCGTGGCAGGGCAGATTCCGAGAGTTCAGGACCCTGTGGTGGGTCAAGCTGTCCTTGTTCCCCCCGCTCCTCTGGTGCCTCCGGTCGTGGTGCCACCAGAGATGACCTTTATTTCTCAGTTTCAGCGACTTAGGCCTCCGACGTATGATGGCAAGGCAGATTACATGGTCTTAGACGATTGGATGATATCAATCGAGGAGATGTTCTCATACTCCGGGATCACTGATGACCAGAAGGTGATGTTAGCCGCATATCAGCTCAAGGGGTTGGCGAAGGGCTGGTGGCTGAGGGAGAAAGAAGGTCTGAAGGACGGGTGTTCCTGGGAGTCCTTTAAGGAGCTACTTCTGAGCAAGTTTCTGCCATCGGTCGAGAGGGACCGTCTGATGAATGATTTCCTGCACTTAAAGCAGAGGCAGCTCACGGTTAGTGAGTACGAAATCGAGTTTAGTAAGCTAAGACGATTTGCCCCAGACTTGGTGAGTTCCGACGAAAATAGAAGCAAGCGATTTCTGGCTGGGCTAAGGAGTGATGTCCAGCAATTAGCAAGTGCCTATGCGACCTCAAGTTATGATGGAATGGTGGAGGCTGCCTTAAAGGTAGAGGCAATTGATAATGCCATGAATCGAAGTCAACAACTGAGGAAGGATAAAAGAAAATCTGATGAGAGTAAGAGTGCTCAGGTCCCTGACGCTGCTCCGAGGAAGAGAAACAAGGAGGTATGCAGTTTCTGTGGCCGACCGGGCCATCCATTGGAAAGATGTTATCAAAGGTTAGGAGCTCAAAAGAAAGAGCAGATGCATGCGATCCAAGGTGTCCAAAAGAAAGATTTGCTTTGTTCGGTATGCAAGAAGCCGGGGCACGATGATGCCCATTGCTGGAAGAAGACTAGAAGTTGTTTCTTGTGCGGTCAAGTGGGTCATCTCAAGTATCAGTGCCCGCAAGCTCAGCTTACTCTGCAGCCAGTTCCTCTTCAGGCCTTGCCGCCGCCGCAGCGAGTGGACAAGGGGAAAGGAAAGTTGAACGTGGTCTCTATGGAGAAAGCTCAGACGTCCACGCAAGTGATATCAGGTTAGATTCTTCCCTAGTTCTAATGCTTGGCTCATAGTTATAGTTTTGAGCGTTCGCTTCCTTAGTCGCGTGTGCAATTTTATAGGACGATTTAAGGTAAAGAACCGCTGGGCGCGTGTTCTGTTCGATTCTGGCGCTACCCACTCATTTGTGGCTAGGGCCTTCGTAGAGCGTTACCGGTTGGATCTCGATCGTGTTGGTGATGCGTTCTGTGTCAAGTTTCCTTCAGGCGAATCTGTAGTCTCGGACCAGGGTATCTAGAGTTGTCCAATTTTGTTAGGCGATTTCCTCGCATTTGCTGATTTGAAGCTGTTAGATCTGGAAGACTTCGATGTGATCCTAGGAATGGACTGGTTGTCCAGATATGATGCTGTGATCCAATGCAAGGGTAAACGCTTGGACTTCAGGATGGACAACGGTCAGCCCGGGTGTGTTTACGGTTATCCGCGCCAGGATTCTCCGACTATATCGGCGGTATGTGCTCGGAAGCTTGTAGATTCCGGATGTTTTGCTTGTTTGGTTTCGGTTTTAGAAACCAAGGTTAGTTTGCCGTGTTTGGAGGAGATCCCGGTGGTTCGTGATTATCCTGATGTCTTTCCAGCTAATCTTCCTGGTCTCCCGCCTGATCGAGACGTGGAGTTTGTTATAGATTTGGAGCCGGGTACGCGTCCTATTGCCAAGGCACCTTACCGAATGGCCCCACGCGAACTGGAGGAGTTGCGTATCCAGTTAGACGAGTTGCTTGAGAACGGATTTATAAGGCCGAGTTCTTCGCCTTGGGGTGCTCCCGTTTTGTTCGTCAAGAAAAAGGATGGATCGATGAGGTTGTGCATCGATTATAGAGAGCTAAATAAGGTAACGATCAAGAATAGATATCTGTTGCCGAGGATAGACGATTTGTTTGATCAACTGCGAGGCAGCGCCGTGTTCTCTAAGATTGACCTTCGTTCGGGCTACCACCAGTTAAGGATCCGTGAATCAGATATACCGCGGACTGCCTTCCGTTCCCGACATGGACATTTTGAATTTTTGGTGATGTCGTTTGGTTTGACCAACGCACCTTCTGCTTTCATGGACATGATGAACAGGGTCTTCAAGGACTTTCTGGACAAGTTTGTGGTCGTATTTATAGACGATGTGTTGGTGTATTCACGCAATGTTGAGGAGCATGACCAACATTTGCGTCTAGTTTTATCTGCCTTGAGGGACCATAAGTTGTTCGCTAAGCTAAGTAAATGCGAGTTCTGGTTGCCTCAGGTTTCTTTCCTGGGTCATGCGGTTAACAAGGACGGAATCTCTGTCGACCCAGAAAAGATAGCCGTAGTTATGGAATGGACGAGGCCTGCCACACCCAAAGAAATTAGAAGCTTCCTAGGGTTGGCTGGCTACTATAGAAGATTTGTAGAGGGTTTCTCTACGTTATCTGCGCCATTGACCAAATTGACGCAGAAGAATGCAGCATTTGTGTGGAGCGATAAGTGCGAAGAAGCGTTCCAAGAGCTAAAGAATAGACTGTGCACTGCTCCGATATTGACATTGCCTACGGAAAGATTAGACTATGCCGTTTACGTGGACGCATCCCACGTGGGTCTTGGTTGTGTGCTGATGCAAGAAGGAAAAGTGATTGCGTATGGGTCAAGACAGCTTAAGATTCATGAAAGGAACTACCCTACACATGACTTGGAATTCGCAGCAGTTATTTATGCATTGAAATTATGGAGACACTTGTTGTATGGCGCGCAGTGCAAGATTTATACATATCATAAGAGTTTGAAGTACGTTTTCACTCAAAAGGAGTTAAACTTGCGCCAGCGCAGATGGTTAGAGTATGTGGCTGATTATGAAGTGGAGATCCTATACCATCCGGGTAAGGCTAACGTGGTAGCCGACGCCTTAAGCAGGAAGATAGGGAAAATTTTCAATCTCTCCACTGAGTTGTTGGTAGAAGAGTTTCTTTTAATGGATATTTCAGTTGGTAGATGTGACTCGCCAAGCAGTTTGGAAGTGTCTGAGCCTTCATGGATTTCTCTTACGAGGCTTCATCAAAAGGACGATCCTGATCTACTGCACCTTCATAATAGAACTGAGAAGGGGGAGCTGCCTGACTTTTCGATCGATGACGCGGGTACTCTAAAGTACCGCGATAGATTTTGCGTCCCCAATTTTCGAGATATTCGAGATAAGTTGTGCAGTGAGGCACACGGTTCAAGTGTGGCCTACCATCCAGGGTCTACAAAAATGTATAAGAACTTGAAACAGATTGCCTGGTGGATTGGGATGAAGGGTGACATTGCAAGGTTTGTGTCAGAATGCTTTACGTGCAAAAGAGTTAAGGCTGATCATGGAAGGCCTGGTGGAAAATTAGCACCTTTAGAGATTCCAACTTGGAAGTGGGAGAGTATCTCAATGGATTTCATTACTGGTTTGCCGAGATCTCCCCGAGGGCATGACTCTGTTTGGGTGATTGTTGATAGATTAACAAAGTGTGCGCACTTCGTACCCTTTCAGATTGGTTACTCGATAAAGAAGATAGCAGAGCTATATTTGAATGAAGTTATCAGGTTACATGGAGTACCCGTAAGTATAGTATCAGATCGAGACTCCAGGTTTACGTCTCGTTTCTGGAAGAGCCTTCAAGAAGGATTGGGAACTGACTTGAGATATTCTACCGCATATCATCCACAGACCAATGGTCAAACAGAGCGTGTTAATCAGATTGTGGAAGATATGATCCGTTGTTATATATTAGACCACGGAGGAGCGTGGGATGAATGCTTGAGGTTGATGGAGTTCGCATACAATAACAGTTATCAAGAGAGTCTGCAAATGGCTCCTTTCGAAGCGTTATATGGAAGACGATGTAGAACTCCCCTATTTTGGGCTGAGGTTGGTGAGAGGCCGATGTTAGGTCCAGATGCCTTAGAAGAAATGGAAGTCTCTGTAAAGCTTATTCGAGAGAAGCTTCGGATAGCGCAAGAGCGGTACGAGAATAACGCCAATCGGCGTAGGTCCGTTTTGGAATTTTCTGTGGGGGACATGGTATTCCTTAAGGTTTCCCCGATGGTTGGAGTGAAGAGGTTCGGTAAGAACCATAAGTTGGACCCGAGGTATGTGGGACCATTTGAAATTGTGGAGCGGATTGGTGTGTCAGCCTACAAGTTGAAATTGCCCGCAAATTTTCCTGGCGTGCACGATGTTTTTCACGTGAGCCAACTGCGGAGGTGTGTGCTAAGTGACAGACAAGTGCTGGATGCAGTGCCCCAGTTGGAGCCTAACCTTTCCTACATGGAAGTTCCTATCCGTGTTTTGGATGTGCAAGATCGAGTGTTGCGGAGAAAGACAATACCGATGGTAAAGATTCTGTGGAGAAACCAAGACGTGGAGAGCGCGACTTGGGAGTTGGAGTCAGCTATGAGGGAGGCGCATCCTCATTTGTTCTCCTAGCTGTGCTCGGTAAGCATTCGATAACCCTTGGTTATTTTCTTTTCCTCTTTGGTAGAAGTGTTTTATGCGTAAAGTTTCGGGACGAAACTTTCTTTTAGGGGGAGTGACTGTAACGCCCCCGATTTTTCCAGTGATTTATTTAATTTCTTATTTGACGTATTTTGACGTCAGAGCGTTATGTTAGCGCGTATTGGTCAGGTGGCGTTGTTAGAGCGTGCTTTTAGCTCTTTAGGTTCCCTATGTGGCTTGGTGATGCCTGGCAGCAAGATTCCCTAGCGAGCCGGAGTCTGTTTGGTGACTCGGTGGAGCCTCTTGGGGAATGCTTGTGTTTTGGCTTCGGGAGTTTTGCCGGAGTTTTGTTCGTTGGATTTTGTTACCGACCTTGCTGTTAGCGCGTTTTGCGTTCGTTAGGTTTGACCGGCCAAATTTTGGGATTTGCGTCGGGAGTGGAAAATTTTATATTAGGAAATTATATCGGCTAATTTTAGACTTGCTCGTCAAGTTTCGTCGCGTTCCGAGCATTTTTGGAGCCTCGGCGCGCGATTGAAGTTTGTATGTTTTCGCGTACGCCGTTAACTTTAGAAATTATTATCTCGAAAACGGTGCGTCGGAATTCGATTTCGACTTCGCCGTTGGATTCGTAGCGTCGTCATTCGCCTACGGTGCGAATTTCGTTCGATTCGGCGCGCGTTTGGCCCTCTGTAACGATATAAGGTTATATCATGTTTTATAATTATAAATATTATTTATATATATACATATATATAAAGAATTAATAAAATAATTAAAAAATAAAAAAAAGGTAAAGTTCGGTGAGAATGATTCTCACCGAATCATGTGTTCGGTGAGAATCATTCTCACCGAACAGGCTTTCCCCTCTTTTGTGTTAAGTATATATATTTATAATTAATATTTTAATTAAGTAATTATATTTATTATTATATTAAGTATTTTTATTTAAACAAAACCCTCTTCTTCTTCCCCCGATCAGCCCCCTTCCTGTGCGAATTTTTTTGCGGAGTGCGGAACCCTTCCGTTCGCAAATCTTCCGGCGGCCGCCACCGTCGATCCGGTGGACGGAATTTCGATCCGATCGCGGCGTTGGAAAGCTCTCGGCGAGAGCTTCGAGATCACGGTAAGTTTTTCCCATTTCGGTGACCGTTTCGCCTTAGATTTTTTTCGGCCCTAACCCCGGTTGTCCGTTTTTTCGTAGATCTCGTCTTCGCGTGTCCCCTCTTGAACGGATCTACGTGTTGGAGTATTTTGGGTGACGTCTTCAAGGTCGATTTGAGGCAAGTGGATTTCTCCCCCCTTGCGTGCCTCCATGAGTTGCATTTTTTTTTGTTTTATTATTCTTTCCTCCTTGTCGTAGAATAGGTAATATTGGAATGTTCCTAGTTTTGGGCTTGTAGTCGGCCCAAACTAGGAAGTTATCGGTTTTATTTTAGTTGTACTCGGCGGGTAGGGGGAAATAACTCGGCGGGTAGGGGAAAATAAATCGGCGGGTAGGGGGAAATAATTCGGCGGGTTTTGGTTGTAGAACTTGGTAGTTTTAAGTGGTGTTGTCGGCTAACTTTGGCGCCGAATCGTGGATCCTTAGCATGTGGTAGCTGGGTTTCTGAAGGAGTATGGTACCAGGGGAGATCGAGCCGTGGCCACCACCATTCCCTCCTTTGGATATTATTTTTGGGTTCCTGTAAGAGGTTGGAACTCTATGTGTGTGGACCCCGTGGCGGCCCCTTTAGTACTCTTGAGACACCTGGACCTGGTTGTTCGGTTGTGACTGTTCTTAGTCTCCGACACAGGTTTGGGATTTGTGACAGTGCTAATGATTTACAAGTTTAGGACTGTTAGTTCATTCTTACTGTTCATTTGATGCATATTGGTTTTCTTCTGTCTCTGCAGGCTTGAGCGGAGTTTGGTACATTTATGTACTTGTTGCATTTTCTCTCACTTTACTGATTATTACACCTGCATTTTGTCCTCTTTTGGATTCTTTAGCTGAGTTTTCGGCATTTACTCTTGCAGGGTTGGTAACCCTTTTTCTTTCTGTTTTTTATTCAATTATTATCTGATGCTTCTTTGCCACTTGTTTCATTATTTCTTGCTGAGGTGTTCTTCTTTTGAATGCCTCAGGTTCAGGTCTGTAGCCGGCTGTGCGGCTAGTTTCAGGAGTTTCTCTGTGGACTGCGCTTTGGCAGTGTTTTCCTCGCTTGTCGAGGTAGTTCTTTAGCCTTGTAGTAGTACAGACATACATGCTCGCCAACGAGTTCGTGTCAGGTTGTTGACGCTCGTTGGTGATTTTCCTTTGTGATATTAAGTATTTGCTTAGCTGCTAGTTTACCTGTTTTGTGGTAGTTTCACTTGCTCTCTGGGAATGTTTTATGCTAGGTTGCTAGTTACTTTAAACCCTATAATAGAACTACTATATGTATTGCATGATCAGCATGTTTTATAAAAGCTCAAACTCTATTTTCCAATGCGTAAAAAGATGGTTTTCTTATAAATATTATAAATTGAAATCTAGGGTCTTGCATAGTGTAAGTTGTCCTCTTAGGACGCTTATGCGCTCTTTTAGGATGTTTAGCATAAATGAAGTATTTTTCCGCTACGTATAAAAATAGTTTTCAAACCGTGGACTATCTGATCCACTGAGCCGAGGGATACGGCCAATTAATTTAAAAAATCAGTTTTCTATTCATTTTAACTTATGATTTGAAGGTTTAGAGTGTTGCCTGAGCGTCAGCAGTTATCCCCTGCTTGACGTGGCATCACAGCTCGTAGTTTTCTCGTGCTCTGATTTATTATTATAAATGAGAAAATGCGGGATGTGACAGTGGCTCGGGTAGAGTGGAGGGGGGCTGAATCCACCCCTTGGTGGCCGGGAAACGGCTGGAATCAACTCCTCATCCCTAGAGGAGTGGATTGAAGCCATTAAAGGTGGCTGTTAGCCTCCCTTGGCCGGCTCCACTCTTTCCCTTCCTCTCTCCCATCTTCTCTCTCCTCCATTAACATGGAGGGAAGCTTCCTTCTCTCTCCTAGTCACCCCTGATTGACTGGTCAACACCATAAGCTAAATGCAGCCCACTTAGTCATGATGAACATGGAAATGGAGTTAGCCTAAGGAAGAAGTGGCTTGGGCTTGGGCTTGGGTTAGCCCTTTTGGGCTAGGTTTGACTTGGCTTAAATGAGGGTTGACCTGGGCCAATTGACCATATGGGTTGACCCCATTGGGTTTTTAGTGGCCCATTGGACTCCCTTAAGGTCTAGGATTACTTGAATAGGGTTGGTTGGGCATCTTGGTGGTCACATGTCCCTTGGTAAGGGCACTGACCATTTTAGGGCTAGAGTTGACTTGGGTCAACATGACCAATTGGGTTGACCCTTATGGGTCTTTGGTGACCCATTGGATTCCCCTAAGGTCTAGGTAGGGTTATGTAGGGTTACCCTGCACTTTGGAGGTCACATACCCTTAGTAAGGGTACTTTGACCAGATTAGGAGCTTGAGTTGACCTGGGTCAACCTGGCCTCTAGGGCTGGCCCCAATGTGTCCTTAGTGACCCACTGACCTCACTTTAGGGTTAGGAGGGCATAGGTGGGGTCCTCTAGGATAGGAGCAGGTCAATTGACCCTAAGTAGGCTAGCTTGACCCATTTAGGGCTAGGGTTGACCTTGGTCAACTGAGCCTCTTTGGTTGACCCTAATGGGTCCTAATGGCTCTAATGGGCCTCCCAAGATATTAGGGGTGTTGTGGTAGGGTCTTGGGGTTAAGGTGTTGTTGGGTTTCTCTATGAGGATGGCACAACGCTTGTTCACGCAGCGGAAAAATAAACATCAAGAAAAACCCAAAGAGATGTGGATCGGGCTATAAACGTTGAATCAAGAAGTTAGCAAAACCTAGGCAAAAATTACCTCGGTGGCATTGAGTCACGACTCAACGGAGATGCTCCAAATTTCTGCTCCCTGCTAGCGGCGAGTTCTACGTGGAATAATGTCCACGTTTCTGCAGAAGTCCACACGAGCGGGAGAACACCGGGCTTTCCGTCACACGGAAGATCGGGAAGGAGAAGACCGCACCTCTGCTAATCCACGGACTGCTAGGTCCGCGCCAGGAAGAGCAGCACCAGCGACAGTCGCCGGAGAAGAGGAGGTCGACGGAGCGAACACGGCGGCGGAACTCTTCCGGCGGCGGGAATCGGGATCGGCGGAGCGAACGAGCGGAACTCTTCAGTCGGGTTCGATTCGCTACAGGAGAAAATCCAGCAAGTACCCGAAAACCCTAAGTGTTGTATTTATACCAAAGGTATAAATAAACCTCGGCTTATCGCTATCCGCAGACCACCCAAGAATAAGGTTCAGAATCGGCGAGTATCAATCGGCGAGAATCGACGAGAATCGATCGGCGAGCATCATCATGGATCGGCGAGAATCAGAGTACAATACTCGACGATTCTCGCCGATCGTCGAGCTTCACTTGACGATACACGTCGAATCTTGTCGACCGTCGAGCAGCGGTCGACGATACATGTCGAAGTCGTCGATCGTCGAGAATCAACATATTGATTCTCGACGATTCTCGTCGATCGGCGAGAATCAAAGAGATGATTCTCGTCGATCGGCGGGAATCAGAAAGACGATTCGCGACGAATGCTATCGACCCTCGGACGACAATCTTACCAGCCCTCCAAGGTAACATTTGCCCAACCCAACGATCCTTCAAGGCAACACTTTGCCCACAACCCCATTCAGGTCGGTGATTGGCAACCTTTACCAACACAGTCAATTATCCAACTTCTCCACATCTCTTATGTGCGACCCTGCAGGCTCATATCGCGTTGGCAGTGAGATCATATGTTTGATCACTTCCAGATCACAATGGTAACTCCAACAGACTCCCACTTGATCTCGAAAGTATCAAAGCAAAAACCTCACAAACAATGAGCGGCATCTAGCAATGCATCATTGCTCCCCAAGTAATAAGAGTTCATAACTCATAAGCCTATATGACCAATGTATCAGCATTGTCTTTGTCCCTTTATCCCTTACATCCGGAAAGAACTAGAGGCATGGATCGTGTCACCCTCGTAATAGCTCAATCCAAGTTTCTTGATCCAGGACGGACTTCCAGAGAATGGTGAGTCCAATATCACATATTGACTCAACCAAGCATGGCCATGCATTTCTCAGTCTAGTTCCATCAAGGGGCCCATGGATGCAACTCCTGTCATACAGGAGGACAAATCCCATATCTGCTCACACACAAACACCCAAATGATTCGTAACATGCCCAACAACCACCCTTATCATCAACCTTTCTCAAGGAAGACTTTAGATGGCATCAAAGCACGTTCTTCCTCACTTGATGAATGCTGTGACTTCAGGTCAAAGGATCACAACACCATTATCAATTGAGACCTACTCGTGACACGATTGGATGACAATCCACAGAGTAGTCTCAGGTTGGGTCTGTCCAGTACAACTTGTTCACTAACAAGTACCCACGTGATGACTTGATATCACAATATCATGACCTGTGAGAACCGGTCATCAGTCAACACACGTGCTAGTCTTCATGTACCATCATCACCCTTAGCTTCTATGATGATACTCGACCAGGGACCTTTAAGAATGAAGCTTCAAATAAATCATGGGCTCTCACATTCAAGTCAAGTACTTGATGTCCCATGGAAGCGAACATTCTAAGGGTATCTATTATGTTAACATTTAACTATCATATAGAAAAAGACATAATAAAAGAACTTGCCATTAATTATATAAAAAAAAAAATTAGGTACACAGTTCATCATATGAACGAACGGCCAACAAAATACAAGATATACATGCAATCCACAAGATTCTCGCTAGAGTTGATCATTTAGGTATCGTATACCCATCGATCTAGTATGACCATCATGCTTTCTCTGAGCGAGAGGCTTTGTCAGCGGATCCGCAATATTCTCCTCAGTCGGCACTCTGCAAATGTTTACATCTCCTCATTCGACAATCTCACGAATAATATGAAACCGCCGGAGTATGTGCTTGGAGCGCTGATGGGATCTAGGTTCCTTAGATTGTGCAATTGCACCATTGTTATCACAGTAGAGAACTACAGGACCAACAATGCTAGGAACTACATCAAGCTCGCCGATGAATTTCCTAATCCATACAGCCTCCTTCGTCGTATTAGCTGCTGCGATATACTCGGCCTCTGTTGTAGAATCAGCAACTGTCTCTTGCTTGGAACTCTTCCAGCTCACAGCTCCTCCATTCAGGCAAAACACAAAACCTGACTGAGACTTGGAGTCGTCTCTATCAGTTTGGAAGCTAGCATCTGTGTAACCACTTACAACGAGCTCTTCCTCTCCACCATACACCAAGAACACATCCTTAGTCCTTCTTAAGTACTTCAGGATATTCTTGACTGCAATCCAGTGACACTCACCGGGGTCTGACTGATACCTGCTAGTCATGCTCAAAGCAAAGGAGACATCGGGTCGAGTACATAACATCGCGTACATGATTGATCCAATTGCCGAAGCATATGGAATCAACTTCATGCGGTCCTTATCTTCACAAGACTTTGGACACTGGTCCTTAGAGAGATTCACACCATGAGACATGGGCAAAAATCCTTTCTTGGACTCAAGCATGTTGAACCGCTTCAACACCTTTTCGATGTACGTACTCTGGGTCAAACCCAGCAACTTCTTCGATCTATCTCTATAGATCTTAATACCAAGTATATAAGTCGCTTCACCCAAATCCTTCATTGAAAAGCAGTTCCCTAGGTTGTTCTTAACAACTTTCAGGGTAGGAATGTCATTCCCAATCAACAGTATGTCATCTACATACAATATCAGGAAGACAACAATGCTCCCACTAATTCGCTTGTAAACACAAGGCTCATCTTCATTCTTGATGAAACCAAACTCTTTGATTTTCTCATCAAAACGAAGATTCCAACTTCGAGAGGCCTGTTTCAGTCCATAAATGGACTTATTCAGCTTGCATATTTTAGTGGCTTCATCTGGGGATACAAAACCCTCGGGTTGTGTCATATACACTTCCTCAAGGAGGTTTCCATTAAGAAAAGCCGTTTTGACATCCATCTGCCAGATCTCGTAGTCATAATACGCAGCAATAGCAAGCAATATCTTAATGGACTTCACCATAGCAACAGGGGAAAAGGTCTCATCATAGTCAATACCATGAATTTGCTTGAAACCCTTAGCCACCAGTCGCCCTTTGAATGTCTGTACATTCTCATCCATGTCGTTCTTCTTCTTGAAGACCCATTTGCACCCTATGGGTCGTATCCCTTCAGGTGGTTCCACTAAGTTCCAAACTTGGTTTGCATACATGGAGTCCATTTCGGATTTCATAGCCTCAAGTCATTTGTTGGAGTCCGGTCCATTCATAGCCTCTTGGTAGGTTGCTGGTTCATCATCATGATCCATAAGCAACACATTACCTATTTGAGACACGAGAAATCCATATCTCTCAGGCTCAAACCTCGGTCTACCAGATCTACGTAGGACTTGTGTTCCCTGAGCAGGTTCTCTAGCTACAACATCTTGTAGTCCTGTCTCAGAATCCAATTCCGGTTCATTCACTACATGTGGTTCTTGAACTTCTTCAAGCTCTACCTTTTCAGTCTTTCTTGATAAGAACTCTTTCTCCAAGAAGACACCAGTCCTTGCGACAAACACTTTGCCCTCAGACGGTAGGTAAAAGTAATACCCTTTCGTTTCCTTAGGATATCCCACCAGATAACATTTATCCGATTTGGGTTCCAGCTTGTCAGGCATTTGACGTCTCACGTATGCCTCACAGCCCCAAATTTTAATGAATGACATAATAGGACGCTTCCCAGTCCATATCTCATATGGTGTCTTCAGAACCGTTTTTGTTGGAGCGCGATTCAATGTCATTGCAGCAGTCTCTAAAGCAAAACCCCAAAAGGAAACAGGCAAGTCTGCATGACTCATCATCGAACGTACCATGTCTAACAGAGTACGATTTCTCCTCTCAGACACACCATTATGTTGTGGTGTTCTAGGTGGAGTGAGTTGTGATATAATACCACACTCTTTCAGATGATCACGGAACTCATGACTCAGGTATTCGCCACCTCGATCAGATCGGAGTGCTTTAACCCTTTTACCCAGCTGGTTTTCTACTTCATTCTTGAACTCTTTGAACTTTTCAAAGGTCTCGGATTTGCACTTCATAAGATACACATATCTGTATCTACTTAAATCATCAGTAAATGTAACAAAGTAGAAATACCCACCTCTAGCCATGGAACTCATGGGTCCGCATACATCACTATGTACAACACCCAAGAGATCCTCAGCCCTCTCAGTATAACCAGTGAAAGGAGCTTTAGTAATCTTGCCTAACAAACAAGACTCGCATCGCTCAAATGATTCATAATCAAATGAGTCCAAAAGTCCATCTCTATGGAGCTTGGATATGCGCTTCTCGTTGATATGGCCCAAACGACAATGCCAGAGATACGTAGGGTTTGAGTCATTTGTTCTTAGTCTTTTATTATTATCTACATTACAGATCAGATGTTCCAAGTTCAAAATATAAAGACCATTAAACAATTGGGCTACAGCATAACAAACATCATTCTTAAATATAGAACAACAGTTGTTCTTAATTATAAAAGAAAATCCAATCATGTCCAAACATGAAATAGATATAATGTTTCTAGTTATGGCCGGAACGAAATAACAATTATCAAGCTCTATTACAAGCCCACTGGGCAAAGAAAGACGATAAACCCCTACGGCTACAGCAGCAACTCTTGCTCCATTGCCGACACGGAGGTCCACCTCCCCTTTACTCAGCAATCTTCACCTTCCCAGTTCCTGCACATTTGTACAAATATGAGAACCACATCCGGTATCCAATACCCAAGATGAAGGAGCATAAAGGTTTATCTCTATAACGTAAACATTTGAAGCGGAAGTCATACCTCCCCTCAATTTCTGCAGACCCTCAATGTACGAAGGACAGTTCCTCCTCCAATGACCATCCTTGCCACAGTGGTGGCATTTCCCTTCCTTCACGTGCTTTTCCTTTTCATCAGTGCTGAAGACTTGGGCTCAAGAAATGACTTAGGTCCCACCTTCGTCTTCTTTGAACCCTTGGCCTTGCCCTTGCCCTTATGCACCATCAGTATGGGGCTAGCAGGCTTGGCCTTCTTCATATTGATTTCGGCAGTTCTCAACATGCCTAGGATTTCGGGCAGTGTTTTGTCTATTTCATTCATGTTGTAGTTCAAGACGAACTGCTCATAACTGTCCGGCAACGATTGCAGGATTAGATCCGTGGCCAACTCTTGACCAAGAGGAAAACCCAGCCTTTCAAGGTTCTCTATATACCCAATCATCTTGAGTGCGTGAGTCCCTACTGAGTCTCGAACTCCCATCTTGCACTGAAACAACGCTTTTGTGATGTCGAACCTCTCTTGACGAGCCTGCCCTTGAAACATTTTCTTGAGATGCTCGTCAATCTCCTTGCACCCCATGTTCTCATGTTGCTTCTGAAGCTCAGAGTTCATAGTGGCAAGCATAAGGCATTCGACATCTAAAGCATCGTCAGTATACTTCTTATAAGTATCTTTCTCAGCACGGGAAGAGTTCCCGGTCGGCACCTCAGGGGCTTCTTCTTCCAAGACATAGAGCTTTCGCTCTTGCCTGAGAACAATTCTCAGGTTTCTATACCAGTCCATGTAATTTGTCCCACTGAGCTTATCCTTCTCAAGGATGGCTCTCAGAGACAACGTGGAGTGTGAAACACTTGCCATGGAATTCTACAAGAATTTATGCAGAATAAAATCAGTACCAAAATTCCAAATACAATTTATTTTAATTTGGACTTCAATTAAAATACTCCCACTATTTTATTCGAAATGATAGCCCTCACTAACAATTCGGAGAGTTCATGCGAGCTACTCTCTTAGTGGACAAGATCCGTATTTCACCAACACTATGAGTCCGCTTTGGCGTTCCTCTCACGATGCGGTTATTTAGGTAGGCAACGCTTGCCAATTGCATCCTCATGCAATTCTTGTATGATTGGTGAATAACTCCTTATATGCATCCATCATATGGTGCACGCCAACCCTATGCCTTTAGGCACTCAACCTTTGAGGTCACCTAGTTAAGTATGACCCGATGTAGACAGTGGGATATCACAATTATCCGCTCGCACCCTTACCAAGATAGATTAATGCACCTTGCTTTGGCAAGCCCACACTTCATCGATCGAGGCAGGAAGAGTGTCATCCATCGGAAGGCATCCGAACACCTAATATTTGAGGAAGGGATTTTCAATTATAGGTTAACAATTAACCATGATCAACATTTGATCAATGTGCACATCCAAAGAAAAACAATTCTAAACCACATGCATCCCTTATGTGCACATCCTAACATCATCAACAATTGATAGAAGGAAGGGATAAATCTGAACATCCGGAAACTTCCAAATCCTCAGATTTACATGCATTGGACAAAGGCGAAGACAACTCAACTTAGAGCAGTAGACAAGCTCATCTCTCTATGTTGGATTCAAAATCCAAAACATACTCAAGGGATGGTTACTGCTAAGGAGACAACAATTTCTAACAAATTGAAATTCCACGCAATTCCAGAGGTTCTTGGCGGGGAACCAAGACTAAATCTAGACATTTAGAACACTTCTAAATCCCTAGGTTTACACGCACTGGAATAACAAAACTTCCAAAACAACAATCATGGCCGAAACCTGCCTCTGATACCACTGTTGGGTTTCTCTATGAGGATGGCACAACGCTTGTGCACGCAGCGGAAAAATAAACATCAAGAAAAACCCAAAGAGATGTGGATCGGGCTATGAACGTTGAATCAAGAAGTTAGCAAAACCTAGGCAAAAATTACCTCGGTGGCGTTGAGTCACGACTCAACGGAGATGCTCCAAATTTCTGCTCCCTGCTAGCGGCGAGTTCTACGTGGAATAATGTCCACGTTTCTGCAGAAGTCCACACGAGCGGGAGAACACCGGGCTTTCCGTCACACGGAAGATCGGGAAGGAGAAGACCGCACCTCTGCTAATCCACGGACTGCTAGGTCCGCGCCAGGAAGAGCAGCACCAGCGACAGTCGCCGGAGAAGAGGAGGTCGACGGAGCGAACACGGCGGCGGAACTCTTCCGGCGGCGGGAATCGGGATCGGCGGAGCGAACGAGCGGAACTCTTCCGTCGGGTTCGATTCGCTACAGGAGAAAATCCAGCAAGTACCCGAAAACCCTAAGTGTTGTATTTATACCAAAGGTATAAATAAATCTAGGCTTATCGTTATCCGCAGACCACCCAAGAATAAGGTTCAGAATCGGCGAGTATCAATCGGCGAGAGTCGGCGAGAATCGACGAGAATCGATCGGCGAGCATCATCATGGATCGGCGAGAATCAGAGTACAATACTCGACGATTCTCGCCGATCGTCGAGCTTCACTTGACGATACACGTCGAATCTTGTCGACCGTCGAGCCGCGGTCGACGATACATGTCGAAGTCGTCGATCGTCGAGAATCAACATATTGATTCTCGACGATTCTCGTCGATCGGCGAGAATCAAAGAGATGATTCTCGTCGATCGGCGGGAATCAGAAAGACAATTCGCGACAAATGCTATCGACCCTCGGACGACAATCTTACCAGCCCTCCAAGGCAACATTTGCCCAACCCGACGATCCTTCAAGGCAACACTTTGCCCACAACCCCATTCAGGTCGGTGATTGACAACCTTTACCAATACAGTCAATTATCCAACTTCTCCACATCTCTTATGTGCGACCCTGCAGGCTCATATCGCGTTGGCAGTGAGATCATATGCTTGATCACTTCCAGATCACAATGGTAACTCCAACAGGTGTAGCTCATGGTCATCCTAAACCATTGCTCAGAGTTATACTATTTGCAGACCATGATGATCTTCCATATTTTGTCCCCTATCTCTTGGCGCATTTTTGGCTTCATAGGGTTTTGTCATGACCTAGTCATGGCCAAAACCACTCTTAGGGGTCTAGTTGGAAATGGGATGTTACATGGCGGGTATGGATTATTTTTAAAGATGGGTGGTGGTGTGAGTTCTTTTTCTAAAACAAGGGTGATAACTTCTTCAGCAGAGGGTGGAATTTTAAAATGGGAGCGGAGCTTTGATTTTTTAAAGCGGGAGCGGAGCTTGCCTCGGGCTCTTCACTTACCATACCAGGAACTTGATTCCCACTCCTAAGAGCTATAGCTTTCTCTTGCTCTCTCGGGTTGGGTTCGGTATTGGAAGGAAGAGACCCTGCGGGTCGCTCAGAAATTATTTTAGCGAGCTGTCCTACTTGATTCACTAACTTTTTAACTCTTCCAGTTAAGGTTCTAATCATAGCGTCATTAACATTAATGTATTTTGAAAACATTTCCTCCAAACTTGGAGGTTTTGAAAAACTTTGAGGAGGTGGTGGTGGTGCAGAAAAATCAATTTGTGGTGGCGGCCGCACAGCATTCGATGGATTACTCCACGAAAAATTAGGGTGATTTATTAAAGCAGGATTATAACTATTCGGAAAATTAAAACCAGCAGGATGAAAATTTGCAGCAGAAAAATTATTAAAAGCAGTTCTAGGCATATTATTAACATAATCCAAATGTTCAGGGGGAGGAGTTACAGATTCCCATACCTGAGGGGCGGAGGCAGCAGTCATCTCCGTAATTTGTTTGCTTAATATTTCAACTTGCAGCGCGAGCTGGGAGACGTTGTCCACTTCAAAGATACTTGCAGGCTTGTTCGGGCAGGACCTAGGCACATTCCACTGGTAAGTGTTCATGGTCATGTCCTCAAAAAGCTCAAGAGCCGCTTCCGGGGTCGTATGGTTTAAAGTACCGTCAAAAGCTGCGTCTATCATTTGCTTCGTGCTTTGATTTAGCCCATTATAAAACGCCTGCACCTGCAACCATACAGGCAGACCGTGATGTGGGCATCGTCTTAATAATTCTTTAAATCTTTCCCAGGTTTCATAAAGGGTTTCCGAGTCTATTTGTCCAAAGGCAGAAATGTTGTTCCTAAGTTTTGCAGTTTTAGCAAGTGGAAAATACTTCGCCAAAACTTTTTCAGTTAATTGCGTCCAGGTTGTGATGTTATTTTTAGGTAGAGTGTTCAGCCACTGCTTAGCCTTAGTTCTAAGAGAGAAAGGAAATAATCTTAGCCTAATAGCATCATTTGTGACACCATTAATCTTAACGTGTCACAAATCTTAAGAAAGCTTGCAATATGTGCGTTCGGAACTTCATCTTGAAGTCCGTCAATTGCACATATTGCTGAACCATTTGAATTATGCTAGGCTTCAGTTCGAAGTTATTATTTGCTATCGCAGGGCGAACTATGCTAGATTCAGTACCCTCAAGATTCTGCCATGCATATTAAGACATAGGCCTTTGCACGGCTTCCTCCACGTTGGGTTCTTCCATTCTTAAAGTGGAAAATGACTCGGAATCCTCAACCGGTATTTGGATAGTAGGACCTTGAAATCGCGATCTTCTCCGAAGAGTACGCTCAATTTCGTGGTCCAGGTCCAAAATAACCGACGGACTCCCGCGGGTCATACACTAAAAGAAGAGAAGAGAAGAAAGAGAAATAAAAATAAACTAGAAAGAGAGCTAACAATTTTTTTGAAATAGATTTTTTTATGTAGCTTAGCTCCCGAACTTCCCAAGGACTACCCGGTGAAGGGTTCGCAAGGTACTAGACAAGATAGCGGCACTTAAAACCGCTTTGCCCTTTTCAAGAGATTTAGGTGGCGTAGAAAAATTATGAAGTGGGTTTCTATTAAGAGCGGTAAAATAAATTTTTTTGATTTTTTTAAAAAATTTTTAGAAGGGGGATGAGAAAGAGAAATGATAAAACTAATAAATTCATGTCTTCAATTTATCAACAAGCGTTTCTCCCCAGCAACGACGCCAAAAACTTGTTGGGCCCGCCGATATTTACGAAAAGCGAGCAGCCGAACTAGCAATCCAACTAGGAAAGTATACCTATCATCTGTAGTAAGGGGACACAAGTGTCGTATTTAAATCCGGGAACTGTTTGACTAAGCTTACTCACACGAACGTTATTATTTTATCGACGGAAGACTTAGGGTTTAAAAGAAAACTACTTGCAAAGAAAGAGAGCTACTTGTAATAAGAAAGAGCATAAAAGAAATGACTACACTAAATGGGTTGGAATGATGAGATGGAAATGCACTCGATCGAGAATCATCTCGGCAAGAGTTGATTAAAAACACGATAAATAAACCTAAGCTTAATAGGGTAAAAGTACTTGACCGTGGAGGTTCCATAAACATGAACACGCTTCTCTCTAAGGTCGTGCCCAACTGAGTTTAGGAAAGTCCGACCGACTTTCGCCTAAATCAGAGGCCTAAAACTCGCTTTACGCGGTGAACCCCACTATTGGATTTTACTCAAATCCGGGAGATTTGGACGTCTGCCTCTCTCGAGGGGTGCGTATAACTCCCTTTACTCTTGAGTGCTCAATTCAAACCATCAGCCTCTCAGCTAGCCAGGAATGAAAGTAAAGGTGGAGAGTATATATCGATGATATACCTCCAACCCATGATAATTCAAGAGTAATTCAAGGCCTAAACCCTAAAAAGAAAAGGTAAGATTCAAAGCATCATAACCTAATCACTCGAACCTCGGATCATCAAGATCGAGTACAAGGAGGATTAGTTAATCATGGTGAGGTGAAGGAGTGGGGATGAGTAGTAAAGCATAAAGAACACAAGTACTAAAGAGAAGAAAAAAAGAACACTTTTATATTAATATTGAAGAGAGCTTACAACATGGAAATAAAAAGATTACAAGTGCATGGAATTGAAAATCCTATTCTGGCTCTATCATTAGCAACTAGAGCAATTACAAGAGCTATTACAAAAGCTTAAACTAAATTAGCATTAAACTAAACTAAACTAGCATGAGAAAGAGAGAGAGAGAGAGAAAGAGAAAAAGAATGAAAAAGAGCAAGAAACAAAGGGGCAGCACCTACCCCTCTCAGCCCAAACTTGCTGAAATGGAGAGGGGGGTCTGAATTTATAGAAATTTCCACGGGTTAGTCACGACCCATGTCATACCCGTGACTGGGGGCGTGACAGGCACGTCAAAAACTTCGGGTGCAGAGAACTGACAGAATTGATGAATTGATGTGTACGTCGGTGGTCACGCCCGTGACTTGGGGGCGTGACAGGCACGTTATTCTTCAATCGCTGGTCGGAAATCCATCAAACGCTGGAAATTGCGGGTCACTCCCATGGTCACGGCCATGGAGGGGGGCATGACAGTAATGTTGACGTGTGGCGACGGGAAGTCCATTTAATGCGGCGGCTGGTTTTGGGCAGTGGGCGACACGCCTCGTGTCACGCCCTGCGACACGCCCTGGGAGGGCGTGTCGAGGGGGCATGACAGGAATTTTCTCTGGATTTTTGTCTCAGTCAGTAGGCTTCCTCGGGATCAGCAGACACACCCTGTGACACGCCCAGGGAGGGCGTGACAAGGGGCGTGACAGGTCATTTTTGGCCAATTTTCTGGAAACCTGCAAAAACATAAGAAAATGTTATTGGCAATAATATTTACATAATAAAGATCAAAAATAAGCAAATAAGACATGATTTGCGCATTATAAACTAGAAAATACGATATTAAATAAGGGTACAAAATGTATTATCAATGCCCATTCAAATAAAATCATCGAAAAATCGGGGGCATTACAGTCACTCCCCCTAAAAATAAGTTTCGTCCTGAAACTTAACACAACTACAAAACCAAACCAAAAATGAGAAAATCAAACACAACCAAAACATAGAGACATACCAGAAACTAAGAGAAGAGATGTGGATGAGATTCCCTCATCGCCGACTCCAATTCCCACATCGCGCTCTCGACGTCTTGATTTCTCCAAATAATCTTGACCATGGGGATGGTCTTTCTCCGCAACACATGCCCTTGAGATTCCAAAACACGGACAGGCTCTTCCACATACGTAAGGTTGGGCTGAATCTGGGGCACCGAGTCGAGGACTTGACGATCATTACGAATACACTTCCGCAACTGGCTCACATGAAATACATCATGGACACCAGGGAAGGTAGCAGACAACTCCAACCTATATGCTGAAACTCCGACGCGTTCAAGAATCTAAAAAGGTCTCACATATCGGGGAACTAACTTGTGGTTCCTTTAAAATCTTTTAACACCGGACATCGGAGAAACTTTCAGAAAAATAAAGTCACCAACAGCGAACTCCAGATCAACCCTCCATTGATTAGCATATTTTTCATAGCGTTCTTGTGCTACATGGAGCTTTTCTCGAATATGAGTCACGGCACAATTCATCTCTTCAAGGGCTTCCGGACTTAGCAACGGTCTCTCACCAACTTCTGCCTAAAATAAAGGAGTTCTACAACGCCTCTCATATAAGGCCTCAAACGGGGCCATCTGCAGACTCTCTTGATAACTATTATTGTATGCAAACTCCATGAGTCTGAGACGCTCATCCCAAGCGCCACCATGATCCAAAATATAACATCTGATCATATCTTGCACTATCTGATTTACTCTTTCCGTCTGTTGGGTACATTGGTCAAATGTACCTGATTTGAAGAAGCCTCACCCAACTCAATGATATACATCATAATGTATTTGATGTATGTTTGAGTTACTTGTGCAGGTTAAGAAATCACTGGACTGAAGCAAAAAGTTTCTAAGTCCATGTGTCGACACCCAGAGGGAAAGTGTCGACACTTAAGAAGACTTGTGTCGACACCCAGACAAGCAGTGTCGACACTTGGAGTCATTGTGTCGACACCTGGGATGCAGAGTCGACACCAGACAGAAAGTGTCGACACTTGGAGCTGTGTCGACACTCAGTGAAGAAAAGTGCAGACAGAAAGTGTCGACACAAGGAGGTGTGTCGACACCCAGTGAAGCTGTGTCTACACCAGAAAGTGTCGACACTTGGAGCTGTGTCGACACTCAGCAAAAGTCTGCAGAGTCTAAGTACAAGTGTCGACACTCAACACAATGTGTCGACACTATGCAGAAGAGTCAGCACTTGAAGTAAGTGTCGACACCCAGCACAATGTGTCGACACTCAATAGAAGAGTCAGCACTTGAAGCATGTGTCGACACTCAACACAATGTGACGACACTCAACAGAAGAGTCAACATTTGAAGTATGTGTCGACACCCAGAACATTTTGTCGACACACAGCTGAAGACTCAACACTGGAAGAAAGTGTCGACACATGGAGCTGTGTCGACACTTAGCAAAGAACAGAAAGAACAACAAATTATTCTAAGTACAAGTGTCGACACTATGGGAATGTGTCGACACTCAGCTGAAGTCTCAACAAACAAGAAGGTGTGTCGACACAAGGAGCTGTGTCGACACTCAGCAAGATTCAACATAGAAGACTATGTGTCGACACCAAGAAGCAGTGTCGACACTTGACAGATTCAACACAAGAAGATGTGTCGACACAAAGGATATGTGTCGACACATAGAAGAATTCAGCAAAAGCTAGAAGAACAAGTACTTGTGTCGACACTCAATTTCAGTGTCGACACATGCAGAAGAATCTGTGTCGAGACATACAAGGAGTTGTGTCGACACCTTGTAGACTTGTGTCGACACTTACACAACATGTGTCGACACTTGGACTATAAGTGTCGACACTTAAAGACAGAAAGTCTCAACACTTACAGACAGTTAGAGATTTTCAAGAAGTGACTGGATGATTTGACAGATGCCGTTCCAGCCGGTCTACAGCACCTGTCAGAGATGTCAGAAGTCAGTTATGAACCGGTCCAGCCGGTTACCATGAAGAAAGCCTATAAATAGGCACCTACAGTTTACAGAAACTGTTGTTCAGTGGTTGAAAAGTGGTTCAAAGTTATTTAAAGTGGTTAGGAGTTGTTGAAGTAATTATTAAAGTAATACAAAGAGAATCAACAAAAGAAGATCTTGCAGTTCAAGTGCAGATCTAAGAAGTTGGAGAGAGAGGGCTCCATCCAAGAAATCAGCCTTTGGAACTAGGCTGAGAAGAAGGATTCAGATTCAGTCTGGATCTTAAGTGGCAGAGGTCAAGGAACAACTGCAGAGGATTCAGTCTTATTCAGTTCTACTCAAGAAGCTTTGAAGAAAGCTAAGTCAGGGTGAATCCAGCTGAGTTCTTCCAAGAACTCATCAAGAAACTCTCAACTCCCCTCTTTTATTTCTGAGTTGTAGAGTTAATTTCTGTAATACATTTTTAACTTGTAGGATCCATTGGATCTGAGTGATTTGTAAGCCTATATTTATAAAGGCTGAGGGTAGGTCTTGTTAGCCTGAGTGTAGGAGATAGAGATCTCTGAGTGTAGGCCTTGTTGGCTGAGTGTAGGCCTTGGTTGGCTGAGTGTAGGCCTTATGGCTGAGTGTAGGCTTTGGGATAAAGTTGAGTTGTAAGGCTTTGGGCCTGAGGTAGGAACCAATTTGGGTTCTGAGACAGTGGAGAAGTTTGGCCGAATCTAGTACACTGCTAGATAGGCGAAGGGGGAAAGTGGATGTACCCATATCTTGGGGAACCACTATAAAATACTGTGTGCTGTGTTATGATTGTGCTGTGGATTAGCTGTGTATATTTTGTTATTGCTGTTTGCTGTGCAAAAGTAGTTAGAAATCTGTGATATAACTGTTTGGCTGCCAACAAAGTTAGAAAAGGATTTGGTCACCTATTCACCCCCCCCCCCTCTAGGTGTTTAGGTACCATATCTTTCAAGTGGTATTAGAGGGAGGTTGCTCAAAACAAGGACTAACAGTCTGAGGAGATCCTGTTTGGCAGATTCAGTGTAAGGGACAACACAGATTCAAGAAATTCAAGAAAATCAAGAAACATGGGGTCTTATGAGAATCACAAGGAATTGTGTTCCATGAAATTACCCATATGCAGGAAGGAGATCTTTGGGATCTGGAAAGAAAGGGTAAGGCTATTTATGGAGGCCTCAGACCCTAGAATCTACATCACAGTAAAGGAAGGGCCTTATGTGCCTATGAAGATTTCAGTTCTAGATGCAAACCAGAGAACTCCAAAGGATTTCTCTGAGATGACTAAGGATGAAATTGTCCTGCCCACCATGGACAAGAGGGCACAGAACATAATAGTGAGTGTCATTGATGATGCAACTTTTCAGAACTTAATTCACTGTAAAACAGCAAAAGAGATGTGGGATACTCTCATTGTCTATATGGAAGGTTCTGAAGAAGTTAGGCAAGATAGGAAGTCCTTGCTAAATCAGGAGTATGAAAGCTTTAGGCAAGGAAAGGGTGATAGCATCACTGAGTGCTATAAGAAATTTTACAGAATAGTTAATGAACTCATGTCTTATGGAAGAGAGTTCAGTAACTATGAACTAAATGACAAGTTCTTAAGGTCCCTAACCAAAGATTGGGACACCAAGATCTGTGCCATAAGAGAAATGGCTAAGTTGGGGGAAATTCCTCCTCCCATACTGTTTGGCAAGCTATTGTCTTATGAAATGCAGTTAACAGTGAGAAAAGAGGAGGAGAAATCAACAAGGACTGAGCACAAAGAAAGAACTGTTGCTTTCAAGACAGAAGTTCCCAGAAAGTGCAGGAATAAGTCTTCAACTCCACCTCCAGAGGTAGTTGAATCAGAGTCTGCTGAGTCTGTCAGCACAAAGTCTAAGAGCAGTGAAAGTGATGAAGACTTTGCTGCTTTCACTAGACACTTTCAGAAGTTTTTGAAAAAGAAACAGTGGAGGTCAAGGCCTTCTACATCACAAGGAAAGGAAGATTCTTATCAGAAAAAGAGGTCTTCAAAGAATGATAAGAAAAGGACAAAATCAAGCAAGGCAACTGGTTCAAATATTGTTTGCTATTGCTGCAATAGACAGGGTCATGTTATTCCAGATTGTCCAGAGAAGAGAAAGGAATCTAGTGATAGGAAAAAGACTCACTTCAAAGGGAAGAAAAAAAAGTCTTTGGTTGCTAAGAAGGAGAAGACTCTATCAGATATCTCTTCTTCAGAAACTGAGTCTGAGGCTGAAGCCTACATAGGGCTGTTTGCTGAAGAAGAAGAGGAAGAATTCATGCAGATTTTGGAGTCAATTTATGAATAAGAAGATAGTCATTGCCAAGGGCTAATGGCTTTGACAGAAAGTGCCAAAATCCTGGAGCAGCCAGGACCCAGTCAGGTACAAGGTTCATGTTTAAGTTCAGTTTCTTGTTCTAGTTCAGATTCAGATTCTTCTTCATCAAGTGATGAGAATGTATCTGAGTCTGAGGAAGATATTCATCAGCTTATAGATGAATATAGAGTGTTGTTGCAAGCTTACAAGAAAAGCAAGTCCCTTGCCAAAAGTCAGGCAAAGTAAATTGCTGATCTTAAAGCTGCTGCAACAGATTTTGAGAAGCAATTTGATCAAAAACTGAATGAGATAGCCAGACTGAAACACATAACAGTGATTCAGATGGGAACTATCACCTATAAGAATGATCAAATTAAGTGTCTGGAGAACAATCTTCAGAAGGAGAAGGACTTGGTTGCTAGGTTTTCTAAACCTAAGTCAGTGTTACCCATAATTGATGAATTTGTTCATCACAAGGGTAAAGCTGGACTGGGCTTTATTAGACCTGCAAGGACTGAGCAGTCCAAGTATAAGTCCAAGGGCAAAGCCCCAACATTCAACAAGCCTGCTGTAGTCAAGACAGCCAAGGCAGTACCTAAGCAAAGGTACAATAAATTTGAATGTTGGTGCTGTGGCAAAGTTGGCCATTTTGCAATAGACTGTTGGCACAATGTGAGTGCCAAAGTGAGTACCAAACTACCTGTTGGAAATCCAGTAGGTAGGTTTGTCAAATTGTAAACTAACAATCACCAAGGACCCAAGAATACTTTGGGTTCTAAGGTTCATTAATTTGTTTTGCAGGTGAGTCCAAGTGGCCATACCCCTACATGGTACTTGGACAGTGGATGTTCCAGACATATGACTGGAACTAGGGGACTACTGAAGGACTACATTCCAATCAAAAATGGTCCTAAAGTGACCTTTGGTGGTTCTGAAAAAGGAATCATCAAAGGGTTTGGTAATATTTCTTCAAACTTAGTTACCATTACTCAAGTGGCTTATGTTAAAGGGTTGAAACACAACCTAATAAGTATAAGTCAACTAAGTGATGTAGGGTATGACATCTCATTTGTTAAAAATGGTTATCATATCAAGAGGTCAAGTGATCAAGAGATCATTTTGACAGGATATAGGAAGAGGAATGTCTACTGCCTAGACATTATGATTGAGAACAATGGTTCTCCAGTTTGTCTTGTAGCTGATGAGACAGTCTCTCATTGTGTCAAATGGCACAAGAGGCTAGCCCATCTTAACTACAAGACAATTAGCAAACTCTTTAGTAAAGAGTTAGTGAGGAATGGTCCTCAAGTTAAGTGTGTCAAAGATGGTATTTGCTCAGCTTGTCAAAAGGGCAAGCAGACTAAATCCACCTTTAAAAGCATAGAGAACAAAGATGCTGTGAGGTGTTTGTACCTCTTGCATATGGATCTCTTTGGTCCAATGCCAGTTCACAGCTTAGGTAGGAAGGTCTATACCCTTGTAGTTGTAGATGACTACTCAAGGTTTTCCTGGGTGTTCTTCTTAAGACAGAAATCTGAAACACCTAGTGTCTTCTACAGCTTTGTCAAGCAAATTCAGAATGAACTTAATAGTACTGTGGTCAAAATTAGAAGTGACCATGGTACTGAGTTTCAGTCTGAAAGCATGACAAAACTATGTGAAGACTTTGGGATATTTCAAGAATTCTCTTCACCTAGAACACCTCAGCAAAATGGCATTGCTGAGAGGAAAAATAGGACCTTGATAGAGGCTGGTAGAACCCTACTAAGTGATACATCACTGCCTGAGTATTTCTGGGCTGAAGCAGTTAACACTGCATGCCATGTTATAAATAGGGCTACCATCACTAAAGGGCTAAACAAGACCCCCTATGAAGTAGTGAAAGGCAGGAAACCAAACCTATCCTATTTTAGGATCTTTGGTTGCAAATGCTTCATACTTAACAATGGGAAGTCTTACTTAACTAAGTTTGCTGCCAAGTCCCAAGAGGGAATTTTTGTTGGGTACAGCAATAATAGTAAGGCTTATAGAGTCTACAACTTGACTACACAAGTTATAGAAGAATCAGTGCATGTAGTTTTTGATGAGACTAAACTTATTAATAATGAGTTATCTAGCAATGTATGCAGCCCCACAGGTTTGACAAAGACAATGGACAAGCTTACTATAGAAGAAGTGCTTGCTGCAAGACAGCAAGGAGAGGAGAGTAGCTGCTGTCCAGGGAGAGAACTACATGTGCCAGTTGCTGAAGAAATACAAGGAGTACAGCAAGATGCAGATGCTGAAGTGGTTCAACCAAAAGTTAGGATGCCTCCAGCCACAGGCATCTTAGAGATCATCCAGTAGAGCTGATTATTGGAGATCCAAGACAAGGAGTTCAAACAAGGAGCAGAAATCAGAATGCTGCAATCTATTCCAGCTTTCTGTCACAAGTTGAACCTAAGAAGTTTGAAGAAGCAATACAAGATCCACAATGGACTGAAGCAATGCAAGAAGAGCTTAATCAGTTCAAGAGGTGCAAGGTTTGGGAACTTGTTCCTAAACCTAAAGACCACAATGTAATAGGAGTTAAGTGGATCTACAGGAATAAGATGGATGAACAAGGTGTCATCATTAAGAATAAAGCTAGACTGGTTGCTAAAGGATATAGGCAAGAAGAAGGTATTGATTTTGATCAAACCTTTGCTCCAGTAGCCAGACTGGAAGCCATAAGAATGTTCTTGGCCTATGCAACCTATCAAGGATTCAAGGTATACCAGATGGATGTCAAGTCAGCATTCCTTAAATGGTAATCTTAAAGAAGAAGTCTATGTGGAGCAGCCTTCAGGTTTTGTTGATCCAACTCTACCTCATTATGTCTATAGACTTAGGAAAGCTTTATATGGGTTAAAGCAAGCCCCTAGGGCTTGGTATGAAACCCTATCTAGTTTCCTCATTGAGAACAAATTCTCAAGGGGGAAAATAGATAAGACTCTATTCCTTAGGGAATCTAGAGGCAAAGTCATACTAGTCCAAATATATGTAGATGACATTATATTTGGGTCTACTGAAAGCAGCCTTTGCAAAAAGTTTGCAAAACTTATGCAAGGTCAGTTTGAAATGAGTAGTATGGGAGAGCTGAAGTTTTTCTTGGGTCTCCAAGTTAAACAGACTGAAAATGGTTTATCCATATGTCAGTCAAAGTTCACCCTAGAACTCATAAGGAAGTATGGTATGGATTCATCCAGTACCATGAAGACTCCTATGGGGTCAAGTATGTCTCTTAGCAAGGATGATGCAGGGAAACCTGTAGATGAAACCTTGTATAGAGGGATAGTTGGCTCCCTATTATACTTGACTGCTAGTAGACCAGACATCATGTATGCTACATGTGTTTGTGCAAGGTATCAAGCCTGCCCTAAAGAGTCTCATTTGACTGCAGTCAAAAGAATATTGAGATATCTAAAGGGCACTCCCTATCTAGGCCTCTGGTACCCTAGGAATGGAGATTTTGATCTAACAGGTTATACAGATGCAGACTTTGCAGGATGCAAAAAGGATAGAAAGAGTACTTCTGGAACCTGTCAATTCCTAGGGGGGAGACTAATTTCATGGAGCAGCAAAAAGCAAACTAGTGTGGCTATCTCCACAGCTGAGTCAGAGTATGTGGCTGCAGGAAGTTGTTGTGCTCAACTTCTGTGGATTCAACATCAGCTAGAGGACTATGGATTTCAGGTAAGTAGAACTCCACTTTACTGTGATTCTACAAGTGCTATTTCAATAGCTAATAAACCTGTATCTCATAGTAGAACAAAACATATTGAGATTAAATATCACTTTCTTAGAGAACATGTAGAAAGAGAAGATATTTCACTTGAATATGTTAAAACTGATAATCAGATAGCTGATATGTTTACTAAGCCCCTAGAAGAAGCTAAGTTCAATAGATTCAAAATTGAACTAGGAATGATAAACTTAGACTAAGTTTACAGAATAGAAAATTGGCTAAGTAAAAAGGTGTCGACACATAGACAAGTCTATGTCGACACAGAATAGTGGTGTCGACACTTCAAGAAAAAGGTGTCGACACATCTAGGAATGTGGTGTCGACACTTCAGAATGTTAGTGTCGACACATGTCAAGTAGGTGTCGACACATCCAATGTGGTGTCGACACTTAGTTTTACTCAGAATTTTCTAAGTAAAGTCTCGACAATGTGTCGAGATTATGTTGTGTCGACACATAACCAAGTGTCGACACATAAACTCTGTTGACTAAACTTGTGTCGACACATATGTGTCGAGACATTATAAGTCAGTGTCGACACTTATTGCCAGTGTCGACACATCCTAAGATAGCTGTCCCGCCTGTTCATCTTCAAAATCAGAAAGGTATAAATAGGGTTCTGTCTTTGTTTGTCGACACGCTTTCAAAGTTTCGAGACCAAAACTATTGTTTCGACACTTCTCTTTTCTAAATACTAATTCTCCAAACCCTAATGGCTCCTAAGCTTGAGGAGAACATTAACAAGGGTTATGAGCTAGTGCGCGGCGCGTTCGATGAAGCTGATCAAGAAATCAAGTCGGTGGTAACCCTAGTCGCCAATTCTGGACTAGAATACTTGGTTTCAGAACCAACAAAGATTTGGAAAAAGGAAGTTCTTGAATTCCTTAATGGAGCTGCTGTAGATGAATCTGGATACAGAATCAAATCCAGAGTTCATGGATCTAAGGTCAAGATTTCACCAAAAAGTCTGAGGAAGGTACTCCAGCTACCTAAAACACAAGATGAAGATGAAGTAACTGTATCCAAGACCAGGGAAGCTCTTACCTGGTGTGGTCTTGATCATAAGATGAAGATAGGATCTGTATTCAACAGGAAAGACATGAATAACCAAGGAAAGTTCATGTCTGAGATTGTAGGAAAAGTCTTACTCAGCAAGACTGGAGGGCATGACAGAGTGTCTGCCTACATGTTTGAAATCATGACAAGAATAATCTTCACTCTGAAAACAGATTGGTCTCAAGTGGTGTATGAGAAAATCAAGGAGAGTCTGAAGAAGCCCAACCTGGGCAGAATACTTAGTCTCTACCTAGCTGGTACCATACCAGAGGTAATGAATACAGCTGCAGGAAGTAAGATCAACCACATGAGAAAGATGGAACAAAGGATCTTTTCCAGATGGGACAGGGTATTGTCCAAGGAAATGCCAACTCCAGAGAAGCCAGTTACTAAGAAATATTCTCCTCCAAGGAAGAAAAGGAAGACAGCTCCTGTGACACAGGAGTCCTCCAGCAGTTCAGGGAGTGAAGAACAAGTTGTTTTCACTCCTGATGATCAAGAGGAAGTGGCTGCAGAGAAGACCCCTGCTGCTCAAGATGTAGCTGAGATCCAGGGGGAGCTGCCTCAAGCTAGCCCCATTCATAGGGATCACAGCCAGGGGGAGCTCCCAATTGTAGAGGAACCCTCTACTCTGGACAGTGAGCAAGCCACTAACATCATCCAAGAGGTACTCATTGACCTAAATACATTGAATTTTTCTATAGTAGATTCTGATTTGTCTGATGTACATCAGCAAACTCAACTAGACAATCAAGAACCAGATGTTGTTATCCAAGGCACATCTGTTGTACTAGAAGTGGTTCCGGATCAAGTAGTTGAAGAACCAAGAACTTCTCCAGCTCCTTCATCACAAGAATTCACAATGGAAGACTTGTTCCTAAATCTGGATCAAGCAGATTTTGACAAAGAAATTGATGCTGCTGAAGAAGAGACTGCTGCTGCTGAGGGGGAGCAAGTACAAGATCTGGAAGAGCCTATTAGGCTGGAAACTGAGCAAGCACCTAATGTGCAAACTGAGAAGCCTCAAAGCCCTAAGGAAAGGGTTGAAATAGCCAGCACTTCAGAATCTGAAGAAGATGAGGCTGCAAAGGCTAAGAAGAAGAAACTCTATGTCTTCAAGAGGAGAAGTCAGAGTTATAAGAAAGCCTTGCAATCCATTGCCCCACAGCCTATAGTCCAACAAGCTCCAACTGTTGACTATAGTGCTTTACTGATTGCACTGCAGATAAAAATGGATGAACAAAGGAAAGCCATAGAGGCTTATGTAGATGAAGGACAGAAGTCATTACAGTTTGATCTTGCTCAAGATATAAAGTCAATAAGGTTTGAGATGAACCAAACAAGAAGGAGATGACTGACTGCTTCCACAAGGGTGGCAATGCAGTGGTGTATCTGGCTACACACCAAGAGAAGATCAAAGCACAGGTAGATGATATAGCATTGAAGCAAGGGTATGTACTGGAAAATCAGTTAAGGATGAATGACAACTTGACTGCATCACACAATGCTATAGTCACTGAATTGAAGAATAAGACTACTGAACCTTCTACATCTGCTGCTGCAGTTAAGGCTGACTTCGATAAAGTATTTCAAGCTGAGATTACTGCTGTCAAGACTGCAATTCAAGCCTCTCAGACAGCTATCTCTGAACAACTGCAAAAGCTAAAACCATTCTTTAAAGAGGGAATCAGATATTTGGACAGTCAAATAAGATTTCAAAAGGATGATGTCAGAGACCATATGGCTAGAGAAGTCATAAAGGGGGAGAGAGTATTAGTCAAAGCTAGCTCTGACCATGCCAAATGGATATCTAACTCCATCAGAGCTACACTGGGCTATCCTCCACTCTGTGATGATGATAATGTTGCTGAATCAGGGATTCAAACTGCATATCTTGGAGGTGAGCAACCAGAGGTAGCTCAAGTGATTTATCCACCTCCAGATTTTGACATGGTGTAAGCTGATATTCACCAGATGTATAGCCCAACTGCAGGGAAGTCAAATGTTGTTCTGGAAAAGGTTGTTCAACCTATTTCTGCAGCTATGCAAGAGGCATTAGAGAAAGAAGAAGAGGCAAGGTTGTCAAAGAAGAGGTTTAGGGAACAAGCAGAACAAAGGCCAGATTTTGAACAGTGGAGCCCTACCTCTAGAAATATAATTTTAACTGCCTGGAAAGCTGCCAAGGACAATGCACATGAAAGGAACAAGTGGTTCTCTGAAGCAGAATGGAGGAAACATGAAATAAGACAAGAGGCCATTGTTCAATATAGAAGAAAGGCAAAGATGGGAAAGCTACCTCCTACTGCAGTGGAGCCTAGCAAGTACTTCCCCAAGCCATACCACTATTTTGAAAGGCAGAAAATCAAAGCAGAAGAGCTGAAGAAGAAGGACTTAAAAGGCAAGAAGCCTGCTGATGCTGCAACTGCTGAAGCCACTGTCAAAGCTCAAGTCCAATCTAGCAAAGGCATTGTTATCAAAGAACCAGATCAGAAATAGATTAGGAATTGACTTGAAGATTGTTGAAATCTTTTGAATGTTAAACATTTTTGTAAACTGCTGAAAATATATAAGGAACAATGTTAGAACAATATATGATAAATATATTTCATGATTGTCCTGTAAATGTGTCTATTTCTTGATTGTTCTGCAATGTTGAATGTGTATACATGTGTGAAATATCACATGTTTATGTTTACCCTGCTGAATATAATCTGCTGTACATCATTTTGTAATTTTAATTATGGATGGTGTATATCATTGACTAAGGGTTATGACTTCTCCAAATAGGGGGAGATTGTTGGGTACATTGGTCAAATGTACCTGATTTGAAGAAGCCTCACCCAACTCAATGATATACATCATAATGTATTTGATGTATGTTTGAGTTACTTGTGCAGGTTAAGAAATCACTGGACTGAAGCAAAAAAGTTTCTAAGTCCATGTGTCGACACCCAGAGGAAAAGTGTCGACACTTAAGAAGACTTGTGTCGACACCCAGACAAGCAGTGTCGACACTTGGAGTCATTGTGTCGACACCTGGGATGCAGAGTCGACACCAGACAGAAAGTGTCGACACTTGGAGCTGTGTCGACACTCAGTGAAGAAAAGTGCAGACAGAAAGTGTCGACACAAGGAGCTGTGTCGACACCCAGTGAAGCTGTGTCTACACCAGAAAGTGTCGACACTTGGAGCTGTGTCGACACTCAGCAAAAGTCTGCAGAGTCTAAGTACAAGTGTCGACACTCAACACAATGTGTCGACACTATGCAGAAGAGTCAGCACTTGAAGTAAGTGTCGACACCCAGCACAATGTGGCGACACTCAATAGAAGAGTCAGCACATGAAGCATGTGTCGACACTCAACACAATGTGACGACACTCAACAGAAGAGTCAACATTTGAAGTATGTGTCGACACCCAGAACAATGTGTCGACACACAGTTGAAGACTCAACACTGGAAGAAAGTGTCGACACATGGAGCTGTGTCGACACTTAGCAAAGAACAGAAAGAACAACAAATTATTCTAAGTACAAGTGTCGACACTATGGGAATGTGTCGACACTCAGCTGAAGTCTCAACAAACAAGAAGGTGTGTCGACACAAGGAGCTGTGTCGACACTCAGCAAGATTCAACATAGAAGACTATGTGTCGACACCAAGAAGCAGTGTCGACACTTGACAGATTCAACACAAGAAGATGTGTCGACACAAAGGAGATGTGTCGACACATAGAAGAATTCAGCAAAAGCTAGAAGAACAAGTACTTGTGTCGACACTCAATTTCAGTGTCGACACATGCAGAAGAATCTGTGTCGAGACATACAAGGAGTTGTGTCCACACCTTGTAGACTTGTGTCGACACTTACACAACATGTGTCGACACTTGGACTATAAGTGTCGACACTTAAAGACAGAAAGTCTCGACACTTATAGACAGTTAGAGATTTTCAAGAAGTGACTGGATGATTTGACAGATGCCGTTCCAGCCGGTCTACAGCACCTGTCAGAGATGTCAGAAGTCAGTTATGAACCGGTCCAGCCGGTTACCATGAAGAAAGCCTATAAATAGGCACCTACAGTTTACAGAAACTGTTGTTCAGTGGTTGAAAAGTGGTTCAAAGTTATTGAAAGTGGTTAGGAGTTGTTGAAGTAATTATTGAAGTAATACAAAGAGAATCAACAAAAGAAGATCTTGCAGTTCAAGTGCAGATCTAAGAAGTTGGAGAGAGAGGGCTCCATCCAAGAAATCAGCCTTTGGAACTAGGCTGAGAAGAAGGATTCAGATTCAGTCTGGATCTTAAGTGGCAGAGGTCAAGGAACAACTGCAGAGGATTCAGTCTTATTCAGTTCTACTCAAGAAGCTTTGAAGAAAGCTAAGTCAGGGTGAATCCAGCTGAGTTCTTCCAAGAACTCATCAAGAAACTCTCAACTCTCCTCTTTTATTTCTGAGTTGTAGAGTTAATTTCTGTAATATATTTTTAACTTGTAGGATCCATTGGATCTGAGTGATTTGTAAGCCTATATTTATAAAGGCTGAGGGTATGGCTTGTTAGCCTGAGTGTAGGAGATAGAGATCTCTGAGTGTAGGCCTTGTTGGCTGAGTGTAGGCCTTGGTTGGTTGAGTGTAGGCCTTGTGGATGAGTGTAGGCTTTGGGATAAAGCTGAGTTGTAAGGCTTTGGGCCTGAGGTAGGAACCAATTTGGGTTCTGAGACAGTGGAGAAGTTTGGCCGAATCTAGTACACTGCTAGATAGGCAAAGGGGGAAAGTGGATGTACCCATATCTTGGGGAACCACTATAAAATACTGTGTGCTGTGCTGTGATTGTGCTGTGGATTAGCTGTGTATATTTTGTTATTGCTGTTTGCTGTGCAAAAGTAGTTAGAAATCTGTGATATAACTGTTTGGCTGCCAACAAAGTTAGAAAAGGATTAGGTCACCTATTCACCCCCCTCTAGGTGTTTAGGTACCATATCTTTCACCGTCTGACCGTTCATCTGCAGATGATAGGCAGTGGAATACCTTAAATCTGTACCCAACCCCACCTGTAAGGTCTTCCAAAAATGAGACGTAAATCTAGAGTCTCGGTCTGATACGATACTAACAGGAACTCTATGTAATCTGATAACCTCTTCCAGGTATAATTCAGCTATCTTTTTCATATAATATCCAATTTTAAAAGGGAATAAGTGAGCACATTTATTCAATCTATCGACTATCACGCAAACAGAGTCGTGCTCACGGGGAGATTTCGGTAGACCGGTAATAAAATCCATTGAAATAGTCTCTTACTTCCAACTAGGAATATCAAGCGGTGTCAATTTACCTCCAGGCCTTATATGGTCAGCCTTAACACACTGACACGTAAGACCTTCTAACACAAACTTCACGATATTATTCTTCATTCCTGACCACCAAACAATTTGATTTAGATCCTTATACATTTTAGTGGAACCAGGATGGTAGGCTACACTGGAACCATGAGCTTCAACACAGATCTTAGCCTGAATGTCACTAAAGGCAGGGACGCAAAATCTACCCTGATACTTCAAGGTATCCAACTCATCCAAGGAGAAATCAAGTAGCTCTCCCTTCACAGTTATATTCCAGAGGTGTAACAAATCAGGATCGTCCTTTTGATGTGCTCGAGTAAGGGAAATCCAAGAGGGCTCTTCTGCTTTTAGACTTACAGACACAGTACTACCCCAACCTCAATGTCCATTAATAGAAATTCCTCCACCAAGACTGTACAGTAAAATTGAAAATTTTGGCGGTCTTTCTACTCAAAGCATCGGCTACTACGTTAGCCTTTCCCGGATGATAAAGAATTTCCACTTCATAATCAGCCACATATTCTAACCATCGACGCTGGTGCAAATTTAGCTTCCTTTGAGTGAAGACGTACTTCAAACTCTTATGGTCTGTGTAGATCTTGCACAGTGTGTCATACAGTAAATGTCTCCAAAGCTTCAGTGCATAAATAACAGCACCAACCTCTAAATTATGCGTAGGATAATTTTTTTTCATGAATCTTTAATTTCCTTGATCCGTACGCGATCACCTTTCCCTCTTGCATCAAAACACAACCAAGTCCAATGTGTGATGCATCCACATATATCGCGTACTCAAGTCCTTCAGTAGGCAAGATTAAAATAGAATAGTACACAATCTTCTTCAACTCTTAGAAGGCTTCTTCACACTTATCACTCCAAATGAATGCGGTGTTCTTCTGTGTAAGTCTAGTTAGCGGAGCAGACAGCACAGAGAACCCATCCATGAACTTTCTATAATAACCGACCAGACCTAAGAAACTCCTAATCTCCTTAGGAGTAGAAGGTCTCTTCCATTCCATCACAGCAGAAATCTTGGTCGGGTCTATGGAAATACCGTCTGTTTGGTACATTGGAAAATGTGTACCAGATTTGAAGAAGCCTCGTCTTACTCAATGATATGCATTAAGGTGTATTTGATGTTGTTTTGAGTTTATATGTGCAGGTTAAGAAAATGCAGGAATGTAGGAAAAGTTTCTAAGTTCATGAGTCGACACCAAAAGAAGCTATGTCGACACTTATGAAGGCTTGTGTCGACACTGGAGAAAAGCTGTGTCGACACTTGGAGTCAATTGTGTCGATACTTGGAAAGGCTGTGTCGACACCAGAAGAAACTGTGTCAACACATAGAGGCAGAGTCGACAAACATAAAAGCTTAGTCGACATCAACTGTGTCGACACACAGAGGCAGTGTCGACACACAGAAGACTTTGTCGACATCAACTGTCTCGACACACAGGGCTTGTGTCGACACATAGCAGAGTTTCAACAAAGTTGATTTTTTGTGAAAAGAAGAAGTGACTGTGTCGACACACAGAACTAGTGTCGACACATTCTACAGAAGTTGTGTTGAGAAGCAGTGTCAACACCAAGGGAGCTGTGTCGACACCACCAAGGCTTGTGTCGACACTTAGTCTACTTGTGTCGACACATGATGAAGTTCAGTCTCGATACTTTGCTGACAGATACAGAGTTTCAAGAAGGGACTGAAGACTTGACAGCTGTGATATTCAACAAGTCTATTGAAGCTGTCAGAGCTGTCAGAAGTTCGTTAGAAACCGGATCAGCCGGTTACCATGGAGGAAGTCAATATAAAGACATTCTCTATCAACAAAATATAGATATGAGATAAAAAAAGTAAACACGAAAAACAGAAGAAGATTTTCAACAGAAGATTTAAGAAGACATTCTTAAGTGGTGATCTACTCAGAGTTTGTCAAGAGAATTCAAAGAAGAATTCAGAAGAATCTTCAGAAGAATTTGGAGAGAGAGAGAGCTCCATCTGTTCAAGTGAAGAAAGGGACTTACATCAACAAGTCTCTTAAGTGTAGACTCTGAACCAGTCTGCCAAGAAGAATTCAGATTGATTTCTGAATTTCAAGAAAGAAGCTGATTGAAGATCAACTTCAAAGGAGTTCAACCTTACTGTGTTCAGATTCAAGAAGCTTTGAAGAAAGCTAAGACAGGTTGATCTCTAACATCAGATTCTTTCAAGAACTGATCAAGAAACCTTCCATCCTTTCTCTCTCAACCAGGATGGTGGTAAATTTCTAATTTACATCTATTTTAAGTAGGATCTTTTTAAGATCTGAGTTGTAAGCCTGATTTATAAAGGCTGAGTTGTAGAAGATTTAGTTCTCTGAGTGGTAGGACTTGTTGAAGGCTGAGGTAGGGCTGAGAGCCTAAGTTGTAGGAGATTTTCATCTCTGAGTTGTAGGCCTTGTTTAAGGCTGAGGTAGGGCAGATTGCCTGAGCTGTAGGAGTGTGGACTCACTCTGAGTTGTAGGAGCCTTGTTTGGGTTCTGAGCTGTAAGATCTACGGATCTGAGGAGAAGGAAAGAAGTTAGGCTGAATCTAGCACACTGCTAAATAGGCGAAGAGGGAAAGTGGATGTACCCAGACCTTGGGGAACCACTATAAATCAGTGTGTCATCTGTGATTGTGTGTGGTATTGTTATTTCTGTGTTGTGATAGCTGTAGAACTATATGTTTCTATTAATTAACTGAATTGATATTCTGTCTTAGAAGGAAAAAGAATTGGACCTATTCACCCCCCCCCCCCCCTCTAGGTGTTTAGGAACCAATTCTTTCAAGTGGTATCAGAGGGAGGTTCCTCAAAGATAGACTTAACAGTCTGAGTAAAATCTGTAAGGCAGAAGTAAGTTAATGAAGATGGGTTCAGGAGAAAACCATAAAGAACTTGGTTCAATGAAGTTGCCTATCTGCAGGAAGGAAATCTTTGGAATATGGAAGGAAAGGGTCAGACTATTTATGGAGGCATCTGATCCTAGAATTTATATAACAGTTAAAGAAGGACCATATATTCCAATGAAGGTTTCTGTTCTTGATGCTAATCAAAGGATTCCTAAGGATTTTTCAGAAATGACTAAGGATGAGATCATCTTTGCTATAATGGATAAAAGAGCACAGAATATTATAGTGAGTGTCATAGATGACTCAACATTCCAGAATCTGATTCACTGCAAAACCTCCAAGGAGATATGGGACACATTGGTTGTCTACATGGAGGGTTCTGAAGAGGTTAGGCAAGATAGAAAGTCTATGCTTAATCAAGAATATGAGAGTTTCAGACAAGCCAAGTCTGATGGCATAACTGAATGTTATAAGAAGTTCTACAGAATATTAAATGAACTAATGTCCTATAGAAGAATCTTCAGTACATATGAGCTGAATGACAAATTCCATAGGTCTTTGACTAAGGTTTGGGATACAAAGATCTGTGTCATAAGGGAAGTGGCCAGACTGGCAGAAATTTCAACTCCAACACTGTTTGGCAAATTGCTATCTTATGAGATGCAGCTGTTGGCCAGAAAGGAGGAAGAGAAAAATACAAAGGCTGACTATAGAAAAAAGTCAGTGGCCTTCAAGGTAGAAGCCACAAGGAAGAATAGGAGGATGTCTCCATCTTCTCCTAATAAAGCTGCAGAAGTGATCTCAGAAACTTCTGATAGTCACAGTTCAGACAGCAGTAATTCTGATGAAGACTTTGTTGCTTTCACAAGGCAGTTTCAGAGATTCTTAAAGAAGAAGCAGTGGAAATCTAAGCCATACTCATCTCAGTCCAAGGATGACTATTATCAGAAGCGGAAATCATCCAGGAAGGAAAGGAGTGGGACAAAGCCTAGCAAGTCAACTACATCAAAGATTATTTGTTATTGCTGCAACAGACCTGGACATATTGTGGCTGACTGTCCAGACAAAAGGAAGGAGTCTACTGATAAAAAGAAGTCTCAGCACAAGAGCAAGAAGGAGAAACCCTTGGTAGCTAAGAAAGAGAAAAGTTGGACAGATCAATCAACTTAAGAGTCTGAATCTGAGGCTGAGGCCTATATTGGTTTGTTTACAACAGAAGAAGAGGATGAGTTCTTGAAATTACTAGACTCTATCAATGAGCAAGAAGAGCATCAGTGCAAAGGACTGATGGCTGTGTCTGAAGAAGACTAGTTCCAGGATCAACCTAGTCCCAGTAAGGTAAAAAGTTTATCTGTAGATTCTAATTACTACACTGGGTCAGAATCAGATGCATCTGCATCAAGAGATGTGGATGGGTCTGAATCTGAAGTAGATATTCATCAGCTTATAGATGAATATGGGGATTTATTGCAGGCACTCAAGAGAAGCAAAACCCTGGCCAAAAATCAGGCTAAGGAAATTGTAGCTCTTAAGTTCGCTGCATCTGATTCAGAAAAGCTGATGGATCAGAAGATGAATGAGATTGTCAAGCTGAAAAACATAACTGTTATTCAGTAGGGTACAATCACATTCAAAAATGATCAGATCAAAAGTCTGGAAGACAGACTTCAGAAAGAGAAGGAAATAGTGGCTAGTTTCTCTAAGCCAAAATCTGTCCTACCCTTAATTGATGACTTTGTGTCTCAAAAGGGTAAGGCAAGATTAGGCTTTAAGGGAACTGCATGGGCTGCCCAGTCCAATAATAAAGGCAAAGCCCTAGCACAAAACAAAAGATCTGCTGCCAACAATACAGCTACGATTGTACCTAAAAAGAGGTATAATAAGTATGAGTGCTGGTGCTGTGGCAAGATAGGCCATTACGCCTTAGACTGTTGGCACAACACCAGTGTTAGGAAGAATAGCCGTCTACCAGTTAGAAGAGCTGCAGGCAGATTTGTCAAGTTTCAGGCTAACTTGAACCAAGGACCCAAAAGTTATTTGGGTTCTAAGGTTAAGTAATCTTTGTTGCAGGTGAGTCCAAGTTGTCATGCCCCTATATGGTACTTGGACAGTGGATGTTCCAGGCACATGACTAGAACAAGAGGATTGCTGAAGGACTACTCACCAATATTGAATGGGCCTAAAGTAATCTTTGGTGGTTCTGAAAAAAGAGTCATCAAAGGGTTTGGTAACATTTCTAACAACTTAATCACAATCACTCAAGTGGCTTATGTGAAGGGTTTGAAACACAACCTAATAAGCATAAGACAGCTGAGTGATCTTGGATATGACATTTCATTTATCAAGAATGGGTTTCATATCAAGAGGTCAAGTGATCAAAAAGTCATATTGACTGGCTATAGAAACAGAAATGTGTATTGCCTAAACTTTGAGAGTGAGAATAGAAATTCTCCTATCTGTCTTGTGGCTGATGAGAAAGCCTCTCATTGTGTCAAATGGCACAAGAGGCTAGCTCATCTTAACTACAAGACTATTGGCCAACTCTTTATTAAAGAGTTAGTGAGGAATGGTCCTCAAGTTAAGTGCTTTAAGGTTGGAATATGCTCAGCTTGTCAAAAAGGCAAGCAGACCAGATCCTCCTTTCATAGCCTAGTAACGAAAGACTCGGTGAGGTGCTTATAGCTTTTGTATATGGATTTATTTGGTCCTATGCCAGTTCATAGTCTAGGTAGGAAGGTCTACACTTTTGTGGTTGTAGATGACTATTCTAGATTTTCATGGGTATTCTTTCTGAGGCAGAAATCTGAAACCCCAAATGTCTTCTGCAATTTTGTCAAACAAATTCAGAATGAATTAGATAGTTCAGTGGTCAAAATCAGAAGTGACCATGGAACTGAATTCCAATCTGAAAGTAGGACAAGGTTGTGTGAAGAATTTGGGATTCATCAGGAATTCTCCTCACCTAGAACACCTCAGCAAAATGGCATTGCTGAAAGAAAAAATAGGACATTGATTGAGGCTGGAAGAACACTATTGAGTGACACTACTCTCCCAGAATATTTCTGGGCTGAGGCAGTAAACACTGCATGCCATGTGCTCAATTGGGCTTCCATCACCAAAAGCCACAAAAAGACACCCTATGAGGTTATGAAAGGCAGATAACCAAACTTATCCTATTTTAGGATCTTTGGTTGCAAGTGCTATGTGCTTAACAATGGAAAGTCTCACCTAACTAAGTTTGCTGCCAAATCCCAAGATGGGATATATGTTGGGTATAGTAACAATAGTAAGGCTTATAGGGTCTATAATTTGGCTACTCAAGTTGTAGAAGAGTTTGTTCATGTCATATTTGATGAATCTAGACTTATTAACAGTGAGTTGCCTAGTAGTTCTTGTAGCTCTACAGGTATATAGCAGAAGATGGACCAGCTTACTATCAGAGAAGATCCAACTGCAAAGTAGGATGAGGAAAATGGTAGTTGTTGTCCAGGGGGAGTACAAGACACTCAAGAGGCTAATGAAGACCATGAGGTGCAGCATAATGTAGAGATTGAAGAAGGTCAAACTGTTGATAGATTACATCCAGCAGTTAGATATTTAAAGGATCATCCTGCACACCAAATCATTGGTGATCCAAGACCTGGAGTACAAATAAGAAACAGGAACTTAAACACAGTTCTTTGCTCAAGCTTCCTATCTCAATTGGAACCCAAGAGATTTGAAGAAGCTATTCAAGACCCACACTGTATTGATGCTATGCAGGAGGAGTTAAATCAATTCAGAAGGTGCAAGGTCTGGGAGTTGGTTCCAAAACCAAAGGGCCACAATGTCATAGGGATAAAGTGGATTTATAGAAACAAGCTTGATGAGAGTGGGATCATAGTGAAGAACAAGGCAAGACTAGTTGCCAAAGGATACAGGCAGGAAGAGGGCATAGACTTTGATCAGACTTTTGCTCTAGTGGCAAGGTTGGAAGCAATAAGGCTATTCCTTGCCTATGCAGCATATCAAGGCTTCAAAGTGTTCCAAATGGATGTTAAGTCAACATTCTTAAATGGAGACTTAAAAGAGGAGGTCTATGCAGAATAGCCCCAGGTTTTGTTGATCCACTCAATCCTAATTATGTTTATAAACTTAGAAAGCTTTATATGGGTTGAAACAAGCCTCAAGGGCTTGGTATGAAATCCTGTCTACTTTCCTCATTGAGAACAAATTCTCAAGGGGGAAAATAGACAAGTCTCTATTCCTTAGAGAATCCAAAGGAAATATCATCCTAGTCCAAATATATGTTGATGACATAATATTTGGTTCTACTGAAAACAACCTTTGTAAAAAGTTTGCAAAACTTATGCAAGGGAAGTTTGAGATGAGCAGTATGGGAGAACTTAAGTTCTTCTTAGGACTCCAAGTAAGACAGACTGATGATGGCTTGTCCATATCCCAGTCTAAGTTCACCCAGGAGTTAATTAAGAAGTATGGTATGGAGTCATCCACTACCATGAGAACTCCAATGGGGACAAGTATGTCTATAAGCAAAGATAATGCAGGAAAACCTGTAGATGAGTCTTTATATTGATGAATAGTTGGCTCCCTCCTTTATCTGACTGCTAGTAGACCTGACATCATGTATGCTACATGTGTTTGTGCTAGGTACCAATCCTGCCATAAAGAATCTCATTATACTGCTGTCAAAAGGATTTTGAGATATCTTAAGGGCACATCTAATCTAGGCCTTTGGTATTCTAGGAATAGAGATTTTCTACTAATAGGCTATTCAGATGCAGACTTTGCAAGATGCAAAGTAGATAGGAAAAGCACAACAGGCACCTGTCAATTTCTAGGAGGAAGATTGGTGTCATGGAGCTGTAAGAAGCAGACTAGTGTGGCAATTTCCACAGCTGAGTCTGAGTATGTTGATGCAGGAAGTTGTTATGCACAGCTGTTGTGGATACAGCATCAGTTAGAAGATTATGGTATTCAGGTAAGTAGAACTCCATTATTATGTGATTTTACTAGTGTTATTTCTATTGCACATAATCCTGTTTCCCATAGTAGAACAAAGCATATAGATGTTGAAAACGAATAGAAAACAAACCGGAAGTAGTTTAACAGAAACTTTATTATCCCAAAAAGGTATCAATTACAATGGTATAGCCTCCCTTTTATAGAATGGAGGAGATGAGAGAGATTACAAATAAGCAATGTGGGACTAAAAATTTACAAGTATATGCGGCTTTACAAAATGACAAACTGGACAAGCCGTACGGTTAGACAAACCGGCTAACCGCCCGGCCACAACCAGTATGAGAGAACAAGCAACCCAGAGAGCAAGTCGCCACAGGAGACCGCTAGACCGCCCGGTCTCCAAGTCGTCTGAGACAAGCCGCCTGACCGCTAGGACACCAAACTGCAACAGCCCAGCACACAGACCGGTTAGGAGAAACCGCCAGACCGCCCGGTCTCCGAACAGCAACAGACCGCCCGGTCTCCATCCTGCAACACTCCCCCTCAAGCTGGAGCATCGATATCAATCATGCCCAGTTTGTCACAGATGTGGAAAAAGGAAGCGGACACCGGCTTGGTGAAGACGTCTGCCAACTCGTTGTCGGAAGTGACAAACGGAGTGCAAATCTGCTTCTTCAATATCTCTTCTCGAATAAAATGACAGTCGACTTTTATGTGTTCTATTCTCTCATGAAAGACCAGATTTTTGGAAATGTATATCGCGGCCTTGTTGTCACAGAACATAGGAAGAGGATAGTTATAAACCTCTCCTAAGTCAAGCATGAGAGCCCTCAACCATTTCAACTCACATGTAGTCGACGCCATACTGCAATATTCCGCCTCTGCACTAGACCTGGAGACCACAGACTATTTCTTGCTCTTCCAACTCACAAGATTGCCTCCAACAAACGTGCAGAAACCTGATGTTGATTTGCGGTCCCCTTTGTCATTAGCATAACTTGAATCAGAGTACGCTTCAACCCTTATGTGACCATTCTTCTGAAAGAGGAGTCCTTTCCCTGGTGCTGCTTTAATATACTCTAATATCCTCGGGGAAGATTGTAGATGACACTCCCTAGGAGCTTGCATGAACTGGCTCACCTTGCCAACAGCATAAGCAATGTCGGGCCTGGTTACCGTGAGATAAATGAGCTTGCCCACCAGACGTCGATACCTCGTAAGATCGAATAGAAGAGGCGAGTCATCTGTCCAAGTTTTAACTTCTCCACCAGCCATAGGAGAACGGGCATGTTTAGCACTAGTCAATCCTGTCTCCTTTAAAATATCAAGAGCATACTTCCGTTGGGAAAGGACCATGGAATTTGGCTTCATAGAGATTTCAATCCCCAAAAAGTATTTCGGGGACCCCATATCCTTTGTGACCAGGTGTTGACGAAGGTGTTTCTTTGTCAGCAATACCCCATCCTGATCATCGCCAACAAGAAGAATGTCATCAACATAAACCGCAAGAACAACCAGACCAGAGGCGGTTTTCCGAACAAACAAGTAGTGAGCTGCTGAGCTTCTCGTAAAACCAATGGCCGCAACAATGCCACTGAACTTGTCAAACCAGGCACGAGGACTCTGCTTGAGTCCATAGATAGCCTTCTTTAGCCGGCATACGCGTGTCTCCCCCTGAGCAACATACCCGGGAGATTGCTCCATGTAAACATCTTCCTGAAGATCCCCATAAAGAAAGGCATTCTTGACATCCAGCTGTGAAATGGGCCAATCCCTATTGACAGCCACAGAGAGAAGGACCCTAATAGTACTGAGACGAGCAACTGGAGAGAAAGTGTCAAAGTAATCAACCCTATAAGTTTTGGTAAAACCCTTGGCAACAAGCCGAGCTTTGTAATGATCCACACTGCCATCGGGAAGGAACTTCACCACAAAGACCCAGCGACAGCCAACAACATCGATACTGAAAGGAGGAGGAACCAGGGTTCAGGTACCCCGTTCAGTGAGAGTAACAATCTCCTCATCCATGACAGCTTTCCAATGAGGAATAGTAAGGGCCTCCTGGTAGGAATGGGGGGTGGTAGTGGCCGAGATAGCCAGTGCAAAAGCTCTACGAGAAGGGGTAAGACGATCATAAGAAACAATTATAGCAAGTGGGTGTTGGGTACATGCCTGAACACCTTTGCGAAGAGCGATGGGGAGATCCAGGTCGGTATGTACCTCATCAACCGGAGCATCCGTGGCAGAGAGAGTTGGCCCGGGAGGAGAGAGCGACAGCGGTGAAGAGGAGGGAGATGAGGCGGGAGAGGGTGGAGATGGTGGAGGTGGTAAAACAGTAGTAGGAGCAGAGGGAATTGTGGGGTTGTGGTGAGAGGTGGGAGCAGCAAGAGTAGAGGAGGAAGAGAAAGAGAAGTAAGATGCATTTTCAAAGAAGGTGATATCCGCAGAGACAAATTGCTTGCGGGTAACGGGGTCAAAGCAACAATAACCTTTCTGAGTGGGAGAGTACCCCAGAAAGACACATTTAGTGGACCGCGAGTAGAGTTTGTCGCGGGTGGCAGAGGGAGCATGCACAAAGGCTGTGCAGCCAAAGATACGTAGAGGAAGAGGAAAGGGTTCTTTGCCCGGATAGAGAATGGAGAAAGGAGTTTGACCACGGAGAACGGTGGAGGGAATGCGATTGATGAGATAGCAAGCGATGAGAACAACATAGCCCCAATAGGAGCGAGGGACATGCATTTGCGTTAGCAGAGTGTGAGCGACATCAAGGAGGTGACGGTTTTTGCGTTCCGCTACTCCATTTTGTTGGGAGGTGTAAACGCAACTGGTTTGATGAATAATCCCATGTTGCGTGCAGAAAGAGGAAAAAGCATGACTGAGATATTCTTGTGCATTATCCGAGCGTAAGATTTTAATGGAGATATCAAACTGAGTTTGAATGAGATGGTAAAAGCATGTCCATACATCAAAAAGTTCAGAGTGGTCGCGTAAGAGATATACCCAAGTAGAGAGAGAAAAGTCATCAATGAAAGTAACAAAATAGGAACTACCCCGACCAACGGTAAGGGTAGGAGCAGGACCCCAGATGTCGGAGTGAACAAGATCAAATGGATGGGTAGAACCACGATCTTGCTTTGGAGGAAAGGAGGAGCGGTGATGCTTGCCAAGTTGATATGCATCACAATTAAGAGGAGGATGATGCAGAGGGAGATGGGGAAGAAGCTGGCGAAGAAGCCGGGGAGGAGCATGACTAAGGCAAAGATGCCATTGGAGAAGATCTGTAGAAGAGGAGGAGAAGGCAGATAGAGCAGAGACGTTGTCGAGGAAGTAGAGGCCGCCGCTCTCAGTCCCAGGAGCAATCGTCCGTTGGGAGTCCGGATCCTGAAAAGAACAAGAAGTAGGAGTGAATGTGACGGGGCACTGTAGTTGCTTGCATAAAGACGTAACCGATAATAAATTGCACGGAAACCGGGGCATATAGAGGGTATCTGCCAGGCACAGATAGGGAGTGACTTGAACCATGCCCGTCCCATTGACCTGGGAGGAAGAGCCATCAGCAACTAGGACCGGGGGAAACCGATCATGGGTCTTTAGATGAGAGAAAAACTGAGGATTGCCTGTCATATGATTTGTAGCACCAGAGTCAATCAACCATAGTCCACGAGTAACAGCGTGGGCACTACCAGAAGAGGTGACCACCAAGGAGGACAACTTGGAGGTGGAATTCATTGAAGAGAGATGATGAGAGAACAGGAAGCAGCGGCGACAATAACAAGTCGCAAGCCGGGCGAATAGAAGCATGCCGCGCGGCTAGGAAGGCCGCAGGCAGGAGAAAACAGGTCGGACGGCAAAAGAGAGGCCGCAACGACTAGTAAGCAGGAGCGGCTAGAAGGAAACAAGGTCGCGGCGACTACTAAACAGGTCGCTGCGACTAAGAGGAGGAGAGCGGGGGGGGCAGGTCGCGACAACTGAAGGACAGGCCGCGGCAACGAAGAAGAGCAGCTAGAGAAGAGAAGCAAGGAGAAACAAACCGCGCGAACAGGATAGCGGTCAGAAGAGAAGGCAAGCCGTGACGACAGGCCGTGGAAAGCAGAAACAAGCCGCGCGAACAGGGCAACGATCAGAGGAGGAATCAATCCGCGAAAACAAGTCGCGAAAAGAAGAATCAAGCCGCGAGAATCAGAGAGCGCACACAATCAGGAGGAAAAGACCATTCCCTCTGATACCATGTTGAAAACGAACAGAAAACAAACCGGAAGTGGTTTAACAGAAACTTTATTATCCCAAAAAGGTATCAATTACAATGGTATAGCCTCCCTTTTATAGGATGGAGGAGATGAGAGAGATTACAAATAAGTAATGTGGGACTAAAAATTTACAAGTATATGTGGCTTTACAAAATGACAAACCGGACAAGTCGTGCGGTTAGACAAACCGGCTAATCGCCCGGCCACAACTAGTATGAGAGAACAAGCAATCCAGAGAGCAAGTCGCCACAGGAGACCGCTAGACTGCCCGGTCTCCAAGTCATCTGAGACAAGCTGCCTGAATGCTGGGACACCAAACTGCAACAGCCCAGCACACAGACCGGTTAGGAGAAACTGCCAGACCGCCCGGTCTCCGAACAGCAACAGAACTCCCGGTCTCCATCCTGCAACAATAGAAATAAGATACCATTTTCTTAGAGATCATGTTGAAAAAGAAGATATTTCTTTAGAATTTGTTAATACAGATTTACAAATTGCTGACATGTTCACTAAGCCATTAGATGAAACTAAATTCAATAATTTCAAAATTGAATTAGGAATGTTGAACATAAATTAGTTTAACAAATTTGGCTAAGTAAAATTGTGTCGACACAAAAAGTTGTCTGTGTCGACACATAGTAGTTGGTGTCGACACTCCAGGAAAGTGGTGTCGACACATCTAGAAAATTGGTGTCGACACTTCAGAGCATTTATGTCGACACATCCAGAAGTTGTGTCGACACTTAGAATTAGAGTCGACACAGAATTTCTGTCGAACTGATAAGAATATCTGTGTCGACACATCGTCAATTGGTGTCGACACATAGAAGTCAACACTTCTGTCGAGACATTAGAAGTCTGTGTCGACACATTTCAACTGTGTCGACAGATTAAGAGAATTTTGACGTGTCTTTTGACCTTCATTATCTAGAACGGTATAAATAGGTCAACAACATACTCTGTCAACACACTCTACATATTTTCGAGAACAAAACCTTGTGTCGACAAATTCTCTCTTCTCAATCCAAGATTTCTCTCAACCCCAATGGCGCCAAAGCTTGAAGATAACGTCAACAAAGGCTATGCGCTGGTTCGCAATGCTTTTGATAATGCGGAACCCGAGATTAAAACAGTAATTACCCTAATTACTGCGAAAGATTTGGAATTTCTGGTATCCGAACCTACTAAGATATGGAAGAAGGAAATCCTTGAGTTCTATGGAGCTGCAACTCAGGATTCTACTGGATTAAAGATTAGGTCTTCAATCCAGGGTAATAAAATCAAACTCACCATGAAGAGCATATGAAAAACTCTTCATCTGCCCAAAACTCAAGAAGATGAAAAAGTTACCTCTACCAAGACCAGGGAAGCACTCCAGTGGTGTGGATTGGATCCCACCATGAAGATTGGATCTGCAATGAACAGGAAAGGGATGAATCTGCAAGGAAAATTCCTTTCTGAAGTGGTTGGAAAGGTCATTCTCTGCAAGCCAGGGGGACATGATATGGTTTCAGCTTATATGTTCAGCCTGATGACCGGGATTATCTTCAGACTGAACACAGATTGGTCTGCAGTAATCTTTGAAAAGATTAAGGAAGGTATCAAGAAGCCATATCTGGGAAGAATCATGAGTCTATACTTGGCTGGAATAATTCCAGAAGTAATGGAATAGACTACTGGTTCTAAGATCAATCACATGAGAAGAATGTATATAAGGATAATCTCCAGATGGGATAGAGTCCTAATAAAGGACATGCTTGATGAAGAGAGGCCAGAGATTGCTGAAAAATCTCCTGCACAAGACATTACAGATGGTGCTCAGGTGTAGGGGGAGCCTCATCTTGAGGAAGAGCCAACACACTTAGATAGTGAAATGGCAAATCAAATTATTCTTGAGACAACTCACCTCAACACTCAAGCACAGGATGTTATCATGGAAGATACATCTACAGCTGCTGAAGCTCCTGAGTTGGTGGTGCCTCAAGTCCCAACTCAACAAGAGTTTACCCTTGAAGAGTTGTTCCCTGATATAGTGCAAGCCAGGACTGAGGGGGAGCAAGTCAGGACTGAGAGGGAGGAGCAAGGGACTCATGGGGAGTTACCTAGATCTGACAAAGAGCTGCCCACAAGTCCAAAGGACACTGTGAATCTAGAAAGTACTTCTGATTCTGATGATGGAGAAGCTCTAAGAGCAAAGAAGAGAAAGCTGATGGTTTTCAAAAGAAGAAGTCAAAGCTATAAAAGGGCATTGCAAACTGCTCCACAACCTGCCCCAGCCACTGATTATAGCTCCTTACGGGTATCTTTACAAGTCAAATTAGATGAACAAAGAATAGCCATGGAAAAGTATATAGATGAGAGACATAATGAATTCCAGTTATCATTATCTCAAGATATTAAATCCATAAGATTTGAGGTAAATCAGAACAAGAAGGAAATGACAGATTGCTTCCACAAAGGTGGCAATGTTGTAGTCTATCTTGCAAAGCAACAACAAGCAATAAAGACTCAAGTTGATGATATTTCTGTTAAATAAGATTATGTCCTTGAGAATCAGATCAGGATGAATGATAATCTGACAGAATCTCACAATATAATTGTCACAGAAGTTCACAAACAAACTCCCATTAGGACTGAACATTTTGTTCAATTGAAGTCAGATTTTGATAAACAATTCCAGGAAGAACTAGCTGCTGTACAAACAGCTATTAAGAATTCTCAAAAGATCATTTCTGATCAGCTACTGAAACTAAGGTCATTTTATAAAGATGGTGTTAATTATCTAGATGACTAAGTAAGATTTCAAAAAGATGACATCAGAGCTCATATTGAGAGAGAAGTCATAAAGGAGGAGAGAGTGTTAGTCAAAGCAGGCTCAGATCATGCTAAATGGATATCTAATAGCATCAGAGCCACCCTTGGATATCCACCCCTATGTGATGATGATAATGTAGCTGAGTCAGGTGTGCAACCTGCTTATTTTGAAGGTGATCAACCTCAAGTTGCTCCGGTCATTTACCCTCCGGCAGATTTTGATATGATTCAGCAAGAAGTACAGTCAATGTACAGCCCTCCAAAGGGTAATAAAAATGTTATCATTGAGAAAGTAGAAATGTCAGAGGCAGCTTTGAATAAAGAGCAAGAATCTCAACTTTCAAAGAAAAGATTTAGAGAACAGGCAGAGTTGAAGCCTGATTTTGAACAATGGAGTCCTACTTCCAAGAATATTATATTGACTGCCTGGAAGGCTGTGAAGGACAAGACCCATGAAATGGGTAAATGGTATGCTGAGCAAGAATGGAACAGGCATGAAGCTAGGCAGGAAGCCATTCTACAATATAAAAGAAAGGCAAAAGCTGGGAAGCTACCTCCTAATGCTCAGGAGCCTAGCAAGTACTTCCCAAAGACTTTTCATTATTTTGAAAGGCAAAGGATAAGGGCTGAAGAACAAAAAAAGAAAGATCTGAAGGGCAAGAAGCCAGTTGAAGATACTAAAGCTGCAGTACAAGCCAAGATCTAGTCAGGCAAAGGCATAGTCATCAAGGAGCCTAATCAGCCTTAGAATAGATTAACTAGATTTTACAACATTGTAATCTTTAGTTTTTAAAAATCTATGTAAACAATTATTAAGAAACTTTTGAAAGTTTAAACAAAATAATGATTAATGCTCATTATGTTTGCATCATTATTCTGTGATGATATTTTATACATGTTTTGTTTATAAGTTACCCTGTCATGTAATGTTTTTATACATCATAATGTGTGTTTATTATGAATGGTGTATATCATTGACTAAGGGTTATGACTTCTCCAAATAGGGGGAGATTGTTAGGTACATTGGAAAATGTGTACCAGATTTGAAGAAGCCTCACCTTACTCAATGATATGCATCAAGGTGTATTTGATGTTGTTTTGAGTTTATATGTGCAGGTTAAGAAAATGCAGGAATGCAGGAAAAGTTTTTAAGTCCATGAGTCGACACCAGAAGAAGATGTGTCGACACTTATGAAGGCTTGTGTCGACACTGGAGAAAAGCTGTGTCGACACCTGGAGTCAATTGTGTCGATACTTGGAAAGGCTGTGTCGACACCAGAAGAAACTGTGTTGACACACAGAGGCAGAGTCGACACATAGAAAATCTTAGTCGACATCAACTATGTCGACACACAGAGGCAGTGTCGACACACAGAAGACTTTGTCGACATCAACTGTGTCGACACACAGGGCTTGTGTCGACACATAGTAGAGTTTCAACAAAGTTGATTTTTTTGTGAAGAGAAGAAGTGACTGTGTCGACACACAGAACTAGTGTCGACACATTCTATAGAAGCTGTGTCGAGAAGCAGTGTCAACACCAAGGGAGCTGTGTCGACACCACCAAGGCTTGTGTCGACACTTAGTCTACTTGTGTCGACACATGATGAAGTTCAGTCTCGACACTTTGCTGACAGAGATAGAGTTTCAAGAAGTGACTGAAGACTTAACAGCTGATATTCAACAAGTATACTGAAGCTGTCAGAGCTGTCAGAGCTGTCAGAAGTTCGTTAGAAACCGGATCAGCCGGTTACCATGGAGGAAGTCTATATAAAGACATTCTCTATCAACAAAATATAGATATGAGATAAAAAAAAAGTAAACACGAAAAACAGAAGAAGATTTTCAATAGAAGATCTAAGAAGACATTCTTAAGTGGTGATCTACTCAGAGTTTGTCAAGAGAATTCAAAGAAGAATTCAGAAGAATCTTCAGAAGAATTTGGAGAGAGAGAGCTCCATCTATTCAAGTGAAGAAAGGGACTTACATCAACAAGTCTCTTAAGTGCAGATTCTGAACCAGTCTGCCAGGAAGAATTCAGATAGATTTCTGAATTTCAAGAAAGAAGCTGATTGAAGATCAACTTCAAAGTAGATCAACCCTACTGTGTTCAGATTCAAGAAGCTTTGAAGAAAGCTAAGACGGGTTGATCTCTAACATCAGATTCTTTCAAGAACTGATCAATAAACCTTCCATTCTTTCTCTCTAAACTAGGGTGGTGGTAAATTTCAAATTTACATCTATTTTCAGTAGGATCTTTTTAAGATCTGAGTTGTAAGCCTGATGTATAAAGGCTGAGTTGTAGGAGATTAAGTTCTCTGAGTGGTAGGCCTTGTTGAAGGCTGAGGTAGCGCTGAGAGCCTGAGTTGTAGGAGATTTTCATCTCTGAGTTGTAGGCCTTGTTGAAGGCTGAGGTAGGGCAGATTGCCTGAGCTGTAGGAGTGTGGACTCACTCTGAGTTGTAGGAGCCTTGTTTGGGTTCTGAGCTATAAGATCTGCGGATCTGAGGAGAAGGAAAGAAGTTAGGCCAAATCTAGCACACTGCTAAATAGGTGAAAGGGGAAAGTGGATGTACCCAGACCTTGGGGTACCACTATAAATCAGTATGTCATCTGTGATTGTGTGTGGTATTGTTATTTATGTGTTGTGATAGCTGTAGAACTATATGTTTATATTAATTAACTGAATTAATATTCTGCCTTAGAAGGAAAAAGAATTTAACCTATTCACCCCCCCCCCCCTCTAGGTGTTTAGGAACTAATTCTTTCCTCGTCCTTTCTCATAACATGGCCAAAAAGGGCACCTGGGGTAGCCAGAATTTGCACTTACTCAGCTTAGAAATGTTCTTGTGCTCCCTCAGTGTTGACAAAACTAAACGCAAGGATGTCATCTATGAACACAATTACAAAATGGTCCGAGAAATCTTTGAACACTCAATTCATTAAGTCCATGAACGCAGAGGGTGTATTTTTCAAACAAAAGGACATAACCAAGAACTTAGAATGCCCGTGCCGGGAACGAAAAGTCGTCTGTGGTATATCAGCCTCACGGACTCTCAACTGCTGGTATCCTGAACGAAGGTCAATCTTCAAAAACACAGCGCATCCCCACAACTGATCAAATATATCATCAATCCGAGGCAACGGATATCGGTTCTTGAGGGTTACCTTGTTTAACTCTCGATAATCTATGCAGAGCCTCATAGAACTATTTTTCTTATTAACAAATAAAACATGGGTACCCCACGGAGAAGAACTTGGCCTAATAAAACCACACTGCAGCACCTCATCCAGCTGAGTGCGCAACTCCTCTAACTCACGCAGAGCCATACGGTATGGTGCCTTAGCAATCGGGCAAGTACCTGGCTCGAGGTCTATCACAAACTCCACCTCTCTCTCAGGAGTAAGTCCTGGAAGACAGTCAGGAAAAACATCTGGAAACTCTCGCACCACTGAGATATCCTCAAGACATGGCGTAACCAAAGCTGTTTCAGAGCAGAAATAGAAACCAAAAACGTCTCGCAACCAGACTCTATAGAACGACAAGCATGTACCGCAGAAATGATAGGGAAACCCTATCCTGAAATCCATAGACGCTCATAGGTTGGCCATTATCCATCCTAAAATCCAGTCGCTTAGCCTTTCACTGGATGACCGCATCATACTTCGACAGCCAGTCTATGCCCAAAATCACATCAAAATCAGCCAGACCCAAAATCATCAGATTCGCAAAGGCTTGGAAATCACCAAGATAAATAGGGCATCTTTGAATTCCCTGATTTGATATCACGAGATTTCCAAAGGGAAGCTTGACGTTGAAGGAATCCTCTAACTGAACCACGTCCAGACAATGTCTATTTACAAAACTCAATGCCACAAAGGAATGGGTGGAACCCGAATCGAAAAGGACGCGCACCCACCTATTTCACACCTTAAACTCCCCGAAAACCGTAGCATACATAACTAAACGAATGAAAACTATAACAAACAATGGAGAGTAAAAGTCAAGCTAGAATCTAACCTGATATCACTTGGGTAAAGGTATGAGCATCCTCTCTAGTCACCACATTCAGCTTTCCTTTTCCTTTGTCCTAGTTTGGTAGCGGTGGCAGAGCTCGAAGCGAGGTAGGCTGCAGTGCGGACTTAGCCTGGGGGCACGAAGACTTCTGGTGTCCCTTCTGCCCGCACTGGAAGTAAATCCTTTCTTTTATCCAGCAACAACTCACATCATGCCCCGTCTTTGAACAGAATGAGCACACCAGATCTCCCTTAGGTTCTCCTTGGATGACGAGCACACGTTGCTGCTTTTGAGTAGCAGTCCTCTTGAAATACCTATCGTAAGGATGGCCGGATCGACCACAGAAGCTACAAATTTCACAACCTTTCTTTTTCGATGGAGGGCCGGATGTCCTAGAGCTACCATCCTCAACACCTTTCCTTTCTCTTTCCTTACCACAGCACATCGGTTCCTGGCATTTTCAATCGCATCCACTCTCAATGCGGCTTCCACTGTCAAAACATAACTGTCAACTCTATAAGCATATGCTCACTGTTGTACATCACTTCCTAGTCCTCCCAGTAAACGTTTCACTCTAAGCTCCTCAGAAGCTACTAAATCAGGAGCAAACCTGCTCAATTTACTAAACTCAATCTCATATTCGCTCTTTGTGAGCTGTCTCTGCTTCAAATGCAGGAAGTTATTCATCAGACGGTCCTACTCAACCGAGGGTAAAAACTTTTTCAGCAGCATCTTCTTAAAAGATTCCCAAGAACAGCTTTCCTTGAGACTTTCCCTTTCCTGAATCCACCAACTCTTTGCCAGACCTTTTAGAGGATAGGCTACAATCATTACCTTCAGGGCTTCTAGAATCCCTGAATACGAAAACATCTCCTCGACGGAGATGATCCAATCATCTAAAATCATAAAGTCGGCACTCCCGTCGTAGGTGGGAGGTTCCAACTATTGGAAGTGCGATATGAAATTCATTTCTGGTGTTCTCACCACCGGGGGCACTAGAGGAGCAGGATCAGCAGGTACGGCCTGACCTGTGGTAGAATCTTGCACTACGGGTTGCTGCGCAGGAGCGACAGACAATAACGACTAAATCTGCCACTGCATCGCAACTAACTGCCTCGATAGAGCTTCATTTCTCTAGGGTAAACTCTCGATCAACGACTCACTCTTCGCACCCGACGACTCACCCTCTGAATGGGGAGTCGACTTCGATGCGGGACGCTTTGGTGGCATTTCTAAAAGGCAAGAAACAATTCATCAAAATCCTGGCTTACAACTAAGCCACTCGACTAGTTCAGACCATACTTAAAGAGACGTGCTTGTGTTGTAACTTGCTCTGGGATTTTATAATGATGTTATGTCCTACTTAGGATGACATTCTCTCATCCTATTTACTCATGTGCCTATGATATGAATGCATGAATTCTTCATTCTTCTTTAAAATCATGTGTGTACATGTGTTATCGTGTAAACCTTAACTTAGCACATGTGCTTTTACGATGATATGTTATGTATGTAGTGATATGGATTCTAAAAAGACCTTAATGCATGCATGAGCGGCGTACACATGAAATGTTATGCATCCAATACTACATAACATCGCATGCAATGAGAAAAGAAAACTGTGCTAATGGGCACCCATGTGATGATGGTTATGCATCTCATACTACATAACCATCACATGTTGCCTCATATGGTGGATCCATATACAAACACATAATATGCATCACATACTACATAATATGCCATGTATACTTCTTATCATGCTTTGAGTGTAGTGACTATGCTTCGGTTAAGGCATACTTATGACACATCGGTGTGTGTATGCAAATGAAAGAAGGAAACAAACTAAATGAGATTGGCTGGTTCAACCAACTTGTCAAACCAACCTCCCTCTAATACCAACTGTCACAACCCGCATTTTCACCGCCAATAAAGGTATATCAGAGTAAGAGAAAATTGCACGTCATGATGCCACATCAGCAGGGGATAGCTGCGGACACTCATGCAGAACTCCTATTTACCATGAAGAAAGATTATTTAAGTTATTTAGAGTTAAAGCCAATTTAAGTATAGTAGTTAGTCGTATCCCTCGCCTGAGTGGCTCATCTAGTCCACAAGAAAAGTAATTATGCGTGGCAGAAAATACTTCTTTTATCGAGTTAGGCATCCTACAAGAGCTTAGAGGTTCCAAAAGAACACCTCAAGATATGTAAGTTCTAAATTTATAATAGTAATAAAAGTGGATTTATACGGTCGTTAAATATAGTGATTTAATATTTTAAATTATGTAATGCATGCGGTGATAATAGTAATTTTTCTTTTATACTTGAAAATAACTACCATGCAATCCTAACAAAAAACATCCCAAAGAGCAAGTAATTCACATCCACAGAAAGAAAACAAAGCAGCTAGCAAGTATCCAAAAATAACAAATCTGTGGGCGTCAACAAACTGACACGAACCCATAAAAGAAAAGTATGTCTGAACCGGTGAAATAAGATAAACAACAAACTACCTCGCTATATCGAGACAATAACAACGACCAACAATGCTGCACGAGCACTCCAAAACCAGCACCGAAGAATTAGCTACAGCTCTAGACCTGAGGCATTCTAAAGACAGAATATCTCAACAAGAAAGTACAAGTGATGGCAAAAGAAATAAGCCACGAGTACAAAAGTCAAGGGGTACTAACCCAAGACCAAACAAAAGTACATAAACAAGTACAACAGTAAGGTATAAAAGTAATGGGAGAAAAACTTAAGTGAAGCGTCTCGTATAATAAGAATACCCTATACGCACATGGCTATAAGGGGAAAATCAAGATTAAACAATCAGGAAGAGAAACAAACCCCTATTGGTCACTTGTGGTCAACTCCACCAAACAATCCAAAACGGGCAGGGTGGTCAACTCAGCTAGACGCAACCCCAAAGAAAATTATCCGTCTAAATGCGGGGGAGACTAAACACTCCACCAAACACCGCAAATGCCCCAAAAACTCAGAAGAGCCCACAAAGTGCTAATAGGGAGATCAAACGTTGCGGCGGTGGATTCACCCACTAATAACACCCGCAACGAAGAAAAACCTGGAAGGAAAACCACGTAACGATCCGGGTTTAGAGCTCAGAGGCACACCACAACCCAATCGGGGCCTGGTGGCTTGTCTCGCCCTACGGCATCGCCACGAAAAAAAACCATGATAAACATCCCAAGTCGACAACGGCACGTCGGATTCTACTAAACATTTCTAGATTAAAAACATGGTTAATCAACCTTTAGGAACAATTTACATTCCTAGATAAACTCTAATACATTCAATAATGATAGCTAAGGCGATTAAAGCCAACAGTGAAACATTTCAAGGAAGATTAAACATGTCAGGACGAGATTGAATTACCATGACAACACTTATAATACAAGCGATCTTCAAGGAAGGATTAAACATTTCAATAACTTGGAAAGACAAAGTGCAGAAAGATTATAAACAAAAAAAAACTTAATAGTTACCATCAAATCAAACAAGGAGAAACGAGGGTACATCACCACTTGTCTTGGTTTTACCGGAAAAAAAATCCTCTGAACCACTCCATGTCATAGATCGGGGCAAAAGATGACGGGAGGAGTCGAAATCTGAACAAAAATGGTTGCAATAGAGGTTAGGGCCGAAAACCCTAATGAGAAAACTCAAGAAACGGGGAAAATTTTACCATGATGGCGTAGCTCTCGACGAGATCTTTCTAGATCTATATTCGGTTGAAGATTTGGAGCACCGGAGCACCGTCGGCGGCCGCCGGAAGATTCACGAAGAACTTTCTCTCTCTCGCTCATGCCGCTCTGGTTCGGGAGAAAATCCGGAGAAGATGAACATTTTATTTCTTAAGGGTCTGTTTGGGATACCAGTGTTGTTTTAAAAGGGAGCAGTTCAAAAGGGAGATTCTAAACTGTATTTTCAAAACTGAGGTTGTGTTTGGGTAACCTCCATTTGAAGTCAGGTTCAAAACTGTATAATAATTTTTCTGTTTGGGAAAACACCGTTCCGGTGGCGGTTAATAATAAAACACATACAACTTAAATAAAATGACACAAAATATTTTTACAAAAGTGGAGAGCAAAATAAAAATGCAACAAGTTTAGCTTCAATTTTCGACGGCTTCATAGAGTTGCTCGGCAATAGAGTCACGCAGTGTCACCATTTGACTTGATCCACTCCTTCCACCCCTACCAATTTCATTGTTCTCCCTCCTTATGTTCCTTGTCAATTGGACCCTTTGTCTAATCAGACGCGCCTGAGGGTATACAAAATTCGCATCATTATCACATCTGTAGAAATGACTGTGTGCATTAGAATGATGTCTGCGTATAAAATTATGCAGTGTCATTATGGAGATCACAATATTCTCATCATTATCACATTTGTCATAATCTCATAAGCTCATAAGATCTCATAAGCTCATAAGATTGTTATTTTCTATGGAAGGGAAAAAATCAATCAAGCAATTCTATAATTCCAGCATAATAAATATACTGATCAAGCAATTCTACAATTCCAGCATAACAGAGCTTATGAAATAAAGGAGTTGTTGTAAACAATTTATCAAGCAATGCCGGAAAATCAAGCATAACAGAGCTGCTGTAAACAGAAGAATGTGAAAGCAATTCTATTTTTGTGGTTGGTCCAAAATTCTTGAGTGATTGGTCCAAAATTCTTGAGTGATTGGCTAATGCGAAAGCATCTCATTGTGATTCTCAATCATTTCTTTTACAGGAAAAATGCATACCCATGGCATAAGCTCTCATTCATTTCCAGCATATTAACAGATCTGAAGGAAATCTTGCTATAAGAGCAAAAATTGATACCAGTAGATCGAGAATAGTCTTATGTTGTGGAAACAGATCTGATAGATATTTAGAAAAATAAACATTGGATCAAACTTATAACATAGAAATAACTATCATTCATTAAAATCATCCAATAATACATAACAAGGTCAAATCTATATTAAACTGAGCATGTTGAATCAATCAAACAAAGTATAGACATAAAAAATCATGAAAACCAGATGTAATTTATCGCGTAATGAAGAGATTTGTAGATCTGCTAAGATTGCAATGAATCAGAAGTAGAACAAAGGTAGGAAAAGTTGTATGACATACAAAGAACAGATCGGAAGAGAGGATGTAACAAAAAACTAACAAAGAGAAGGTCGCACGTTGACGGCTCCTCACTTCTCTTTGTTCTGCTTTGTCTTCTCTGAGGGAAAGCAGGGTCGGGTGTGGATACTAGGGTTTGGAAGATCGGCGTTTGCTTCACCGCAAGCAATGAAGATCGGCACTGAAGTGGGCCAGCAACACCGAAAAATCACAGACTGACGCTGGTTGCGGATGGGCAAAGGGGGAAGAGCTGCGTGAAGGAGGAAGATGGGGGTTGGTTTATAGTGAAGGAGGAGAGGAAAAGCAGAACGATGGGTTGCGGACGGGCGCGCTGGTGCTCTTTCCTCCACCCTCAAAACGACCTGATTTTACCCTTTTCTGCCGGCCGGTTTAAAATGGCTCCAACCAAACAGGTACCAAAAATATTGTATAGGTCCAGTTAAAACGAAATGGGCTCAAAAAGGTATCCCAAACAGACCCTAAGTATCAGAATATGTGTGTGTGTGTGTGTGTGTGTGTGTGTGTGTGTGTGTGTGTGTGTGTGTGTGTGTGTGTGTGTGTGTGTGTGTGTGTGTGTATTTATAAAAAGTTTTGTCTATGTAGGGGAAAAAACGGACTATTTACGAGCCGGTGTGCGGAAAACAAAACTAGTGGTTTAGGATGGATTCAAATCGAAATGTGCCCAACATAAAAGTTGTAGATCTCGTCGAGACGAACAACTTTCATGTTAACCATTTTTTTATACGACACCATTTTGACCCTCAAACATGCGCCCGAACGCAAACTATAACGGACTACTCTGGAAGAATCCAGTCTACTCGAGAGGATACAGTCTACTCGAGAGGATGCAGTCTACTCGAGAGGATTACTAGAGAGGAGGCAGTCTACTCGAGAGGATGCAGTCTACTCGAGAGGATTCAGTCTACTCGAGAGGATGCAGTCTACTCGAGAGGATGCATTCTACTCGAGAGGATTACTCAAGAGGAGGCAGTCTACTCAAGAGGATGCAGTCTACTCGAGAGGATGCAGTCTACTCGAGAGGAATAGCAGAATACTCGAGAGGAATAGTAGAATACTCGAGAGGGAGGCCAAGTGCTCGAGAAGAATTTGCATGCAATGAAATTGTTTTACAGATATATCCAAAAATCAAACTATAGAGATGAATAGTAAAAGACATTTTTGAATAGTGTTTTAATATTAAAATAATCATATTTATATTTTTGGACAAGAAAACAAGAGTTCAAAACGGAGGCCCAAACGCATGCCGAATCAAACGAAATTCACACTGTAGGCGAACACTGACGCTACGAACTCAAAGGCGAAGTCAAAACCAGAATCTGACGAGCCATTCTCGAGATATAAATTTTCAAAGTCTACGTCGAACATAAATTCTACAAAACTTTGGAAAAAATCGCCGAGGCCCGAATATCGCTCGGATTGCGACGAAACTTGACGAGCAAGTCCAAAATTATTCAACTTGAATTCCAAATGCAAAATTTTCTCATTACAACAAGAATTCGGCAGACTCGACCACACGGACGAGAAAATGTATTAACGGCATTGTGTCGTCAACTCGACGTTAAAAGTAACGCCACGACGTCATAAATATGATGATGACCATTCAAATAAAATCATCGAAAAATTGGGGGCGTTATAGAGGGATACGGCTAACTACTATACTTAAATTGACTTTAACTCTAAATAACTTAAAGAATCTTTCTTCATGGTTAAGTAGGAGTTTTGCCTGAGCGTCCGCTGCTATCTCCTGCTGATGTGGCATCATGACGTGCTGTTGGAACCCTAGGTTAGATTTGGGTAAGGATCACTATTATGGTTTATTAGATTGACCCAAAATGTATAGTCATGGGTCATAGGATTCTCCAGGTATGCCTCAAAATTATTTCAGAAAAAGTGAGGCAGAATTCTTTGAACGCAGATTCTCTGACGAAGAATGCAGAATTCTCTGAACGCAGATTCTCTGAACGAAGAATGCAGAATTCTCTGAATGCAGATTCTCTGAACCCAGATTCTCTGAACGAAGAACGCAGAATGCAAAATTCTCTGAACGCAGAATGCAGAATTCTCTGAACGCAGAATGCAGAATTCTCTGAACGCAGAATGCAGAATTCTCTGAACGCAGAATGCAGAATGAAGAAGCTTTAAAATAAAGTTTGGCGATTTCCTGTGCAGTTTTTCAGACAGTTTTATTTACAGCTGGCAGAATTTATTAAGGCTTAATTGCAGGCATTTATAGCTATCAGAATTAATGCTATATATTCTTAAGAATATAGCCCTTTGGAGGCTGCATTAATTATGAATTAAATCAGAGATTAAATGTCAATTGATTCCCAAAGAAATTACCATTCTCGGGAAAAGGCTTCAGCCATTTCAAGACAAGAATTCAAATGTTTGAATTAGCCCAAGGGATATATATATATATATGATATACAGAAGATTAAACAAGATAACATATATCATAAAGTGACAGAAATATATACAGATCAACTTCATCCTCTTCATCGGCTCCAAGGGTTTCAAGAGATAAGAAATACATATCAGTCTAGAAGCCTGTTGTAGAGCAACATCAAAGCTGAAGGCCTACTCACCCTTAGCAAAGCTTCCACTCCTGAACCATTCAAGATCTCAGGGGGAGCTTTGACAACATCACAAAATCCACATAGTCTTCTCATTTTGACTTGAGAAAAGAAGACTTCCATCAATCTCTCATCCCCCCACTGTATAAAGGGTTCTCTACTCCCTTCAAAAGTGATTCCTGGTTGCAAGTCACCTAACCAAAAGACTTGGGGTTTGGTTTTTGGGCACCTGATCAAAAGCTCATTGGTGGCAGTCACCTGATCAAAACCTATAGTGGATTCCTACCAAGGGTGGTAGAAGAGTGGATGTACCCAGGTTGGGGAACCACTATAAATTTCCTTGTATCATCTGGTTGTCTCCTTTTCTTTTGTTCTTGATGTGCTTGTGATTTAGTTTTACTGTTTGCTAGGTTATTAATTTCTGCACTTTTGATTTACAGCAAAAGCTGTAATAGTAGTTAAGAAATTTTTTAAGAATACTCTATTCACCCACCTCTAGAGTATTTCAGATCTAACTCTCACTTTCAATTGGTATCAGAGGTATGTTCTTTGGTTATACAGGCTACAACTGAACCAAAACAATCTGATAGATCTTAAATTTCTTAAGAGTTTTTCATGGCACAAAATGAAGAATGTTCAATCACTAAACCTCCTAAGTGCAATCTGGATAAGCTTGCACTATGGAAGGCAAGGATTAGGCTTTTTATGAACTCTATCGATGAAGCCATTTTTCAATTCTATTTTGACAGGTCCTTATCAGCCATTGGAAACAACAAGCATGAATGCTTTTCCATCACCTCAATGGACAGAAGCCCAAAATTGCAAAAGATTGCTAATGCAAGAGCAATGGACATCCTTGCTCAATCAATGTCTGATGACATTTTTGAAGGAGTTGCTGAATGTACTTCAGCAAAAGACATCTGGGACTCCCTCACAGCAATGGCTGCTGGATCAACAAAAGAAAAAACATTAAATGCTGAATCTTAGAGTGACTCTGAAGCTTCATCCTGTGCAACTGAAGATGAAGAAGAGTCAAGAGCAAGAGAGTTTTGCCTAATGGCAATAAATGCTTCATGCAGCAGGCATGATGAAGAATCAGTCTCTGATGAAGAATCAGAATATGAATCAGAAGAGGATCAGGCTATCTCTTCCCTTGATTTTGACAACATAACTGAATTTTTACCAAAACAAATTAAAAATTTTCAGAAAATTTATGTTCAACATAGTTCGTCGAACAGAGCTCGACGAAAACTACATTCTTCGTCGAACTCAGGTCGACGATCTCTGAACAGAGATTTCTGGTCAGAAAATCTTGATCGACAAAATAAATACCCTTTGTCGAACCGAGAACGACGAACGTCGAACTCAGATCGACGAAAATATTTTTTGTCGAACTCAGAATTTCAAAACAGAAATTTTTATTCTTTTATTTCAAATTATTATTGTGAAAGAAAAATAGGACCCAAGGTAATCTGGGTCCAGAACTCCTAACCTCTCTTTTCAGGAAATACAGAGGATACAGCGGTAGATGTATAGGGGGAGATTGTCTATTTTTTTGTAAAAAAAATTGCTTATTAGGATTCTCCAGTAGCTTTTTGTTTCATGTATTTTATTTCTCAAAGCACCCTTGTACATCTGCTGAAAAACTTTTAATTCAGGCAGATTATTTTTGCTTTGTGTTTTAGTTTATGTGAATAGTGTCCTCACCCAAATAGGGGGTGATTGTTGGAACCCTAGGTTGGATTTGGGTAAGGATCACTATTAGTGTTTATTAGATTGACCCAAAATGTATAGTCATGGGTCATAGGATTCTCCAGGTATGTCTCAAAAGTATTTCAGAAGAAGTGAAGGCAGAATTCTTTGAACGCAGATTCTCTGAACGAAGAATGCAGAATTCTCTGAACGCAGATTCTCTGAACGAAGAATGCAGAATTCTTTGAACGCAGATTCTCTGAACCCAGATTCTCTGAATGAAGAATGCAGAATGCAAAATTCTCTGAACGCAGAATGCAGAATTCTCTGAATGCAGAATGCAGAATTCTCTGAACGCAGAATGTAGAATGAAGAAGCTTTAAAATAAAGTTTTGCGATTTCCTGTGCAGTTTTTCAGACAGTTTTATTTACAGCTGGCAGAATTTATTAAGGCTTAATTGCAGGCATTTATAGCTATCAGAATTAATGCTATATATTCTTAAGAATATAGCCCTTTGGAGGCTGCATTAATTATGAATTAAATCAGAGATTAAATGCCAATTGATTCCCAAAGAAATTACCATTCTCGGGAAAAGGCTTCAGCCATTTGGTGTAGGGGAGACTGTGATACGTGCTCAACTACACTAACGGAAACTATCGTCACAAAGCATAAAAGCAAGATAGGAGGGCTCCGACCAAAAGCGAACGAAAAGGGGTCGGGTTGGCTCCCAAATCCAAATGATAAAATCAATATAGAAGATTCCAGCCGGACTCGATACAACGTCCTTAAGACCTACCTCTCCAACAAGCACACAACTCACCGCACCTACACATGCATCTATTGTACCAACTTGAGTCGTTTCAAACGCAGCAATAATTTATTTCGGAACAGCGGCAAACTTCAAATGGCGGTCAAGTTCCAGTTGAGATTAATTCCCTTATTGACACAAAGTGTTCCAATCTTGGAGAGCAAGTCAAGGCTAGGCCAAGTCTCGCTCCCACAACGGATCTTCCCAATCTGGAATACAAGAGATTCAATAACAACGAAGCCGGATCAGATTTTGCAAGTGATGTATTTCAAAATCACGAAAAAGACGGTTCGCAAAAGCCTCCACAAACTCAAAGCAAGAATCACTAAAGATGAAGAGATTACCCAACCAAGAACATCAATCACACAAGATAGGTGGGAGATTCACTCTCTCCACGGAACCACCGGCGTCACACCGAATGGGGCTGCAATCCTTCTTCCTTGAAGTCGCGCCGAAGGAAGCCACGCCGGCGTCGCACCGAAGATGGGAGGAAGGAAGCAAGGGGGGCGGCTTCACACCACAAGGCCGGCGGCTTAGAGTCTCTCCTTGGCCGAATTTCTTCTAGGGTGTTTCTTTGGATTTAAATTCTTCTTCTTCTCTATTAATTCTCATAAAGAGGTCTCCTTATATAGGAGTTACAAACACATAGGAGTTACAAACACATAGGAGTTACAACAAACCCTTAACCATCCATGATGGAGATGTAATCTCATCCACCCGTATGGTTAAGTACACACCACAAACTATGAAATGTCCAAAAATAAAAATTACATAACATTTATGAATATAAAATTATCATCCAAACTTGGAATAATTTTATATTCATCAATATAAAATAAAAGTGCATGAAATAACGTAATTAATTATTCACGGTGGATTTGGCACGCCGCGGGCGGAGGTTGTAACGCGGTCTTCCTTCAGCATCATTACGACACCTAAGATCTTTGTGTCGTTGTGCCTCGGCAACCGGGTCATCATCAAGTAGTGACAGAGGGGTCGCGGCATCAATCCTCCCCCACTCAAAATCACATATCTTCGATGCGTGGGCCAAGAGATAGCGGCGGAGAAGCTCGGCATCCAAACATTTAAGCTCTGTCGCGATTACCCATGAGTTGTCTGAAGGGGGGACGGTCACGCCAACGGATGAGGAAGCGGTAGGTAGCACCATCAGGAGTAGTAAGTGGCTCAGCAGCAAGTATCATATCTGGAGTGAGAAATGTCTTGGGAAACCTGGGAAACATGTCAGCAATAGGAAAAAAAGAAGGCAACGTACCATCTGATGTTATACCTGCGGGGACCGAAAGAGAGAGATCATCTGAACTATCACTCCCCAACCCATTAGAAATTTTAGTGGAGGGAGAAGATGACAAAAAATTCAACTCAGGTGGAGGCGAAACAAATGACGTCAAATCCGAGACATCAAAAATAGGGGAGATACCCCAATCAGCTGGCAAATCCAACACGAAAGCGTTGTCACCTAGCTTCTTTATAATCCGAAAAGGGCCGGCGCGCTTTGGTGCTAACTTTTTAACGGTGTCAAATGGCAAGCATTCGGGAACTAACCGGACTAGGACTAAATCGCCGACTTTGAAGTGCGACACCCTCCTATGTAGATTAGCGTGCATCTGATAAGACTCGTATTGAGCAGTCAAGGTAACTCGTATACGTGCATGTAGGTCATGAATATGTTGGGCGAAGGATTGTGCAAACTGACTTGTCTTGTATGTTGGGGGCAACGGAACAAAGTCAAGAGGCACAGGGGCCTTGTACCCGTGAACAATCTCGTTTAGAGACAGAGCGGTGGAACAATTTTTGGAATTATTATAGGTCAACTAGGCGTGGGGAAGAAAAAGATCCCATGTACCTTTTTGATCGCTCACTAGGCATCTAAGAAGGCTTCCCAAGCTCCGATTGACCAACTCCGTTTGCTCATCGGTCTGAGGGTGATAGGCAGAGGAAAACAATAACTTGGTACCCATTAAGACCCAAAGTGTTTTCCAGAAATTGCTCGTATACTTAACATCTCTATCCGAGACTATTGTCTTCGGCACTCCCTGGTGACTAACTACTTCTTTAAAATACAATTTTGCAATATGAGATGCGTCGTTGGTTCTAGTGCACAGAATAAAGTATGCCATTTTAGAGAATATATCCACAACGACAAGAATGGAGTCGTGATGATGCAAAGTAGTTGGTAGGCCTAAGACCTCCACTTCAGTGACATAGAATGTGCACTTCTTGAGATTAAGGAATAAGGTTTCCTTCCACAGGGTGGAAAGAACCGACCTCATGTGGGAGACGTGCTCAGCAGTGGTGGTACTAAAGACTAAGATGTCATCGAAATAGACGACCACAAACTTCCCCATGTAAGGCGGAAAGACATGTGTCATCATCCGGGAGAAAGTACTGGGGGCATTGGATAGCCCAAAGGGCATCACAAGCCACTCATATAACCCATCCTTTGACTTGAACGCAGTCTTCCATTCGTCCCCCTCACGGATCCTGATCTAGTGATAGCCACTCCGCAAATCTAACCTTGAAAAAATGGTAGTGTCAGATAAGACATCTAGGAGGTCATCTAATCGCGGAATAGGAAATCTATATTTGATGGTAATCTTGTTGATAGCATGGCTATCAACACACATTCTCCACATACCATCCTTCTTGGGAGCAAGAAGGGCAGGTACCGCACATGGACTCATACTAGTCCTAATGAACCCCTTTTTCATCAAATCCTCGATCTGGGTCTGTAACTCTTTATGGGCGGCGGGATGAAGCCTATAGTGGGGTTGGTTCGGTAAAGAGGAACCAGGGATAAGGTCTATCGCATACTGTATATTCCTCAGCGGTGCTAACACCAAAGGCAGATCATCCAGGTACACGTCCTTATATTCATCCAACAATACCCGTAACTCTTTAGGCAAATCGTCCCATGCTCTCGAATCCCCTTTCGCACTCATAAGAACTAGTGCGTACATCATCCCGTCAAGAAAGGGATCCTTCACAAATTCTTTTCTACACACTAGATTCAATGTCTTCCTCTCGACCGGAACAGTGGTGTCCTTAGCTAAAGCTACCAGCTCCTTCGGGACGGTCGGCCTCAACGTAAGGACCTTACCATTAAAGTTAAATTCATACGTGTTTGATCTCCCAAAGTGTGTCACGTCGCGGTCATAAAGCCAAGGGCGGCCCAACAACACGTGGCAGGCGTCCATAGGAAGGACATCACACCACACATCGTCAGTGTATGATTTGATCGAGAGGGGTACAAGGCATCGCTTGGTGACCGGGACGGTAACCTTATTAATCCAAGCTACTTGGTAGGGAGTTGGGTGGGGCTGCGTAGTCAAGTGCATACATGTAATGGCATTCTCAGAGATGACATTCACACAACTGCCACTATCAATGATCAACTTGCACAACTTCTCGCCACTCTTAAAGATCAGGGAAAATATACTTGTCCTCTTCCAGTCATCAAACGGATGGGGAGTGGTCAAGATACAACGCATCACCATAAGGGGGTGATCGTCCTCTAAATCACTTGTGACCCCTTCTGGGTCACTCTCCTCAGCAGCCTCATATACGTAATCAGCAAGGTCGGTAGTCGACTTTAATATGGCTGGGGCTTTGGTCTTCGTTGGGCATTCAAAGGCGTAGTGGCCTTAAATGCCGCAGGAGTAACATGTAGAGTTAGACTTGCTAACTTTCCTGATGGGGATACACTCACTTGCAGGGTTCTTAGCATTCCTAGCAGTGATCACGATAGACTTGGACTCGGTGGACCGAAACTTCCCTTTGTCCGGATATGTGGAGGAAGATGCTCCAACTGTGGACTTTCCCTTGGCATGGGAATAACGGGAGTGAGCCTTAGAGGCTAAGTGCTTTTCGATGTCGAGGGCGGCATTGAACGTCGTGTTCAGATCCGTATGACCATATCGTAAGAGCTTCCGCTGAATATCGGGATGAAGCCCCTTACGAAATCTGGATAGGGTGACCTCGGGGATATCCCTCAGATCACAATGCACCATACGGTTATTCAGTTCTCCCATATACTCAGCTACTGAGTTTGAGCCCTGCCGCAGAGTGGCAAGCTCGTCGAACAGCTGTGTCCGATGGTACGCGGGAACGTACTGATCGGTCAACAGGTTCTTCATCACGGCCCATCCAATAAGTGGGACCCCATTCCCGGTTCCTAGCCTACGCTCTTCATTCAGCCAATAAGTTTTGGCGCATCCTGTTAGCTTCATCCTGGCAACTTGAACCTTTTGATGGTCTGTAAGGGTGTGCCAATCGAAGTAGCACTCCATATCCACCATCCAAGTAAGGAAGATCTGGGGATCTCCCATGCCATCATAAGTGGGGGCGTCGATCTTAATGGCCCTAGTAATATCGAAAGCACGATCGTGGCGGTGTTCTTGAGGGGGCACTCGGGGAGAGTCCTCATCGGAATCCGAATCAGGAGTTTGTTGGCGCCGGTTGGGCTGCTCAACATTAATGGGTGGCGGGGTGGCCTTGCTTGATTTTGTAGGATCTGTGCTAACATGTTCCTAAGCTCCGTCATTTCATTACGTAGCCCTGCTATGGCCTCGATGTTGGGATCCCCACGCTCACTCGCAGCCATCCTAGACATAGACGGTGTTGTGTATTCTGATCCTAGCCTAGTGCGCATTCAGGTTTAGAAGAATCTTGGGAAGATGATTTTTCCTAGGGTTGTAGCTATATTGGAAATATGATACTTTTATAGATTCCTGATGTGAGGAACACGTGGATCGTTAAAAATGTTTTTTTTGAAATTTCGCAGAAAAAAAAAGATTTTAGCCCGCTATTGGCAGACCACCAAAAATATTTTTTTTGTTTTTCTAAAGATTAGATTAACCAACCAGGAATGCAGCGAGAATGTTTGCAACGTGGGAGTTGAAACAACCGCCTATGATACCAAATTGGTGTAGGGGAGACCGTGATACGTGCTCGACTACACTAACGGAAACTATCGTCACAAAGCATAAAAGAAAGATAGGAGGGCTCCGACCAAAAGCGAATGAAAAGGGGTCGGGTTGGCTCCCAAATCCGAATGATAAAATCAATATAGAAGATTCCAACCGGACTCGATACAACATCCTTAAGACCTACCTCTCCAACAAGCACACAACTCACCGCACCTACACAAGCATCTATTGTACCAACTTGAGCTGTTTCAAACACATCAATAATTTATTTCGGAACAGCGGCAAACTTCAAATGGCGGTCAAGTTCCAGTTGAGATTAATTCCTTTGTTGACAGAAAGTGTTCCAATCTTGGAGAGCAAGTCAAGGCTAGGCCAAGTCTCGCTCTCACAACGGATCTTCCCAATCCTGAATACAAGAGATTCAATAACAACGAAGCCGAATCAGATTTTGCAAGCAATGTATTTCAAAATCACAGAAAAGACGGTTCGCAAAAGCCTCCACAAACTCAAAGCAAGAATCACTAAAGATGAAGAGATTACCCAACCAAGAACATCAATCACACAAGATAGGTGGGAGATTCACTCTCTCCACGGAACCACCGGCGTCACACCGAATGGGGCTGCAATCCTTCTTCCTCGGAGTCGCACCGAAGGAAGCCACGCCGGCGTCGCACCGAAGATGGGAGGAAGGAAGCAAGGGGGGCGGCTTCACACCACAAGGCCGGTGGCTTGGAGTCTCTCCTTGGCCGAATTTCTCCTAGGGAGTTTCTTTGGATTCAAATTCTTCTTCTTCTCTATTAATTCTCATAAAGAGGTCTCCTTATATAGGAGTTACAAACACATAGGAGTTACAAACACATAGGAGTTACAACAAGCCCTTAACCATCCATGATGGAGATGTAATCTCATCCATCCGTATGGTTAAGTACACACCACAAACTATGAAATGTCCAAAAATAAAAATTACATAACATTTATGAATATAAAATTATCATCCAAACTTGGAATAATTTTATATTCATCAATATAAAATAAAAGTGCATGAAATAACGTAATTAATTATTCACGGCGGATTTGGCACGCTGCGGGCGGAGGTTGTAACGCGGTCTTCCTTCAGCATCATCGCGGCACCTAAGATCTTTGTGTCGTTGTGCCTCGGCAACCGGGTCATCATCTAGTAGTGGCGGAGGGGCCGCGGCATCACCATTTCAAGACAAGAATTCAAATGTTTGAATTAGTCCAAGGGATATATATATATATATGATATACAGAAGATTAAACAAGATAACATATATCATAAAGTGACAGAAATATATACAGATCAACTTCATCCTCTTCATCGTCTCCAAGGGTTTCAAGAGACAAGAAATAAATATCAGTCTAGAAGCCTACTGTAGAGCAACATCAAAGCTGAAGGCCTACTCACCCTTAGCAAATCTTCCACTCCTGAACCATTCAAGATCTCAGGGGGAGCTTTGACAACATCACAGAATCCACATAGTCTTCTCATTTTGACTTGAGAAAAGAAGACTTCCATCAATCTCTCATCCCCCCCACTGTATAAAGGGTTCTCTACTCCCTTCAAAAGTGATTCCTGGTTGCAAGTCACCTAACCAAAAGACTTGAGGTTTGGTTTTTGGGCACCTGATCAAAAGCTCATTGGTGGCAGTCACCTGATCAAAACCTGTAGTGGATTCCTACCAGGAGTGGTAGAAGAGTGGATGTACCCAGGTTGGGGAACCACTATAAATTTCCTTGTGTCGTCTGGATTGCTTGCTTTCTTTCTTTTTATTTGTGCTGTGACTTTTTATCTCTTAATTCTAATTTAGAATAAATTAAGATCTATCACCTCACTTTCACGTGCATTTTTCCCTTACTCTGATATACCTTTATTGGCGATGAAAAATGCGGGTTGTGACACAGCCTGCAAACACCGCACCAGCCCACCACACGAGTCCACGATCAACAGGCAGATCGCCCAGTCAACCAGCGGACACAGCAGGCACAGCGAATACCCTGTACTTATCACAGTGTGTGACCAAGTCCAGCAACCCAATATAGAAGGCGCGAGCTCTGCGGACACGAAGCCTGATCTCCAGTTCCAAGGACAGTTTGTAACGCACCGAAACTCAAAAGAGCGACGGGTAGCGTTTCAGACGAAGTTTGGAACTTGGTAGGGATTACACGGCCTGGGACATGGCCGTGCCCAGGGCGTGTCATGCTCGGGTCGACGATCTGGCCCAGAGGTCATCGAGCAGCGAACACAGCCTGAGACACGGGCGTGTCCCAGGCCGTGTCCTTCACGGGTTGAAGCCGGGCCGTGGCGGGTAGACACACGGTGTAGCACACGGGTCGTGTCGGGTAGACACGGGCGTGTAAAAATGCGACACGGGCGTATCGAGTACCCGTGTCCCTTTCGGGCGTTTTTCGGTCCTATGTCGATGGAGTAACGCTGCACACTACACGGCCGTGTACCGTATGACACGGGCGTGTCAAGTTTGACACGGGCATGCCACGAACCCGTATTCTTTTCGGGACGCGTCGATTTCGACGGTGAATGGGGAACATGGCCCTGGACACGGGCGTGTCACAGGCTATGTTCGGCCCAGATTTTGGATTTCAAGTCCGAATCATGGCCGTCTGTTTCCTTATTTTGGGATCTAACGGTTGGGGGTTGTTCCTGCTGGGTTATACCCGGGAATAGGGTTTCAAAGCCCTCATTTTATCTTACTCAATCTCTTTTAAAAGTTTTAGAGAGAGGGGAGAGCAAGGAAGAAGAAGGAGGCTAGATCCGGTCACCAGCAGAGCTTCGGACTCCAAATTGCGAGCCGTCGAATCTACGAAGGCGAGGACATTACGGTGCTTTTCATCCACATAGATTTCCATGGCGCCAAGGAGGAATGCTAGGGTAACGATTCTCATCCTAGGACATGTGAAGTCCTCTTTTCCTTTGCATAGGAAGCCCGCTCTCGCGAGTTTGCGGTGAGTTTGAGGCATTTATTCGGGTAGACATGAATAGTCCCCGTCATGTACATGTAGAGTCCGTAATCGAGAACGGACATAGGCATGATGTGTGAAGCCTACCCGAACAAGTTGGTCTGGATCGGTGATGTTGCATTGCATGAATGGTTGGAGAAGACTCCGCACGAATGGTTGTTTTTCGGGTTTTCTACGCAGTAGACTGCAATAGGGAGCCTTGGGGACTAACTCCAAGGTACACCCAGAAAACTGGGCAGATGCGTGATTCTGCCAACATGGTGGCCTGGGAGCCAAATTGAACATAGCTGGGTTATGTGAAGTGTGTGATGGAAACGGGACTCGGGGAGGTTTGACCTGTGCATATGGCTTAAATTGACGTTGCGGTGTGAGCAATGGGTCAGGCGGAACTGTACCCGCTCTATGTCATTCGGTGGGAGCCGTTGGCATAGATGGAGGGTCTTCAGCGGTCTATGGCTTAAATTGGCGTGACCCATGCTGGGAAGATAAAAATGCTCGCAAGATTGGCCGTCCAAGTGGCGGTGGTGAGACCGAAATGTTTATGGCTTAAATTGACGTGACGTTGACCGGTTCACCGAGAATATGCCCTGAAAGCATGGGGTGTGTGGTCGTGCGTGCCCATGCCTGTGATGAAGTGTTTACACTATATTGCTTGGTTATACTAACAAAGTGCAGGTAAAGGAGCATCGCCGCCCCAAGTTTGGGGGCGGGATCGTTATAATTTGGTCAGCCTAGCTGACCGTTGCTTTTGTTTGTTACTGTTACAGTGGATTGTTGCTTGCAGGTGCTGCGGAGCTGAGTGATAAATAGCGGGCAAAAGCCCAAGTTGCTGAGCTGGCACTCGAAGGCCTAATTGGAGTGTTTACTTACTTTATTCATGTGTGAACGGCCTACGTGTCGAGGTTTGGAAAACACTGTAATTTGAGTAAACAATTGTAAGGCCTTAAGGCCATTGTACTTGTGTATTGTAAGTTCATTCCTATGGGGTGTTGTAGTGGACATTCATGCTTTTGCTGGGTTCTTTATTTTGCAACCTTTTAAATTGCTTCCGCTAGAATGTACTCGGTGTAGGACATTGATTCTTAGTTGGATGGTTTCCATTGAGTAACCTCCTGGTATGTCTGTGGTATATGGCATCGGGCCCCGGCCGGACCTACTGCTATATGATATGCGACGGATAGGGGGTGTTATGATTTGGTATCAGACAAGTGGTTTCGGTCAGGCTTAAATGAATTCGTGGGCAAATTCTTTTAAGGGGTGGTGAGCATATATATGTGCGTCATGGTTATAACATCAAAAGAACCCATGAATGTCCACTTAGGAATGAAAATACACGTGTTTGAGGAACCTGCGTGTTCCTATAATTGTTGTTTGCAATTTTGTTTGGTCGCTTAACGGTGTTTTGTATAACTATAGGTTACCAGGAGTGGTGCAGGGCCATCAAAACATCCGGTTTCTGAGGATTATAGTGCACCTAGTGACGTGCTTGTAACCCTTCCCTCTGCTGAAACCATAAGAATGGTGGTGGAAGCAGTGTTCGTTGCGATTGGTGCACAAAATGTAAAACATGTGCAGTCCCCTACTTTTGAGGTAACTCCAATGCCGGGTGGTGTGATGGAGCAAACGGCATTTATAGGACCTTTGGGTCAGCAGTTGAGCGTGATTTTAGTGCAGGGTATGCACTCAGTTGAGGAATATTTGCAAGCGTTTCTGATGATAAGATGCTACCCAGGCTCTGAAGTGGAGAGCGAGCTGTCGATGGTCGATAGGTTTTATAATGGCCTGTGCGGCGAGTTACTAGTTTTACTGCTAGGGCCAAAATTATTAGGATTCTGAGCCTTGGTGGAATCGGCTAGATCTTTGGAAGTAGATTTGGCAAAAGTCAATCGGACGTCGGAGTTCAGGGTACTAGACTCTCCAGATTCTGCAAAGTCTGCATACCGAAGGAGGAGGAACAAGAAGTCTAAAATGTCTACTGATCATGCTCCATATGGTTGTTTTAAGTGTGGCAAGGAAGGGCACTTTGCCCAAGATTGTCGGAATGGTGCTCAGAAGTTAAAGAAAGCTATGTCAGGAGCAGGTATAGGACAAAGTGCCAGAGATCTGAATCAAATCCAAGGAAGCAAAGACTTGGATATGCAGATGACGGAGGTCAAAATGCCGAACTCCTCAAAGTCTGCATACCGTAGGTGGTATAAGAAGGCTAGGAATTCGGGTCCTGCTCCTTCTTCTGGTGCTTCTAGGGCGACTACGGGTCGAACCCCGGGCGCATGCTTTAATTGGGGAAAGTCGGGGCACTTTGCCCGAAACTGCTGGAGTGGACGTCCCAAGTCTGAGAATAAGCACGATGTCGTGATGACAGGTACGGCTTAAAGTTATAGCAGTTTAGCTTTAAGTACTTGTTGCCCTTGTTCATGATAGCTTAGAACTGCTTGTGCTAAGCTTTGTTCTGATTTTCGATTAATCCGGCGAGAGCAACGTTCATTTAGGGAGCTTCGCATTCCCTTTTGACGAAAGGATTTGTATTGCGCGTCAGAGTACCTCCTTTGATGGCAAAAGACAAATTGCATGTGTTGTCATCTAATGGTGCTCAATGCGCGCGAGTAGAATCTGTTGCATTTAGGTGCGGATTGGGAGTCAAGAGTTTGACTTACATGCATCGTTACTACCGTTAGGGGAGCTCGACGTGATCTTTGGTATGGACTGGCTCTCGGAGCAGCTAGCATACATTGATCGAAATCGCAAGGAAGTCAAGTTGGGAACAGGTCGTGAGACGACATTTGTGGGCTTGAAAGGGGTCGAGCATGACGTTGATGTCTACTCTTCAGATGGTTAATGAAAGGGGAAACTAGATCAGATATACTCTAAAGGGGGGGTGAATAGAGTATATGGTGCTTTTTAAAATACAAAGAAAAACTTTTGCAAAACTTTACAACAATTGTTGTAATGAGTGTAAGCAGGGAAGCAGAAATAAAACTAAGCTATGCAGAAACTAAGCACAAGAAAATCTAGGCCAGAAACAAAAAGAAAACATGCAGAACCAGATGACACAAGGAAATATAGTGGTTCCCCAACTTGGGTACATCCACTCTTCTACCACCCTAGGTAGGAATCCACTGCAGGATGAGTTGATCAGGTGTCCTGGGCACCAATGAGCTTTTGATAAGGTGCTCAAAAACCAAATCAGATTTTTTGATCAGGTGTCTTGCCACCAATGAGCTTTTGACAAGGTGCCCAAAAACCAGATTCAAACTTTTGAAGGGAGTTTGAAAAACCCTTTACAGAATGGGGGTGAGAGAGTGATGGCAGTCTTCTCTTTCTCAAGCAACTGAGAAGACTATGTGGATTCAGTGATGTTTGTCAAAGCTCCCCCTGAGTCCTTGAAATCTTCAGGAAAATGAGCTTTGCTGAGGGTGATAGGCCTTCAAAGATAGATCTCCAGCAAAAGATGATTTCAGCAAGCTGAAATGTTGAGTGTCTGGAGTCTTGAGATGATGTTGGCCTTGAACACTTGAGAGCTGAAGAGATCTGAAGAATGTTTGAAAGCTTGATCTCTTGATGAGTGTTCTTCTGAATTCTTGTTGACAGAAGATTGAGAGAGTCTCTGTGTATAGAGAGGTGTCCTCTACTTGTCTATCTATATTCTCTTGTTCTTGTCTATCTTCTTTCTGATTCAAAAAACATTCTATCTTTTATTCTCTGAGTCTGAATAGAAAATTGCTCTGTCAAAGATAGCCGTTGGTCTGAATTAATTACAGCCTTAATTGCATAAAATGTTCTGAAGGAAAGTCCACTGAATTATTCCTTGAAAAGTCCCTTGAAACTTGCTCCAGAAGTAAATGAAAATGGCTGGCAGATCTTCTGAATTAAATGCAGAATAACTTCTATCTATTTTGAATTTGAATTCAGAAAGATAACTGAAATCGTCGAACTGAGCTCTGCTATCGTCGAGCTGAGCTCAGCGAATTGGAAAATGCAAGCAGCAAAGAAATCGTCGATCTGAGCTCAAAGATCGTCGAACTGAGCTCAGAGATAAGGATCCAGAGCAGAGTCAAAATCGTCGACCTGAGCTCAGCGATCGTCGAATGGAGTTCGACGATATTGAGAAGTTGAGCTTAGCGATCGTCGACCGGAGCTCGACGATATTATGATGGTTGAGCTCAGCGATCGTCGAATGGAGCTCGACGATCTGTCAATAGTTGAGCTAGACGATCGTCGACCGGAGTTCGACGAAACGTCGTGCTGAGCTCGACGATTTGGACTTAGTCTCCAGAAAAATTTGGGTCTTCAGGACAGCTTCCAAACCTAGACTCCTGATCCCTTAGACTCAATTCTAATTGACCTATAATCTATACAGAAGGTCAAAACATAAAATCCTAGAGACATAGTGATCCTGACCCAAATTAGTAATAGGGTGTTCCAATAATCTCCCCCTATTTGGGTTAGGAAAACTATTTACAGACTTTGAAAAACAAACAACATCATACAGTCAGAAAAACATAAAAACAACAATAACAAGACACAGAGCAGAACCATCACAGAGATATATATATATGTGTTATCCAGATAGCAGTTAGAAGAACCAAAAGTTGTCACCTTACAGAGTTACTCCTTTTCTTTGCCTTTTACCATTTTAATTTCTCTGTTGGGATCTAAAGCTTGTTGTTTGGATCTGGTATCATCAGCTGCACCCAAATAAATTTGCTTTGAAGCTCTGGGAACCACTGCAGCTGGATGCAACTCCATGTACCTGTCTGCATCAAAAAAATTTGCTTGAAGCATATCTTTCTAATTCCTTCTGTCTTTGTTCTGACATGGTAGATATGTTGGAAGTGTCTAGCCCTTGTTCTTTTGCTTTCTTTATCTGATCCAAAGCAGCCAGCTCTTTCATCCTTGCAGTCCAAGCCATAGGATTTTTCTCAGGGTCCTCAAATGGAATAGGTGGCTCATACCTGTTGGAAGTAGTATCTTGAGGAGTCCTGGCAGTCACAGTATCTTTGAGCTTGTAGGGGAAAGGACCAGAAGATGTATCAGCAGAAACATGTCCTCCCCTAGAGTAAGGATGCTGCCTGGAGTGTCCTTTGAAGTAAACCTGAGTTTCTCTTTGGTTTCCCCTATATCCTCCCCTTCTAGAGTAAGACCCCCTAGACTGGCTTTCCCTTTGATATGTTCTTGCATGAGGTTGGTAGGGAGCATGGCTTCTAGCAGGGCCTGATCTTGCAGAGCTGACACCTGCACCTGCATCAGGTGGAGGTGGTGGAGGAGGATGAGGGTGCTTGAACTGAATGGAATCTTTTTCATACTTCCTCTTCTTTTTCATAGCTTTCAACTGGTTCTTAGAGAATTGCATCCAATGCTCAGTGATTGGGCAATTATGCAGAATATAGTATGGAACATCATTATCATCTCTAACTTTGGCAGGAGGAACTCTCTTCAAGGCCTTACTTCTTGCTTTCCTTTTCTTAGCAATTGTGGCAGATGAGTCGTCAGAAGCAGTGTTATAATCCTCAGATTCAGAACTTTGTGCATCATACAAGGCATCAAGCTGTTTCATCAAATCTTCTTTCAGTTTAACAGCAGTTGATGGAGCAACAGATACAGAAGCAGGAGGAGCAACAGAAGCAGCAGCAGATGAAACTATAGGTACTGGAGCAGCAGAAGTTACAACAGATATTGCTTCAGGAATGAGGGCAGCAGCAGCAGCTTCAGAAACAACAACTTCTACAGCAGGCTCAAAATCAACAGCCTCTGTCATCAAAACATCCTGAGATGAGGGCTCAGCAGAAACAGTGACTTCAGCAGCAGATATAACTTCAGAGGTAGACACAGCATTGTCTTCAGTAGCAGCAGCAGCAGTAACATCAGAAGCAGCAGTCACTGACAGAATAAAATCATAAATGATTCTGGGGTCACAGCAAGAGAAGGGCACTAGAGCCTTGGACAAATCTTCTGACTGGGCAGCAAGAACCTCTGGAGGCTGGACAGGATATGGCTCTGGGAGGCAGCAGAAGTAAGCAGTATCAAAAGTAGATAGCAGAGACCTTAGGTCTATTGCTAGTACTGGTGTAGCAGCAGCAGCAGAAACAGACACAGCAGCAGTAGCAGCAGAAACAACAGCAGGGGCAGCAGCAGCAGCAACAGCTTCATAGGGCATCTCCCCCTGCCTGGATGCAGATACCTGTGCATCAAGGCACACTGCTGGGGGTGCTGCTAGAGGAGCAAGGAAGGAGGAAAGCCTGGCAGAGAGAGCTGCCACTGATTGTTGTAGAGGAGCTAAAGAGGCCTCCATGAGAAGAGAGAGCCTAGGTGCAAGGAGCTCATACAACTGATCAGCAAGGGCTGGGAGATCTACATGCTCAATGAGAGGAGCAGAGGTAGAGGGTTGAGGGATGGCTGAGGATGCTGGAGGAGGAGGGCTGAAGGGTGGAATGAATGGCTCAGGAGAGGGGATGGTAGATATGGAGGATAGAGGGATGGAAATGGAGGGAGTGAAGGTGGGTTGATCAATAATCTGGTGGAGAAGGTCTTGGAAAGTTGTGGAGGAGGATGGGAAGTCTGGAGGAGAAGAGGGGGAATCATCCATGTAGGATTCATCCAAGAGAGTGAAGGATGGAAGGGATGGGGATGAGGTGACATCTGGAGGGGGATAAGAGAATAGGGGGTGGAAGTGGTCTGCTGGTGGAGAGGAAATTGTTGCTGGAGATGGAATAGAAGTTGGAGATGGGCTGGAGATGGTAATTGTGGATGAGGCTGGAGTGGTGGATGGAGCTAGAGGTAGGGTTGAGCTTGGAGGAGGAGAAGCAGCAGCACTAGCAGCAGGCAGGTCATCTGCAGGGGCAGAGACCTGGGGTGGAGTGACTCTTAGAGTCCTAGTGCCTGAAGGGCCAGAAGAAGAGGGCATGCTGGGCTTGGAGATTTGCCTGTCTCATTTCCCAAAAAGGGCACAGGTGAGTCTCTTGGAGGCATTGATGTGCACTCTAGAGGAGACTAGCAGGGCAGGGCACTTAGCCTGGAGGAAGATTCCCAGTATTCTTCCAAAGTTCACAAATGTCTTGTTTATCTTTTTCTTCAGCAGATCAAAAAATACTTCTCCCCAGTTCAAGCTTTTTCTATCTACCAGAGCTCCCATAAGGCAAAGCTGATATCTGGAGATTGTGTCATGAGCAGAATGCTTGGCCAAGAGAACCTTGCCTACTACATCAGCCATAAACCTGTATTCCACAGACAGGTTCCTCTTAAACAGCTTGCTAGGGTTCCCCTCAGGATGACCCATCCTGGCAAGAATATCAGAGAACTCATCTCCAGAGAGTTCAGCAGAATCTTCACCATTTCTTAAACCAAAAACCTCTGTGAGTACTGTTGGGGTCAGAGGTACCTGGGTGCCACCAATAGAACCGACTATGGTATTGTTGTCAAGGTTGTGGGCAGTATATACCCATTCTTTAATCTCATCAGATGCAAGTTTGATTCTGGTTGTCATCAGGGCAGATAATTGCTGATCTTTGAACAATCTGAGAATATCCTGGAAGATTTGATCGGTTGTGTTGAAGGAGTCAAGATCGATGTCAAAGCCTGCATCAAATTTCATTGCAGAGAGTACAGCAACTGAAACGGCCATGGTACCTGCAAAAATCAACAGACAAAACGACCAAGGTAGAACTGTTTGGAGGGAAGAAAAGTTTGCAGAGAAATTGAAAGCGCAAGAGAGAACGACGGCGAAAAAAGAGTTTTATATTAGGGTTCGACGCAGAAAAGGAAAGATCGTTGAACTCAGTTCGACGATCGAGGCTTCTAAAGGAATCTGAAGAGACTCCAAAATCGTCGATCTCCGTTCGACGATCTGGAAGGGCGTCGAGCTCCGTTCGACGATCGTTCAGTGAACAAAATCGTCGAGCGCCATTCGACGATCGTTGACCGAAGGAGACAGTTCATGCTGTCTGAGGGGCGCTGAACTCAGTTCGACGATTCTGGAAATCGTTGAACTCCGTTCGACGATCTGTGGGGAAATCGTCGAGCGCAGTTCAGAGATCAGAGAAATCCTAGACACTAAGGAAAATCAGAATTTTGCCTAGTCTTGGTCCATTTTTAGCTTTCAAAATCTTGGGGATTATTTAAGACTTCCTCCATCTAACATTCCTAACTGATTTAGGAAGAAAGTATGTTTCTGTTCATCCAAAGGCTTGGTGAAAATATCTCCCCTTTGTAAATCAGTTGGGATATACTGCAATTCAATTTTGTTCTTTTCAACATTATCCCTTAAGAAATGATGCCTAATCTCTATATGTTTTGTCCTACTATGGAGGACTGGATTTTGAGCTATGGAGATAGCACTTGTATTGTCACAAAAGATTTTTGACTTCTCTAAGTTGTAACCATAGTCTAGGAGTTGATTTTGAATCCACAGTATTTGTGAACAACAACTGCCTGCAGCCATATATTCAGCTTCAGCAGTTGAAGTTGACACAGATGTTTGTTTCTTGCAAAACCAAGAGACAAGTCTATCACCAAGGAACTGACAAGTTCCACTGGTGCTTTTCCTGTCAATTCTGCATCCAGCATAATCAGCATCAGAGAATCCAGTTAACTCAAATGCTGAATCTTTTGGATACCAGAGACCTAGATTTGGACAACTTTTAACATACCTAAGAATCCTTTTTACTAATGTGAGGTGTGACTCTTTAGGGCTAACTTGGAATCTAGCACATATACATGTAGCAAACATTATATCTGGTCTACTAGCTGTAAGATACAGTAAAGAGCCAATCATTGCTCTATATGTTGTCTGATCAACAGGTTTCCCATGTTCATCAGCATCCAATACAGCATTGGTAGGCATGGGTGTTTTCATGCAAGATGCCTCAGACATGCCAAATTTCTTAACCAGCTCATTAGCATATTTGGTTTGAGAAATAAAGATGCCTTCAGCATGTTGTTTGACTTGCAATCCTAGGAAGAAGGATAGCTCACCCATGCTACTCATCTCAAATTTAGAATGCATTAAGTTAGAAAACCTTCTGCATAGTTTTGAGTCAGTAGAACCAAAAATGATATCGTCTACATAAATTTGTACTAGTAGGGTATGGGACTTATGGGTTCTAATGAAAAGAGTTTGGTCTACTCTACCCCTTATAAAACCATTTTCCAAAAGAAAGCATGCTAGGGTCTCATACCATGCTCTAGGAGCTTGCTTGAGACCATATAATGCTTTATTTAATCTAAAAACAAAATCAGGATGAGTTGGAGAGATAAAACTTGGAGGTTGTCTGACATAGACTTCCTCTTTGATGTCTCCATTTAAGAAGGCACTCTTGACATCCATCTGATAAACCTTGAAGCCTTTGTGAGCTGCATAAGCTAGAAAAATCCTGATGGCTTCCAATCTTGCAACAGGTGCAAAGGTCTGGTCGTAGTCAATTCCTTCTTCTTGAGAATATCCTTGGGCAACTAGCCTTGCCTTGTTCCTTATTATTATTCCTTGATCATCCAGTTTGTTTCTGAATACCCATTTTGTTCCAACAATGGAATGATCCTTAGGCTTGGGCACTAGTTCTCATACTTTGTTCCTCTCAAATTGATGCAACTCCTCTTGCATGGCAATGATCCAGTGTGGATCTTGCTCTGCATCTTGAATGGACTGAGGTTCAATTTGAGAAAGAAAGCAGGTGTGCAACAGGTTTTGGTTGACCTGATTTCTGGTTTGCACACCAGCTGAGATTTCTCCAATTATCTGGGAAATTGGATGGTCTCTTGATGTTACTAAATCAACAGGGGGTGTTGATCCTTCACCAACCTGTGTTGTTGTTTCCTCTTGTGGTACAACAACTAGCTCTTCCGGTTGAGCTTCAATATGTTGAGCATTGCTTTCATCTTCACTACTTTCATCCTCTTGAGCAACCTGTAGCTTGTTCATATCTTCAACTAGAGAGTGTTCCTGCAAAGGTTCTATGGTAGAAGAAATCTTCTCCTTGAAAGACATGTTAGTTTCATCAAAAGAAACATGAACAGATTCCTCAATTTTCAATGATGATTTATTATAAACCCTATAGGCCTTGCTGATCATGGAGTATCCCAGAAACACTCCTTCATCAGCTTTGGCTTGAAATTTTGCTAGATGTTTCTTATCATTATTGTGAATATAGCAAATGCAACCAAAAATTTTGAAATAGTCAACTTTAGGTTTCTTCCCTTTGAGTAATTCATAGGGAGTCTTTCCCTTCAGTTTATGTATCAGACTCCTGTTCAGCACATAGTTGGAGGTGTTCACTGCCTCTGCCCAAAAGGATAGAGGTAGATGAGCATTTGACAACAATGTAGTGGCAGATTCAATAAGGGTTCTATTTTTCCTTTCAGCTACCTCATTTTGTTGAGGAGTTCTAGGAGCTGAGAAAGTATGTCTGATCCCTTCACTCTGACAGAACTCTTGCATAAGAAGAGAATCAAACTCTGTCCCATGATCACTTCTGATCAGGGCAATGTGAGTATTGAACTCAATCTTTATACATTTGAGAAACTCTGTCAGACACTTAAAGTTATCAGACTTCTTCCTTAGAAAGAACACCCAAGTGAATCTAGAGAAGTCATCTACAACAACTAAAGTGTAGGATTTCCCTCCTAGGCTTTGTACTGTGATGGGTCCAAATAGATCCATGTGTAACAGATACAGTATCCTAGGTGAATCACTCTTATTAAGTGACTTAAAACTGTTTTTAGTTTGCTTGCCTAATTGACAAGCCTTGTAGAGTCCTTCCTTCTTGTAGGGGCCAGAAGGTAGTCCTTTAACAAGATTGTCCTTGGATAGCCTAGCAATAGTTCTAAGGTTTAGGTGTCCTAGTCTCTTATGCCATAAAACATTTGGTCTATAAACTGAATTGAATAAGCAGATATCTATAGAAGTTGAAAGAAAATCTACAAGGTAGATGTTACCTTTCCTTTTACCTGTCAACACAGTGGTGTTGTCCTCTGACTTGATCTTGCATAGGGTTTTGCTGAAGGTCACCTGGTAGCCTTCATCACATAGCTGACTGATACTGATTAGGTTGTGCTTCAGTCCTTCCACATATGCTACCTTCTTGAAGGTTACAGAACCAATCTGGACTGCTCCATATCCTTTAGTTTGTCCAAAGTTGGAGTCACCAAAGATAACTTTGGGTCCAAGCTTGGCTTTAAAGGAATTTAGGTTGTCCTTGTTCCCTGTCATGTGCTTAGAGCACCCACTATCCAAATACCATTGCTGGTTAGATGTTGGATAGGTCTTCACCTGCACATTAAGCAATTCACTTGTTTTTGACCCAGTTTACCTTGGGCCTAGGTTGATAACCTTTAAATTCAGAAATGAAAGACATCCCTGGCTGACTCTTATATCCTTCAGGATGATATCTCCTTGGAGGTAAAATCCATTCAGTATAAGGGTTAAATGTTTGGGATGAAGAACCCTCAGGATTCAATTTTGACTTGCCATTGAAAAAATTTCCAGAGCTCTGACCTCTGTTCGATGATCTTGGAGCTGAGTTCGACGATCTTGGGTCAGATCGTCGAGCTCCGTTCGACGGTCGACTATGGCTGAGGTCAGGTATATGGGATCGTCGAGCAGCGTTCGACGATCTTGGCTGAGATCGTCGATCTGCGTTCGACGATATTCCCTGAGATCGTCGAGCTGCGTTCGGCGATCGTCGATCTTCATTCGGCGATCGTCAATCTCCGTTCGACGATTTGTACTGGACTTTGGTTTTCTGAGGCAGATCAGAATTTTTCCTGGCAACCTCTACGACTCCCTTTCCCTTGTCAGAAATGAACTTGATAGGGGTTGTTAGAACAATAGGTTGGCTAGATGAGGCACCCAAGCCCAGTGTACTATTGAATCTTGAGTTCACTGTGCTTGTGATGTCCATCAGCTTGATGCTTCTCCCATTGAGAGATTCTTCAAGCTTCTTGGCCTCAGAGAGTTCACTCTTCAGTGAAGCTATCTGTTCCCTATAGTTCTCCAACTCCTGAGAGAGTTTGAGGTTTTCTGATTTTAAAGCACTTTGTTCAGATAGTTGCTTTCTGAGAGAGATGATCTCTTTCTCAGACTTTAGCAGGTCTAAACATAGTGCCTTAAATTCAAGTTTGAAATCTTCTGAAGTGAAATCAAAAGAGCTGATTACCTGATCTTCTTCAGGTTGTGTCTCTGAGTCTGACTCTAACTCTTCTTCCTCTGAGTTGTGTTGTGAGGCATTGATTGCCATCATGCAGAATTCTTTTTCCTCTGCATCATCCTCATCATCACTTGAGCTGGAAGAGGCCTCTGACTCCTCTTCAGTCTCACTCCAGGATTCAGCAACAAATCCTTTCCTTGTGTGCTTATTTTTGCTGGAGGAAGGTTTGTTGTTTCCATTCCTTTTGGAGTCCTTCTCCTTTCTTCTTTCTTTTCTGTCCCTTCTGTCTTTGTTCTTGTTTTCTGGACAGTCAGGAACCATATGCCCTGGTTTCCTGCAACCAAAGCAAATAATGTCCTTGCTATTGCCAATGGACTTGTCATACCTTGGCTTGTCTTGCTCCTTGTATGATCTTCTTCTGAAGTCCTTTCTGGCCATCTTGTAGAATCTTTTGGCCAACAAGCTGAGAAGTTCATCATTGGCTGTTCCTTTTTCTTCAGGCAAATCCTCAGCTGCCTTAAATGCTATAGTCTTCTCTTTTCTTGTGGCTGGTGAAGCAGCCTTCTGTTCTTCTTCTCTGTTCTTGATGAGTAGCTCATAAGATTTGAGCTTACCCAACAAGGCTTCAGTTGTGATCTCATTCAGGCTTCTGGCATCTTTAATTGGCCAGATTCTTGAATCCCAAGTGCTGGGGAAGCACATTAGGATCTTGTCATTGAGTTCTGTTAGTGAGATCTCTTTGTCTAATGTCCTCAGTTCACTGACAATTAGACTCAGTCTGTTGTACATGTCTCCCACTGATTCAGTTTCTCCCTTCTTGAAGTTCTCATATTGGGAGATGAGATGAGATCTTCTGTCCTTTCTCTCATCAGCTGAGCCAGAAACAATTTCTGAAAGCCTGTCCCAAATCTCCTTGGCTGAATTACATTCAGCTACCTTCTAAAAAATGTCATCTGACATTGTTTGAGCTAGAATGTTCATTGCCTTGGCATCATCTACTTTCCACTTTTTAATGTCAGCATATGTTCCTGATGGAGGTGGAACAGCATTTGTGCTTGTGCTCTCTAGAGGTCTTGGACACACTGTTAAGACGGAATTAAAAATATCTTCGTCAATAGAATTCATGTATAGTCTAATCCTTGCTTTCCAAAGTGCAAACTTTGACAGATTGCACACTGGAGGTCTGGTGCTAGCATAGTCTTTGTTTTGGTCCATGATTTGTGCAGACTAAATTTAATGATAAAATATAAAAAGAAGGATCTAGTTTGGGATCTTTGGGGTTCAGGTGTTAGCCTGTACAACCAAACAGATATGGTATGTTTAACCAACCTCGCTTTGATACCAATTGAAAGGGGAAACTAGATCAGATATACTCTAAAGGGGGGGTGAATAGAGTATATGGTGCTTTTTAAAATACAAAGAAAAACTTTTGCAAAGCTTTACAACAATTGTTGTAATGAGTGTAAGCAGGGAAGCAGAAATAAAACTAAGCTATGCAGAAACTAAGCACAAGAAAATCTAGGCCAGAAACAAAAAGAAAACATGCAGAACCAGATGACACAAGGAAATATAGTGGTTCCCCAACTTGGGTACATCCACTCTTCTACCACCCTAGGTAGGAATCCACTGCAGGATGAGTTGATCAGGTGTCCTGGGCACCAATGAGCTTTTGATAAGGTGCTCAAAAACCAAATCAGATTTTTTGATCAGGTGTCTTGCCACCAATGAGCTTTTGACAAGGTGCCCAAAAACCAGATTCAAACTTTTGAAGGGAGTTTGAAAAACCCTTTACAGAATGGGGGTGAGAGAGTGATGGCAGTCTTCTCTTTCTCAAGCAACTGAGAAGACTATGTGGATTCAGTGATGTTTGTCAAAGCTCCCCCTGAGTCCTTGAAATCTTCAGGAAAATGAGCTTTGCTGAGGGTGATAGGCCTTCAAAGATAGATCTCCAGCAAAAGATGATTTCAGCAAGCTGAAATTTTGAGTGTCTGGAGTCTTGAGATGATGTTGGCCTTGAACACTTGAGAGCTGAAGAGATCTGAAGAATGTTTGAAAGCTTGATCTCTTGATGAGTGTTCTTCTGAATTCTTGTTGACAGAAGATTGAGAGAGTCTCTGTGTATAGAGAGGTGTCCTCTACTTGTCTATCTCTATTCTCTTGTTCTTGTCTATCTTCTTTCTGATTCAAAAAACATTCTATCTTTTATTCTCTGAGTCTGAATAGAAAATTGCTCTGTCAAAGATAGCCGTTGGTCTGAATTAATTACAGCCTTAATTGCATAAAATGTTCTGAAGGAAAGTCCACTGAATTATTCCTTGAAAAGTCCCTTGAAACTTGCTCCAGAAGTAAATGAAAATGGCTGGCAGATCTTCTGAATTAAATGCAGAATAACTTCTATCTGTTTTGAATTTGAATTCAGAAAGATAACTGAAATCGTCGAACTGAGCTCTGCTATCGTCGAGCTGAGCTCAGCGAATTGGAAAATGCAAGCAGCAAAGAAATCGTCGATCTGAGCTCAAAGATCGTCGAACTGAGCTCAAAGATAAGGATCCAGAGCAGAGTCAAAATCGTCGACCTGAGCTCAGCGATCGTCGAATGGAGTTCGACGATATTGAGAAGTTGAGCTCAGCGATCGTCGACCGGAGCTCGACGATATTATGATGGTTGAGCTCAGCGATCGTCGAATGGAGCTCGACGATCTGTCAATAGTTGAGCTAGACGATCGTCGACCGGAGTTCGACGAAACGTCGTGCTGAGCTCGACGATTTGGACTTAGTCTCCAGAAAAATTTGGGCCTTCAGGACAGCTTCCAAACCTAGACTCCTAATCCCTTAGACTCAATTCTAATTGACCTATAATCTATACAGAAGGTCAAAACATAAAATCCTAGAGACATAGTGATCCTGACCCAAATTAGTAATAGGGTGTTCCAACAGTTAAGACGGTTCGGTGTGATGCCAAATCGGTGATACGCTCTTTATATCAGCTAGCGCCTAAGGAGATGGCGGAGCTGAAGGTACAACTTCAAGAGTTGTTGGAGCAAGGTTGTGTGCACCCAAGTTCGTCGCCTTGGAGCTCACCGGTCCTTTTTGTGAAGAAGAAGGACGGAAGCTTGAGACTTTGTATTGATTATCGAGAGCTGAACAAGCTAACGTAGAAGAACAAGTACCTGATCCCAAGGATTGATGATCTACTCGATTAGTTATTCGGGGCATCGGTGTACTCTAAATTGGATCTTAAGTCTGGTTACCATCAGCTGAGAATAAGGGAGTGTGATATCCCTAAGACAGCATTCAGTACGAGATACGGGCATTACGAGTTTACGGTCATGCCGTTTGGGATGACTAATGCGCCGTCGGTGTTCATGGATTTGATGAACAGGACTTTCAGGGAGTACCTAGACCATTTTGTGATTGTCTTCATCAACGATATATTGGTGTACTCGCAGTGTGCGGAGGATCACTTTAAGCATCTACATTTGGTGCTGGAGACGCTGAGGAAGAATCAATTTTACGCCAAGTTCTCCAAATGCGAGTTTTGGTTGTCCTCAGTTGAGTTCCTTGGTCACATAGTCAGTGGAGAGGGAATTGCGGTGGATCCGGTGAAGGTTGTTGCGATACGAGAGTGGCCTGTGTTGTCTATGGTAGCAGAAGTCCGGAGTTTTCTGGGGCTTGCCGGCTATTACAGGCGCTTCATGGAGAACTTCTTGTGGATAGCGTTACCCCTCACGACTCTGACGAGGAAAGAGCAGAAGTTTGTTTGGACGCCGGAGTGCGCACGAGCTTTTGAGGAGTTGAAGAGTCGGCTGACCACGGTGCCTGTGCTGAGTTCACCGAGTGGGACCGAAGGTTTTGAGATCTACAGCGATGCGTCAGGCAGTGGACTGGGTTGTGTCCTACTGCAGCATGGTAGTGTGATAGTGTTTGGCTCACGACAACTGAAAGTGCATGAGAGGAATTATCTGGTCCATGACTTGGAGTTAGCGGCCGTGATTTTTGCCTTGAAGCTGTGGAGGCACTACTTGTACGGGGTGAAGGTCGACATCTATACTGACCAAAGGAGTCTGAAATACTTGTTGGATCAGAAAGATCTAAACATGCGACAGAGGGGATGGATAGAGTTCCGGGGGACTACACGTTCAAAATTCACTATGTGCATGGGAAAGGTAATGCGGTTGCAGACGCGTTGAGTCGCAGGGCCCTAGCTCAAGCCAATTGGTTGTCAGTCCATGACGAGCGATTGGTTCAGGAGTTGGAGGCATTGGAGTTCTCTTGCGTAGACAAGCAGTTAAGTGATGAAGCGCTATTGAACTGGACTGAAGTTCAATGTGACCTGGCTGATCGGATTCGGCAGGCTTTGGATTTTGATGGCCGCATGAAGCAACTCATGATAGAGGCTTTGGATGGGTCAAATTCCCAATTTGTTGTTGAGGATGGATTACTTTGGAAAGACAGTCGTCTGTGCGTCCCAAACGTGGGCAATTTGTGGGTGGAATTGTTGTACGAGGCACATCATACCAAGTACTTGATTCACCCGGGGAGCACGAAGATGTACCGCGATGTGAAGAAATTGTTCTAGTGGCCAGGACTTAAGAGGGATGTGGCACTGTACGTGGCGAACTGTCAAACATGTGCCTTGGTGAAGGCGGAGTGCCAAAAACCGGGAGGATTCTTGAAGTCCTTGCCTATTCATGAGTGGAAGTTTGACGACATTACTATGGACTTTGTGCATGGGTTGCCAAGGTCGCAGAAGGGAAACGATGCCATCTAGGTGATCGTGGATCGTTTGACGAAGGTGTCGCACTTCATTCCGCATAAGAAGGACGATTCTGTGGAGAAATTGGCAAAGTTATATGTGGATAACATAGTACAACTTCACGGTGTGCCCCGCGGCACCGTGAGTGATCAAGATGGGTGGTTCACGTCCAATGATTGGAGGCTGGTGCAGCAGATGTTGGGAACAAAGTTGAGTTTCTGCATAGCCTTTCATCCGCAGACGGATGGTCAGACCAAGAGGGTCAATAGGACAATGGAGGACATGCTTCGCATGTGCGTCCTGGACTTCGGGAAGTAGTGGGAAGATCACCTATACTTGGTGGAATTCGCTTACAACAATAGCTACCAGGAGAGCATACAAATGGCGCCCTTCGACGCCCTATATGGTAGAAGTTATCGCAGGACGTTGTCTTCGTTGGAAACGGGTGAGTCGAAGTTGTATAAGCGGTAAGAGGGGTAAGATGCTACATCGTTGGTTCAATGATTCGAGAGAGGTTGCTAATCGCTGAGGATCGCCAAGCTAAGTACTATAACGCCAAGCATAGGAATGTGGAGTTCGCTGTCGGTGACTGGGTGTACTTGAAGATCAAGTCGTTCAAGGGTGTCTCGCGGGTGCGGCATTTGAAGAAGCTAAGCCCGAGGTACCTTGGACTGTTTGAGATTGTGGAGCGGATTAGCGAAGCAACTTATCGATTAAGGCTTTCAGTGGAGCTAAGTGGTCTACCCGATGTATTCTATATATCAGTGTTGTGGAAGGCGGTGCAAGAGCCTTCGCAAGTGATTGCGGTCGACCAAGTGCCGGTCGATAATGGATTGACGACGAAGGTCAAACCTATACGCATTGAGGACTCGGAATTCAAGCGGCTACACAACAAAGAGATCAGGATGGTCAAGGTCCATTGGGACAACTGCGGTCGGGAGGAGCTCTCGTGGGAGCGAGAGCAGACCATGCTTGAGGAGTACCTAGAGTTATTCCACCCAGGTACCGTTTTAGTTTTGTGTTAATTTTCCTTTTCTGTAATTTCGGGACAAAATTTTTTTAAGAGGGAGAGAGTTGTAATGCCCCGAAACTCAAAAGAGCGACGGGTAGCATTTCGGACCAAGTTTGGAACTTGGTATAGGTTACACGGCCTGGAACACGGGCGTGTCCCAGGGCGTGTCGTGCTCATGTCGACGATCTGGCCCAGATTTTGGATTTCAAGTTCGAATCGTGGTCGTCCGTTTCCTTATTTTGGGATCTAACGGCTGGGGGTTGTTCCTGCTGGGTTATACCCGGGAATAGGGTTTCAAAGCCCTCATTTTCTCTTACTCAATCTCTTTTTAAAGTTCTAGAGAGAGGGGAGAGCAAGGAAGAAGAAGGAGGCTAGATCCGGTCACCGGCGGAACTTCAGAGCTCCAAATCGCGAGCCGACTTCGGATCTACGAAGGAGAGGACATTGCGGTGCTTTTCATCTGCATAGATTTCCATGGCGCCAAGGAAGAATGCTAGGATAACGATTCTCATCCTAGGACATGTGTAGTCCTCTTTTCCTTTGCATAGGAAGCCCGCTCTCGCGAGTTTGCGGTGAGTTTGAGGCGTTCCTTCAGGTGGACATGAATAGTCCCCGTTATGTACACATAGAGTCCGTAACCGAGAACGGACATAGGCATGATGTGTGAAGCCTACCCGGACAAGTTGGTCTGGATCGGTGATGTTGCATTGCATAATGGCCGGAGAAGACTCCGCGCGAATGGTTGTTTTTCGGGTTTTCTACGCGGTAGATTGCAATAGGGAGCCTTGGGGACTAACTCCAAGTTGCACCCGGAAAACTGGGCAGATATGTGATTCTGCCAACATGATGGCCTGGGAGCCAACTTGAACATAACCGGGTTATGTGAAGTGTGTGATGGAAACGGGACTCGGGGAGGTTTGACCCGCGCATATGGCTTAAATTGACGTTTCGGTGTGAGCAATGGGTCAGGCGGAACCGTACCCGCTCTATGTCGTTCGGTGGGAGCCGTTGGCATAGATGGAGGGTCTTCGGCGGTCTATGGCTTAAATTGATGTGACCCATGCCGGGAAGACAAAAATGCGCGCAAGATTGGTGGTCCAAGTAGCGGTGGTAAGACCGAAATGTCTATGCCTTAAATTGACGTGACGTTGACCGGTTCACCGAGAATGTGCCCTGAGAGCACGGGGTGTATGGTCGTGCGTGCCCACGCCTGTGATGAAGTGTTAACACTATACTGCTTGGTTATGCTAACAAAGTGCAGGGAAAGGAGCATCGCTGCCCCGAGTTTGGGGGCGGGATCGTTATAATTTGGTCAGCATAGCTGACCGTTGCTTTTGTTTGTCACCGTTACGGTGGATTGTTGCTTGCAGGTGCTGCGGAGCCGAGCGGTAAATAGCAGGCAAAAGCCCAAGTCGTTGAGCCGGCCCTTGAAGTCCTAATTGGAGTGTTTACTTGCTTTATTCATGTGTGACCGGCCTGCGTGCCGAGGTTTGTAAAACACTATAATTTGAGTAAATAATTGTAAGGCCTTAAGGCCATTGTACTTGTGTATTATAAGTTCATTCATATGGGGTGTTGTAGTGGACATTCATGCTTTTGCTGGGTTCTTTGTTTTGCAACCTTTTAAATTGCTTCCGCTAGAATGTACTCTGTGTAGGGCATTGATTCTTAGTTGGATGGTTTCCATTGAGTAACCTCCCGGTCTGTGTGTGGTATATGACGTTGGGCCCCGGCCGGACCTACTGCAATATATTATGCGACAAATAGGGGGTGTTTCATAGTTCACCACCAAGAATATGGTATCCACCACATCACCAGAGATCAAGGGCGTGGACCAATGCCGATCTCACAATCTCCAAACACAGTCTGCCATAAAGGACTCCACGGACTCAAACTGAGTCTGTCACACTTCCGCGGATATAACACCAATCCGCCCGATTACATCAAGGAGAACAAACCAACAGAAAAACCTCAAGCCGAGCTGACATAACACCGTCATCAGGTCGCAGTAAACAGACCACCCAAGCAACACCACCAGTTCACCCAGGCCACACCATCACTTAACCAAGACCGCACCATCAGTCTGCCCAGGTCACGCGGTCTCCTCAATCAACTACTTTCACTTCATAATTTTCAACACTCCCCCATGAAGTGAGAAGTGGTGATCAAGCCCAACAGTCCTCGTAATCATGAAAATAGCACCTTCGGCAACGGCTTTGTGAAGATGTTCGCGACATTATCCTCACTCCGCACATGTTACACCATAAGAGACCCCTACAACACCTTCTCCCGAATGAAGTGGTGCTCAATCTCTATGTTATTGGTCTGAGCGTGACAAACTAGATTATTCACAAGCTTTAGGGCACTTTCATTGTCACCGCTCAGCATAGTAGGACCGTGCACTTCTTCATAGACGTCCTCTACTAGTCTCCTGAGCCAGATGGTTTCCTGAGCTGCCAAGGCCGAAGGCTTGTATTCCGCTTTCGTAGTAGAGACAGACACTGAGTCTTGCTTCTTGCTGCACCAAGAGATACTTCCTAATCCATAAGTTAAGACATAACCGGATGTTGACTTCCAGTCATCTGCATCTTCTCCATAATCAGTATCTGAGTATCCTTGAAGAATAAACTCTGTGTCTCTCCTATAAACGAGACCCATATCAGAAGTAACCTTCACATACTTCAGTATGTTCCTAGCCACCATCAGATGAGGCTTCCTGGGTTGTGCCTTATACCGACTTACTCGACCAACTGTGTAAGCAATGTCTGGCCTCGTAATCGTCAAATAGATAAGACATCCAACTAGAGCCCAAAACACCAAAGGATCCGGAAGAATCCTCCCCTCATCCTGCCGAAGTTTGATGCCTGAATCAAATGCAGTATAGCCACTCTTCCCCTCCTGCATGCTGAATCGCAGAAAAATCCATTCCGCATAGCTCTTCTGGGATACGAGTATGTCGCTCTCCTTCCTCTCCACCTCAAGTCCAAGGAAATGGTGGAGTTTGCCCAGATCCTTCATCTCGAACCTGATAGCTAGCTCTACCCTGAGCCTATCTACTTCCTCCTTGAAGTTCCTCGCGATGATTATATCATCCATGTATAACAGCACCAGAACTAGAAGCTCCCCCTTCTTCTTGACGAACAAGCTCGAGCCTGAGTTTGAATCCAAGTAGCCGCAGAACTGAAGGTATTTTACAATTTTCCTATACCAGACTCGAGGAGCCTGCTTCAAGCCATAAAGGGCTTTCCGGAGCTTACAGACGTAGTATGGATGTTCTTCAGATACATAACCGAGTGGTTGATCCACGAAAATGTCCTTGTCGATCTCCCCATAAAGAAAAGCGTTCTTTATATCCATCTGTCACATCCTCTAGCCTTGGCAAGTGCCAAAGCTATCACCACTCGTACTGAAGTCATCTTCGCCACAGGACTGAATGTCTCCTCATAGTCCTCTCTGTACTGTTATGAAAACCCCCGAGCTACAAGGCGAGCCTTATACCGCTCGATGCTTCCATCTACCTTCTTCTTCAACTTGTAGACCCACTTGCAAGTTACATGAGTAACGCTATCAACTTTGGGCACCAAGTCCCAGGTTTCATTCTTCTTGAGGGAAGCCATCTCCTCATCCATGACATCATTCCACTCCTTGACTCCAGTGGCTTCTTCAAACTTTGAAGGCTCCCGCTCATATAGGGGGCCTTCAAAGAAACAAGAGACAAAGCTCATTGTGTTCCCTTCGCAATAATGAGCTGGTGGCTTGATGGTCCTCTTTGATCTCCGAAGAGGTTGCTCCTTGCTCACCACCTCCGCTACCTCTTCAGAACTAGCTCTGTTCCCGGGCACACTTGGAGTTTCACTCCCCTTGCTTCCCGAACCAGAAGCTTTTGCCCCAAAACTTGAAACACCTGGAGCTCCTAGTGACATAGGCAGCTCTACCTGAAGATCTTCAGCAGCTTCCCTCTGCCCTTCATCAACCGTGCTCTCCTACATCTCAATATTGACACCTCCATATGATGTCAGCTCATCAAAGACAACATCTCTTGATACAAAGAACTTTTTTGTTGCAGGATCCATGCACTTACAGCGCTTCTTCCGCTCATCATAGCCCACAAAGACGAGCTTCCTCGCCTTCGCATCAAGCTTGGTCCTCTGAGCATACGCGATGTGAATATAGCAGGTTGATCCAAACACCCGAAGGTGTTGCACGCTCGGCTTCTCCTTGAACATCATTTCCACTAGAGACTTCATGTTGATCAGACTCAGAGGCATCTGATAGATGGCATAGGTTGTGCAGGCCATTCCTTCCGCCCAAAAGGACCTGGGAATTCCCTTTGCATGAAGCCAGCATTGCAAGTTTCTGTTAAGTGATGGATCTTCCTCTCCCCTACTCAATGTTTTTGTGGAGTATGAGCACAAGTAAGCTCTCTCTAGATCCCGTGCTTTCTGCAGAAGTTAGAAAACTCATATGAAACAAACTCACCATCATTGTCTGATCTGAACTTCTTGATCCGTAAGCCAAGCCGGCCATCCACCAGCTCCTTGAACTCCACAAACAATTAGAAAGCTGTCGATTTCTCCTTCATGAAATACACCCAAGTATATCTTGAGTAATCATCAATCAATACCAGCATGTATCTACTGCCTCCAAGACTAGCGGTAACTGTTTGCCGCATCAGATCACCATGGATGCATTCCAATGGTGCCTTGCTCCTCGTTTGTGACTTATCAAATGGAAGGCGATGATCCTTACCGTATTGACACCCCGCGTAAACGTGGTCATCTCCATAGGATGACAACTTTGGCAAGCCTTTCACTAGGCTCCTCATCGACATAGCGTTCAGCTTGTCCATCCCTACGTGCCCTAGTCTTTCATGCCAGATAGCTGCGTTATCATTGTCTCTCATCCGATCAATATAAGAGTTTGTTGATAAGACAAACAAGTCCCTTACACTTCACCTTACATGAGCAACATCAGCCTTTACTGCTGATACATTGCGAAGAAACCTTACTTCTGTTGGGCCAAACAGAACATGATAGCCCGCGTCAACTGCGCTGGTCACTGAGAAGAGATTCTTCTTCATGTCGGGAATGGGATACACGCTTCTTGGAGTAAGAGGACCCTGGGCACTATCCAAAGAAAAAATACCCTCCTTCTCTACAGAATGAACAGAGTCATCAGCTGTAATAATAGCTTCATTACCTGAGAATAGTTGCAGTGAAGAGAACTTCGACTCATCTCCAATGAGGTGATGACCACTCCCCGAGTCGACTATCCAGTCATCTTGGTAGTCAAAGGTGGAAAGAACACGAACACACGTGCTTGTCACGAAAGCTCCTCCCCACCCAGCTTCCTCAGCATTGGAACCAGCTCCCTCCTTGTCAGCAACATGCCTAGGTTGCAGCTTGACCTTGCAGTCACGCTTGAAGTGTCCTGCCTGATTGCACCTGTAACACTTCAACTCCTTCCTTCAGTTCTTCTCAGGAGCAGTGCTCCTCTCATGTTGATATGAAGTTGAAGGTCCATCATCAACAGCAGGCTTCTTCTTCTTCTCTCATCTCTTCTTCTTCTTCTTATCAGTGAAGTGAGCTTCACTACCTCCTTTAGATATAGTCACCCTGGCCATCTACCTAGCCAAGCTCTCCTGTGATGCTAGTAGATTTTCCAGCTCCAGCAAAGAAGGTTGAATTTCCCACCCTTGAACGGAAGTCACAAAGGCCGCATACTCCTTTCGCAAACCACGAACTATATGGCTCTTCAACTTAGCTTCAGTGATGGGATCATCAGGATCCAATGCTAATATTTCAGTGCACAGGTTCTTCATCTTGAGAAAGAACTTTGAGATGGAGAGATCTCCTTGAGTTACCTTATCCAACTCATTTTCCAAGAACTATATCCTTGTTACATTCTTCCTTTTGAACAAACGATCAATGGTTGTCCATATCTCAGTAGCTGACTCACATCCTAAGATGTGATCAAAGAGCTCCGGTGATACAGCCCATTTGAGAGCAAACTCTACCTTTGCATTAGTCTTCCTCCAAACTCTCACCTGCTCAGCAGAACCAGTAGCAGCTGTTACTTCTTGCTTGTCGTCACCACCGACGACCTCCCACAACTCCTCGCCCAGCAGATAGCTCTTCATACATGACTTCCACTTCTTGAAGTTAGTTGTTGTAAGAAGTTCAATGCCAAGTCCCCTTGCGTAAGCTCCCTCCATTGCACCAACCACTGATCACAAAGCTTCCAGAAGCGCCGAGCACAACTAAGGTTGATCACTGCTCACTGCTCTAGCCACTGTTCCCTCTGATACCATGTTGAAATTTCTCATAAGCTAATCAACTGGTAGTTCTAGTATCAAGCAAACACTTCCAGAGCTATCAAGCTGATCACTTGATCAAGCGGAGAGCAAGAACTAGGCGCAGGAACAATCCAACCATAAACTGAGCTAAGTAATCAGAAACAAAGGAGAGCAACCACAGATCTTATAATATCAACTATCAACTTTACAAGGCAAGGTATACATGGTGAGGCATTATTTTGCCAAGTATAATAGAGAGTCAACCAAATAAAAAAAACTTCAAGTCGGGCGGACTGTCTCAGATACCGCCAAGTTCACCAAGTCCGCTGAGACCTCCAAGCCGCTGCTACACTAATCTACGGAGTCCGTTCAGTCCACAGACTACTCGTTATTCTACTGAGACGACTACTCTACAAGCTTCCGCCGAACTGAAAGAACAGATTGCCAAGTCTGCCAAGTCCGCCGAGACCGGCGAACTAGTTATTGAACTTGAACTTCAATTGCTGGAGAGAAGACTGGCTGGCCACCAAGTGCGACCTGCTGCAAAACGCTGATTGTAACCGCAAGATCCACTGCTTCCTGACCGCAATCAGAACCAGACTCCTGGCTTCACAGTGCTAGCTGCACAACCTGCAAACAACAACCAGTTAAACCTTCTCAATCCGCGCGGATTTGAAAACCGAGGCCGCAGCAATTAATCCTCTCTCAACTTACCGTTCATTCAGTTACTATTGAAGTGATGGGGGGTCCTATTTATAGGCGGGGTAAGAAGTGTGGTCACCGCCCTAGTAGATAGAGTCACCACCCCAGCTCGCTGCTAGCACAACTCAGTCCTTCGAGTCCGTGAGGACAAGGCAAGAGACGATTCACCAGGTATCAAGTCAGGAAGCTAGTCCGCTACCTGGCGGACACCGCACCAACCCGCATGTTGTTCAACACGTAGACAACAATAGCCCACATACTGCACCAGTCCGCACACTACACGCAGACATATCACCAGTCTGCATAGCCTACGAACACCGCACCAGCCCAGCACACGAGTCCACGACCAAGAGGCAGATCACTCGGTTAACCAGCGGACACCGTGGGCACAGCGAATAACCTGGACTTATCACAGTGTGTGACCAAGTCCAACAACTGACTACACAAGGTGCGAGCTCTGTAGACATGAAGCCAGATTGCCAGCTCCAAGGACAGCCCGCCACCAAGAATGCGGTTATCATCCACCGCATCACAAGAGATCAAGGGCATGGACCAATGTCGATCTCACGATCTCAAACACAGTCTGCCGCAACGGACTCCAGGGACTCAAATTGAGTCTGTCACACTTCCGCAAATACACCACCAATCTATCGGGTACATCAAGGAGAACAAACCAAGAAAAACTTCAAACCAAGCTGACAGAACACCGTCATCAGGTCGCAGTAGATAGACCGCCCAAGCAACACCATTAGTTCACCCAGGTCTCACCATCACTTAACCCAGACCACACCATCAGTCCGCCCAGGTCGCACGGTCTGCTCAATCAACCACTTTCCCTTCACAATTTTCAACAACACATGCATCAACTATAATATTTTTTTCATACTTCAAAAATAAATCGACATCGTGTCAACTAAGGAAATAATTATGCCATAATCTCTCGATTTTTGACTATTTATTTAGACTTCATATTTTCTCCAAACTCTTTATCTTCCCCACTCTATTTTTCACTCTACTTGTTCTCTTCTGTTTTCCTTGTAATTTTTGCAGGAATTCAAATGACAACCAAGACTAACTCAGGTTTCAGTGTCGATCTATAATCTTTTGCTGTTGTGGGAGATTCTTTTAAAGGAATTTTAAAACACTTCATAGATGATGGACTAAACAAGCTGATCACAACAAGATGTTTACTGTATTCTACAGAATTAATAGAGTTTATTAATAATGTTACAATAGATGATGATTTAATAATGATTGGGAAAATAAGCGGGTCAGATGTTCATATATCATCAGAGCTTATTCAGATAACTTTTTATCTACCTTCTAGAGAAGGTGAAGCGGAACTTATAGTTGAAGAAATAAAGGAAGCTTTAAAAAGGATGAATTTCTCTAAAGGCAAACCAATTCATTTGAAAAGAAATATTTTTCTGAATAATATGAGCTTTTATCTTCTTAGTGGGAAAGGTGTTGAGGTGCAAAATATCAGCACATGATGCAGTTCCTAAAGCTCAACTACATTTGATGGGGGTTCTTGTACTAGGAAAGAAGATCAGCTGGAGTAAGTGTATTTTGAATCTTATAGGTTATAAGTACAGTCATAAGGATAATACATATATGACCTATATGAGTCAGATACCGAGACAATATTACCCCACTCTGTGTAAATCAAAAGAGCACATATACCTCCTAGAAAAGGACTCACTATAGCTTTTTTCCAAAGAAGATCAGACAAATACTTAAGTCTGGTTCAAAGAAAGATCTTTCACTCACATCCACACCATTACCTAATGAGTCATTTTTACCAGCAGAAACAACATTAACTGATGTTTCCCATGAATTAATTATACTAACAGAAATAACATCACCTAATGCTCTTTGTGAATCAGTTCTGCCAACAGAAACACCATTATCTCTATCATAATTTTTAGTTCAAGAACCTAGTCTTTCACATACTATAGACATTGATTTACCTACTATAGATATACAAAATAATAATGATCAACCCTCATTTTTTGTTATCATAATAGTCAAGTTGATATATCTTTGTTTGCTTCATTTGACATTAATAAAGTCATTTTACAAGTAGTACAAGAAACTACTGTTTCATTAAATACCCTTTTAGATGAGCATAATCTATATTGTAGATCTTCAGTTGGGAATATATTAAATCAAATTTGTTAGGTTCAATCTTCTATAAAGAATATTCAAGAAAAACCAACTTTCACAGAAGTAACCAAGTCTTTCTTAACCTCCTTGGTGTATGATGTTCAGAAGGGGGGATATTTGACGAATATCAGTTCATGGAACCTTTAGAAGAAGATGAGGTTCTTTTTTGAGTAGGTCAAATAGATCTATTAAGCAAAGAGGTAGATAAAACAAGAGCTCATTTTTCTGAAGTATAAAAACAAGTTGTTCGGTAGGAGACAAAGCATAATAATGATCAAGTTATTCAAAATCCTGATGCATCAGTCTAGGGGAGGCAAAAGAAAGTAATTTAGTTAATATTCTCATAATAGCCAAATAAGTTGTGGATTATGTTGTGTTAGTTTAGGGGGCATCAAGACTTGCCTGGCGAAGAGCATCTAGTGCATAAAAGGGAGAAGAGTGTGTTTATGATGTTCTCTAGAAAAATAAAAGCTCAATTTTAGAACAAATATATTTTACAGGTATCCTTTTGAGAACTATGTTGACATTTTTTAAAAAACATAATTCTAAAGCCTCATATATTTAGTTGACTCTTGTCCTTTTAAATTTAGTATGTGTCCATTACATATTTTATTTAAGTCAAAATTTTGTAATCCTACTAATTTGTCTTGTAAAATCACATTTGAAATTTTGTAAAATTTGTTAAGCTAAATAGGGGAGATTGCTGGAAAAACCCTTAAGATTTACCTTAACAATTTACTTTAAAAGATTTTACAACCTAGATTTATTACCCATGATGTATAGAGAGGGTAATATGGTCTTAAAAGTCCTAGGATGTCATTGGTATAAAGAACATGAGAAAGACATACTGAATTTAAGAGGAAAGTCATGAAATGCCTGATTATGCTATATTTTGACTAAAATATGTGTATCATAATTATCATATTTTAATATAAATTATATATGTATTCTCTACATTTGAAATTATATAGTTTGTTATTTTTATTTTTATATAATTCGCACTAATATTATATTATATTATTTTATGACAGGTCTGAGGGGATTTAAACATGACTCGATATAAAAGCTCGTTGTCAACCTTTGTACGTAAAAATAATCTCATGTAAATATCTTCATGCATGGCAACCTTTCTCATGCATGAAATATTTCATCATTTCAATACATTTTGCCACCTCACCATGCTTCCAAATATTATTCTCATGCATGAAATATTGTATATTTAAATCCATGCTTTCTCATTTATTTCATACATGCATTTTCATGAGGTCGTCCCCTCTCTTTTTCTCTCCACTTTATTTCTTCAAATTAAACCATGGTGGCCATCCTTCCCTCTTCCCTTCTTCATTTTCTCTCCCTCTATTTTAATTCATAGAATTTAGCCACTCTCTCTCCTCATCCACCTCCTCATATCCCCTAATTAATTCCTCTGCATGCATGAAAATATTTCATCATTTAATTCATGTGGCCAACCCTTCATATTCCCCTTCTATTCATTGCACTTGGCCTCCCTTCATCTCCTCTCCCATCTCTTCCACTTCCACTCCTTAATTCCTTCTTTATGTGCCCCCCTTGGCCTCTTCATTTACTCTTCTCTTCTAGATTATTCCATGATGGCTATAAAAGGAGCAAGGATTCAAGGTTTTTGCAGGTTAGAAGGAAGGCATCAAGTTCAAGTTTTAAGAGAGAGTAAGAGATTTCTATTTTCTTATATGAGTGCTACTTGTTGAGCCACTACAATATTTTTGGTCTTTAGCAACACCTACTCGGCAACATTTATAAAAATATTGTCTAAACCATGATAGAGAACAGTTTATAAGTGTTGCAATAGAGTATCATTGTTAGGCAACACTTTTACTGCAACATTCAACAAATATTCTCCAAAGCCTTATAGGGAACACTTTTTAAATATTGTAGATGACAATTTAATTTAGGCAACACTTATATGATGTTGCCTTTGTAAAAACTAATTTACAACATGTCTAAAAGTGTTTCCTAATCATTTCAACTCATAAAAAAATTAAATTATTATATTTTAATACAAAATCTGCACTTCAATTTTCCCGATAACCTATTTGGCCATTCCTCCCTCCTCTTTGTCCCTCCTCTTTTTCCCGATAACCCTATCGCAAATCCGCTCCTGCTCTAATTTCATCGCCGACGCCGACTACTGCGGGCTTGTGAGAAGCGACCTACCCTAATTTCATCGCCTGCCTTTAGGGCTGCTCAATGCTCTGCCCGTCAGTCACTCGGGCTTCAACGAGTCATAGATAATCGTCGCTAATTCGTCTGATGCTTCCTCTCATGCCATGAGAATCCTCGCCATTTCCTCTGGTGCTTCCTCCAGTGCGGGCGACCACTCCAGTAATCTAGTCATATCGGAGTTGGCAGAGCTTCATCTTCAGTTGTACATTGTTGGACTAGTCCTAGAGTTCTGAAATTGTGCCACTACACAGTAAGCTCTCATTTCCTCCTCTTCTCTTTTTTTCTCATCATTGATGATGGATTTCATGTCAAGGGTGTATTAGGGTTCTGATTTTTGGGAGTTGCTAGTGTTTTGTTGGCCGGTTGTCATCATTTTTGGTCTTTTGTTGGTATGTTGGCCGGTGTGTTTGTGGATGAGTGTGTGTATTGTTGTTGGTGTGTGTTTGTGTGGTTTTTTGTTTGTATTTATGTTTGTGTGCATGTGCATATGAATTTTTTTTTTGTGTATGTGTATAATTGTTATAAGTGTATGTGTTAAATATGTTGGTGTGTTTGTGTGGATGTGTGTATTGTTGTTATTGTGTTTGTGTGTTTATGTGTGTGTGTATTTGTGTGGATGTGTACGCGCATGTTAATTTATTTGTCCATGCTTGTGTTTATGTGGTGGTGGTGTGTATGAATGTGTATGTGTGTATGTCTATATATTTGTAAGCATGTATGTATAGGTGTGTGTATAAGTGTAGTGTTTAGGCCTACTGTCTTTTTATATTGAAGTGTGTATGCATGTGTATGTATTGAAGTGTGAATTTATATATTCGTTAGAATGTAATTTATATGTGTTTCTTTGTGTTTGTATATGTATGGATTTGTGCATGTGCATATAAATTTATTTAGGTGTGTGTAGTTGTAAGTGTGTATGTTAAATTTGTTGGTCTGTATGATTGTTTGAGTGTATTTATGTGGGCTTGTGAGTATGTATGTATGTCTTTTTATGTTTATGTGTGTAGTTGTAAGTGTGTATGCATGTGTGTTGAATTTGTTGGTGTGTTTGCATGTTTGTAGATGACTGTGTATGTGTGTATTGTTGTTAGTGTCTATTTATGAGGTTTTGTATGTGTGTGTGTTTGTGTTTGTGTGGATGTGTGCATGCGCATATAAAATTATGTGTGCGTAGTTGTATGTGTGTATATATGTAAGTTAAATTTGTAAGGTTATTGCTTGTTTAAAAAATGTGATTCAAGGGCATGTAAGTGTGTATTTGTTTGTGTGTCTTTGCATTTGTATCTGTATGTGTGTTTGTGTATGTGTATGTATGCATATTTGTGTGTGTATGTATGTCTTTTGGAATTGAAGTGTGTATGTGTGTGTATGTATTAAAGTGTGAATTTATATATTTCTTAAAATATAATTTGTATGTGTTTCTTTGTGTTTGTATATGTGTAGGTATTGTCATTATTCAAGATTTGAAATCAAAATATGATGAGAAAGAGTGAATTAATTTGCCTCACTACGGTGAAGATTATATTAATGGTGTTAATTACTTCTTGGATGTTGCATTCAGTAAAGGATTTTTTGAAGGAGAGGAGATTTTATGTCCATGCACTGTATGTTGCAATGATATATGGGGTAAAAGAGAGATGGTGTTTGACCATTTGACAAGTAAAGGTTTTGTAAAAGGTTACAAAGATTGTATTTATCATGGGGAAGAGATTAAACGTATGGATGTTGATCAAGACAGTTCTGCTTATATCACTTCTGATGATATTGATGGTTTATTATCTGAGACATTTAAAGATGTTGTTCAAGAAGATGTAGTACATGAAGACCTAAATGAAGATGCAAAGAAGTTTTATAAACTTGTTGAGAAAGTAAATCAAGAATTATATCCGGGTAGTCAAACATTCTCTACACTATCTTTTATTATTCGACTGTTTTTACAGAAATGTCTTCATGGATGGAGCAATGCATCATTTACATCTCTCCAAGAGTTATTGAAAGACGTTATACCTAACTTGAACATCCCTGTCTCTTTTAATAAAACAAAATCTATGATATGTGACTTAGGCTTAGATTATAAGAAGATTGATGCTTGTCCAAATAACTGCATATTATTTTGGAAAGAGCATGAGAAAGATGAAAAATGTCATGTTTGTGGGGAATCTCGGTGGATTGTATATCCTGAAGTAAATTATGAGTCTGAGGTATTTAAGAAAACCCATAAAGTTTCTACAAAGGTGTTAAGACATTTTCCAATAATTCCAAGACTAAAGAGGCTATATACATGTTCAAAGATTGTTCATTCAATGAGGTGGCATGCAGAAGAGCGTTCTAAGGATGGTAAGTTAAGACATCCGGCTGATGGACAAGCATGGAAAGACTTTGATGTGAATCACCCAGATTTTGCTCTTGATACTCGTAATGTATGACTAGAATTGTCTAGTGAAGGCTTTAATCCATTTGGCAACATGAGTCTATCACATAGCACATGGCCTGTGGTATTAACAATATATAATTATCCTCCAAATGTTTGCTTAAAGCCAGAAAATTTTTTGATGTCATTCCTTATCCCTGGACCGTGGTCAACTAGAAATGTTATGGATGTGTACCTTCAACCACTAATTGAGGAACTAAAAATCTTATGGGATGTTTGGGTAGAAACATACGATGTTTCCAAAAATCGAACGTGTCTGATGCGTGTTTTCTTTTGTGGAGAGTTAATGACTACCCTGTATATGTTATGTTATCTGGTTGGAGCACAAAAGGAAAATATGCTGCTTGTAATTACAAAACATCTTCTACTTATTTGAAACATAGTCGGAAGATGTGCTATATGGGTCATCGTGCCTTTTTGGACTCGAATCATGAGTGGTGGTCTGATAAAAATTCTTTTAATGGAAAGATAGAATATAGAAAAGCACCTTATTTGTTAAATTCAAAAAGAATTTTAGAAGATTTACAAGACTTTCATGATATATTCGCAAAGAATGATAAGAAAAAAAAACTTGGCCAATGGAAAAAAATCCATCTTTTGGCAATTGCCATATTGGAAGGATAATACTTTATGTCATAATTTTGATGTTATGCACATTGAGAAAATATATATGATAATATAATTGGTACCCTTCTAGAGATTGAAGGGGAAAAAAGGATCATGCAAAGGCTCGTTTGGACCTACAAGATATGGGGATAAGAAAGAAGCTTCATTTGAAGGCCACAAGTGATGGCAAAAAAACTCAGCTCCCGAAAGCTTGTTTCTCACTAACAAAAAATGAGAAATCTATTTTTTGCAGTGTTTTAAAGGATGTCAAATTTCCTGATGTTATGGCCTCTAATATTTTGTGATGCGTGCATGTTGAAGAAGGAAACAATTTGGGGTACAAGAGTCATGATGCTCATATTATACTACATTATTTGCTACAAATTGCAATAAGAGGCGTAACCCTTAATCAAGTTGTAATTCTTTTGATTAGTCTTTGTTCCTTCTTTCGTTGTTTATGTCAAAAGGTTATTGAGCTAAAAAGTTTAGATCATTTGGAAGCAGAGATCGCTGAAACACATTTCCAGCTTGAGAGAATCTTTCCTCCTAGTTTTTTTTTGACATAATGGTTCATTTACCAATCCACCTTGCAAATGAGGTTAGATTAGGTGAACCAGTTCAGTTTCGATGGATGTATTATATGGAAAGATATTTAGGTGATTTAAAATCATTTGTAGTAATAAAAGCTGCCCTTAAGGCTCTATCACTGAAGCATATTTGGTCAAGGAGTCTTTGACATTTCGCTCAAGATATTTATCTAGTGATGCAAATACACTGATGAATAGAATGACACGGAATAATAGTGAATTTCCAAACACTGGTTGTTCTATTGGGGTGATGATTCTCCTTTCTCTTGATCAAAAGTCTCAAAATCAAACATATGGTTACATTTTATTTAATTCTGATGGAGTCGAAGATTACATAAGGTAATATCATTTAACTCCTTCAAAAATTGTTTTTCCAATAAATATATATACATTTGTGTTAAAAATATTTTTTTATGTAGAGAGCATGATCTTTATCTTCAGAAATGTTAAAAAGGAAGTACATGGAGCAAACGTAAAAATCAAAGAGATGATTTCATTCAGTGGTTTGAAATACGTGTCATGAATGATGACATTTCTGATTGGATAAAGGAGTTATCTCGGGGACCAAATAATGTTGCAGAAATCTACTATGCGTATATTATTAATGGATATAGATTTCATACAAGAAAACGTGATGCAAGGCGAAAAACTCAAAACAGTGGTGTCTCTTTGGAAGCAGTAACCCTAAGCTTTAAAAGTATTAAGGATGATAATCCTGAAAAAAATTTGTATGTCATATTATGGCACAATAACAGATATCATAGAGTTGAATTATTATGCACATATGAATTATGTTTTATTCAAATGTGTGTGGTTTGAGGCTGAAGAAGACATGGAATGGCATGTGTTTATATTAATAAATAATGTTACAAGAATGATCCATTTATTCTAGCATCTCAAGTGCAACAATGCTTTTATGTTGAAGATTATTTTAATAAAAATAAAATTATGTTTTGAAAGTACTTCCAAGGGACTCATTTGAGATGGGCGATAATGCAATTTCAAATACCCAACAAGTGCCTGGAATTTCATTGAAAGGTGCTATGCCGACGGATGAATTTGAAGTTGATTTGGCCAGGGAAGATGTATCGGATGATATTATTGAATTTCCATTATCTGAAATTCATGTTCAACACACGGGAATCGAGGATGAGATCATTTTTGAAAGTGAAAATGAAAGTGATACTGCTTCTATTTTTAGTGATAATACATATTAGGTAATATTCAATCATTTATTTATTTATAGGAATGGTAAAATATTGGAAAGAAGATGTGAATATGATAACGCTTAAAATGATTTGATTTTAGGCCTACAGGAATGAAGAAAGCAACAAGTAAATCGGTCCTTAATAGGAATGGTAAAATATTGGAAAGAAGAAGTGACTTTGACTTGCCTATCCAAGCAAGGTCTAGTACTGAGTTTGTAAAAAACTTTTTTCAAGTTAAGCAAGAGAAAGCTGATGTTTTACATGAAAGTCTTCGAGGTAAAACAACAAGTAAAGAACAAGAGGTTGCTACCATTATAAGTCAAGAGTTTGCCGGTAACTATTAAATTTTCCTTTTTTCTATTGTGGCTTTATTAGTCTCTTTGTATTTACTTTATATTTAATTATGTGAATGTGCATACACTTTTAATAGGAGTAACGATAAAAAAAACTCGTGCAAGACTTTAGCGGAGCATGAAGTAGTGATAATAAATGAAGAAGGACAACATATAGAGCCTACTGATTTGCATATCCAAGCAAGGTCAAGTACTTAGTTGGCAAGAAAACTTCGTCATATTAAGCAAGAGAAAGCTGATGTTTTTCATAAAAGTCTTCGAGGTAAAACAACAAATAAAGAAAAAGAGGTTGTTGGTAAGTTCGATCAAAATCAAGTTCAACAGCTAGCCCCTACCATTATAATTGTTCCCCATGAATGCAATATTGTAGAAGAAAGTCTCAATGGCAAGGTAAAGAGGAACAAGAGATGTCCATCAATGTTGATTGATGTGTTCATTGAATTTCAGGGGCAATTTGGTGGGAGAACTGACTCCCTTCAAGTTGATAAAGATATAAGTCAAGAAGGGATAGTTGCACAACTGAACAAAGAACCTAGTAAGTATAATGAAAGTTACTTAACTGAAGGTTAGCTAATCACCTAGAGGGGGGTGAATAGGTCTTTGAACTTTTATTAAATCTTTTGTTGATTTCTAATTATACTAACCAGAGCTTGTCCTTAAATCCTGCAATAACAAAGAAAAACAAGCACACAACAAACACAATGATTTATAGTGGTTCTCCAATTGGGTACATCCACTTTCCCTCTCACCTATCCAACTTACTTGTTGGACTAGGTACAAACTCCTTTACTATGCTCCTCAGAGCTTACATCTCAGGCTCACAGCCTTACACACAGATTCTTCACAGAATCCAACTCAGAACCACAAAGGTTCCTACCTCAGAGCTCTGTAGAACTCCTACAACTCAGTAATCTAGAGATCACCTACCTCAACCTTATTTCTATGGCCTACACTCAGGCTTTTTAGCCCTACAGCTTCAGGCACATGGCCCTACTCTCAGAGTGTTGCAGCACTCCTACAACTCAGTACCCTTTCAGGTACCTACAGCTCAACCTCCTCCAAGTCCTACAATCTCAGTGACAAACTTGTCACCTACATCTCCGTGACTCTTCTGTCACCTACCTTAGGCACAAGGCCCTACACTCAGGCTGGGAGGACAGCCCTACCTCAGATCCACACTTGGATCCTACCTCAGGGAGCAACACTCTCCTACCTAAGGTACTTAAGCCCTATAGCTCAGATCTTCACTTGGATCCTACCTCAGTGCCCCAACATGGCACCTACCTCAGTGACAAATTTATCAAATGCAGCTCAGGTACAAAGTGCCCTACACTCAGATTCAGGAAACCTAAATACTATAGGAAATAAAACCGGATGTTAAAGAAGATAGAACAACTGACTCAGAGAAGTATCTCTGAGTCAACCTTGCTGGACTGAGCAGATATCAGTCCAGACAACATGATGTAGAAGGAAAGAGCCTTCTTCTACAGCTAACACTTTACCGTTGCACAGGTAAGCAGTTATCGTCTTGCTGAAGAGATATATCAGTTACACTATTCTGATGAGAACTAACTTGTTGAACTTTGAAGTGCTTTCAGCTATCTTTATCTGCCCTCAGGTGTTCTTGGCTGGACTTTAGCTTTCAAGCTTGATGGGAAGAAAAATGTCCAACTGCCTCTTTCAATTTCTCTTTCTGTATTCGTTTGATTCATTAACCCTAATTCCTTTTTTGTTTCCCCTTTTATATGCGTTGATTTGAATCAATGAAATAATAGTATGTGGGCCCACCAAGGATTGGTGAGCGCCATCTCCATCAGAAAGGGACAAAATATCTTTTGGCGTTGTAGCAGCTTTCCCGCAATGGCTTCCTGCAATTTTGACTTTGATGACGTCAACAGCGATCATCAACATCTGGACTTAGAAAATTTTCCAGAATTCCATCAAGCGTTGAGTGATGTTAAGACACTTAACGCCATCAGCCTTGGCTCTCAGCACTTCTGGACTTATAAATTTCCCTGGCTTTATCTCAGCGATTTTATCTCAGCGGTCTCAACGATAGCTGAGACAAGCCTTTTTCTGAGTGCTTTCTTCTTATCAGCTTTCTCAGCGATTTTCGCTCTTGACTGTCTTAGCGGCTTTAGTCACAGCGCTTCCTTCTTTATTAGAAGCATTGAGTGAACTTGCTTCACTCAACGCTTCTAGACTTACAGAAATCCAGCCAGTTTTGTCTCTGTTGTCTCAGCGGTTTCAACCCTTTCTTCTCAGCTGTCTCAGCTGTCTCAGCAGTCTCAATATCTTCTTCTCAGCGGTCTCAACTCTTTTTGCCTTTGATAGATTTTCAGTCTTTAGCTTGACAAGCGTTGAGTTGAGCTTGACGAACTGCAAACTGAGCTCGATGAACTTTGATCTTCTCAGCATTCCCAGTGCTTTTTGCCTTATTCAATTTTTCTCTGGCTTTATCTTGACAAGCATTGAGTTGAGCTCGTCAAACTACAAACTGAGATCGACGAACTTTGATGTTCTCAGCGGTCTCAGCATTTTTTGCCTTAGTCAATTTTTCTCTTACTTTAACTTGACAAGCGTTGAGCTGAGCTCGACGAACTAAACTGAGCTCGACAAATTCCATGCTGAGCTCGACTAACTTAAAGTCCTAAGTGCTTGAGCTTATTCCAAAGAATGTTGACCTGAGCTCGACGACTAGTAACCTGAGTTCGACGATTTGTAAGCCGAGCTCGACGAACTTCAAGTTGAGCTCGACGAAAGTTGAAACCTGAACTCTTGTGCTTATCCCACTGAATGTTGAGTTGTGTTCGACGATCAGTGAGCTGAGTTCGACAAACTCTGAGCTGAGTTCGATGAAATTTGAGTTTATTGCCCAACTCATATTTCTTCACTTGTCCAATCATGGACTACCTGCATGCAAGAACTAGAGCACACATCAAATATATTATGTGTGTATGTCATCGACCCGTTTGACTTCTTACAAATCTGGGATATTGGCATCAATAGATCCAACAATCTCCCCCTATTTGAAGAAGTCAAAACAATACAGGTCATTGACAATACAACATTTCATCATAACAAAATTGAACAGTAGTAGAGTGTGGAAGTGTTACCATTTCTCCAGCCTGTGGAGAATAACTTACTCCCCCTGGCATGCTGCCATCCAACCTGTGGAGAATAACTTACTCCCCCTGGTATGATGCCATCCTTACTATTCCACTTATCTGTACTTCTCAGCCCTTAACTGCTTTCCTCCCCCTTTTTGACTTCTGTAATATAGAGCATACTGATAGATTTTTCTCCCCATATCTGTCTCACTGTGACTGAAACTAGTTCAGCTATTAGGCTAGCTCCCCCTCAACTGTTGCACATTATCTTCAGTACCTACAAAATGAATAGTGTAGCATATGGTAGAAGAGAGAATTGAAGCTACACAAGATTCAACATGCCCAATTCAAATTTGAAGGTGTTGAACTTGGCTTCATTTAATGGCTTAGTGAAGATATCAGCCACTTGCTTGTCTGTGGAGACAAATTCAAGGGAGATGTCTTCCCTTTCCACATGTTCTCTAATGAAATGATACCTAATTTCTATATGCTTAGTCCTGCTATAGGATATAGGATTCCTAGCTATAGAAATTGCACTAGTAGAATCACAAAAGAGTGAAGTTCTACTTATCTAAATATTGTAGTCCTGAAGTTGATGTTGAATCCACAGCAACTGAGCACAGCAGCTTCCAGCTGAAATATACTCTGACCCTGCAGTTGAGATTGCAACACTTATTTATTTCTTGCTGCTCCAAGAGATAAACCTTCCACCTAGAAATTGACAGGAATCTGAAGTGCTCTTCTTGTCCTCCTTGCAGCCTGCAAAATCTGCATCTGAATAGACTGTTTGTTCAAATTCCTCATTCCTGGGGTACCATAGGCCAAGATCTGGGGTGTCCTTAAGATATCTCAAGATTCTTTTCACAGCAGTATAGTGAGACTCGTTAGGTCGGGTCTGATACCTAGCACAGACATATGTTGCATATATAATGTCAGGCCTACTTGCAGTGAGATAGAGAAGGGAGACAACTATACCTCTATACAGAGTTTGATCAATAGGCTTCCCTGGATCATCTTTGCCTAAAGGCATACTTGAGCTCATGGGAGTTCTTAGGGTGAAAGCATTCTCCATGCCATATTTCTTGATTATCTCCCTGGTGAACTTTGACTGGGATATGGATAAACCTTCATTAGTCTGTTTTACTTGGAGTCCCAAGAAAAACTTCAATTCACCCATGTTACTAATCTCAAACTTCCCCTGCATAAGTTTTGCAAACTTCCTGCAGAGGTTGTCATCAGTAGAGCCAAATATTATGTCATCAACATAAATCTGGACTAGGATGATCTTGCCCTTAGATTCCCTTAGGAATAGGGTCTTGTCTATCTTCCCCCTTAAGAATTTGTTCTCAATGAGGAAGGTAGATAATGTCGCACACCATGCTCTTGGGTATTGCTTGAGCCCATAAAGAGATTTCCTAAGTCTATATACAACAGTAAGAGAGTTAGAATCTATAAAACCTGGAGGCTGCTCTACATAAACCTATTCCTTCAAGTCTCCATTCAGGAAGGCAGACTTGATATTCATCTGAAATACTTTGAATCCCTGGAAGGATGCATATACATGAAACAGTCTGATTGCTTCCAACATTGCAACTAGGGCAAATGTCTGGTCACAATCAATCCCCTCTTCCTGTTTATAGCCTTTGGCAACCAGCCAAGCTTTATTCTTTATCACAATGTCATTTTCATCAAGTTTATTTTTGTAAATCCACTTGGCTCCAATGACATTGTTTCCATCTGGTCTGAGAACCAGCTTCCAGACATTGTACCTTTTGAATTGGTTCAGTTCTTCTTGTATTGCACCAATCCAGAATTGGTCCTGATTGGCTTCTTCAAATTTCTTGGGCTCTTCTTGTGACAAGAAGCTGGAATAGAGAGCCGTGTTGAGACTCCTGCTTCTGGTATGTACATCTTGGTTAGCCTAACCAATTATCTGATCTGGAGGATGATTTCTCAAATATCTGACTGCTGAGGGCAGCCTGACTGCTTCTTGTTGATTACCATTTTCTTCAGCAGGTTTTTCTTCATTTCCAGCTTGTCTTTCTTGTGCTTCCTTTGGACAACATCCCTCTTCACATTATTCTTGCATAACTGGGTCTTTATCTTTAATGGTGAGCTTTTCCATCATGACTTCTGTACCTGCAGAGCTAGGCAAAGAGCTTGACAGCTCACTGTCAATCATGCATGACTCATCAAACACTACATGGACAGACTCTTCTACAGCTTGATTTGTCAAGTTATAGACTCTATATGACCTACTATAATTATTGTACCCAACAAATATCCCCTCATGGGATTTGGCAGCAAACTTAGTCACTTTTGACTTACCATTGTTCAGGATGAAACACTTACAACCAAAGATCCTGAAGTAGGATATGTTTGGTTTTCTGCCCTTCAAGATCTCATAGGGAGTCTTCTTGTGGCCTTTGGTGATAGAAGCCCTATTGAGAACATGACATGCAGTGTTAACTGCTTCAGCCCAGAAATATTCAGGGAGAAAAGTGTCACTCAATAATATTCTCCTAGCTTCTATGAGAGTCATGTTTTTCCTCTCAGCTAACCCATTTTGCTGGGGTGTTCTTGGAGAGGAGAATTCTTGATGAATCCCTTGCTCTTCACAGAATGTAGTCATAGCAGCAGACTGAAACTTAGTTTCATGGTCACTTCTCATTTTAACTATAGAGCATGCAAGCTAATTCTGAATTTGCCTGACAAAATTTGTGAAGATTTCAAGGGTTTCATCCTTTCTTCTAAGTAAGAACATCCAAGTAAACATGGAATAGTCATCAACCACCACAAAGGTGTAGACCTTCCTACATAGACTATGAACATGCATAGGACCAAACAAGTCCATATGCAGGAGATACAAGCATCTCACTGAGTCATTGGCCCCAATGCTCTTGAAAGAGGCCTTAGTATACTTGTCCTTTTGGCAAGCAGCACAGATACCCTCCTTGGAGAATTTTATTTTGGGACCATTCCTAACAAGCTCATCACTAAAGAGCTGACCAATGATCTTATAATTCAAATGAGCCAGTCTTTTGTGCCACTGGACACAATATGAGAGCTTTTCATCTGCAATTAGGCATATAGGGGAACTATTATCTAAGCAAGAAAAATTTAAGCAATAAACATTTCCACTCCTAGTGCCTGTTAAGATGACATTTTGTTCACTTAACCTCTTAATGTGGCACTTATCCTTGTGGAAGGAAATGTCATAACCAAGATGACATAGTTGACTTATGCTTATGAGGTTAAGTGATGGTTACCATAGTGATGGTGATTATGCCATTTGAGATGTTACCATAGCCTCTGGTTATCCCCTTGTCTGAGCCTCCAAAAATGACCTTGGGTCCATTTCTTACTGGAGTGTACTCCTTCAATAACTCCTTTTTTCCAGTCATGTGCCTGAAACATCCACTGTCCAAGTACCATTTAGGGGATTTAGTACTTGAACTAACCTAAAAAGAATACAAGTCACCTTACCTTAGGACCCTAATTTTTGTTGGGTGCTAGGTTCACATTAGTCTTAAAATAACCATGCCTTCCTGCATAATTCCTGACAGGTTGGCAACCTCTGGACATTGACGGATTGTGTCAGCAATCTACAGCATAGTGGCCCACTTTGCCACAGCACCAGCACTCATAGATATTATATCTCCTTTTCTGTTTGGGACCAGCATTTGGCTGTACTGCTTCCTGAACAATGGGGAGATGTGTTGCTCTATTCTTCTGCCTTCTTTCAGCAACCATTTGAATGAAGGATAGTCTTTCAGCTGCCTGTGTTGGTCCTCTCTGAGAACCACCAATTACATGTCTCTTTTCAGCTAACATGCATCTGATAGCATCTGAGATTGCAGTTCCAGTCCTACTAGAAGACTCACCTTGAGTCACTACTTTTGCTGGATGATTTACATTTTTAACAGCATCAATATCTTTGAGTTTTGGTGTTGGGGCACCAAAAACAAATGGTCCAAGATGGGTCATTTGGATTTCCTCAAGGGCAGCCTTAAGGGCTTTCATATGGTTGTACCTTCCACCATGGCTGGGGCCACATTGGTCCATACCAGTGGATTTACCGTTCTCCCAGTGACCATAGTAGCTTTCATGGTCATACCTGGTAGAAGGCAGCAACACTCTCTGAAAAGGAATTGGCGGCAATGAGGCAAGAGGCACAACTGGTGCCTTCCCTCTTCCCTTTCCTTTTGGATTGGAAGGTGTAACTCCCCAAATCTCAAGGATGACTGGGCTGAAGGAGAGTGGGTAACACGGCCTGTGACACGGGTGTGTCCCAAAGCCGTGTCCTAGGTACACGTCCGGGGACACAGGCATGTCCATGGCCATGTCCTGCACTCGAGTGCTGGCAGGGTGGTCTCGAGTGAGCTCGATGAAATACAGTCGACGATCCTCGAGTGAGGTACACGGCTTGTGACACGGGCGTGTCCAGGTCGTGTCCTCGACATTTTCTCGAGTGAGCTTGACGAAATGCACTTGATGATCCTTAAGTTGGGCATACGACCTGTGACACGGGCGTGTCAAGGGATGTGTCTTTCTCTATGCTTGGACAGTTCTGTGAGGACTGTTGAACACGGGCTGAACACGGGCATGTCCGAAGCCGTGTCTAGCACACGACCTGTGACATGGGCGTGTCACATGGCCGTGTCCTGGTCTGATTAAGTCGGTTTCTTTATCGCTTAAGGTACACGGCCTATGACACGGGCATATCACAAGCCGTGTTCAGCCTGGGAAAGTGATTTTCAGTTCTTTTCAGGGCTATCCATTCCTTTCAACTAGGATCCAATAGTCCTGAGATCTCCCTGCTGTTATAAGGCCATGAGTTGAGGATAAACTCTCTCATTATCTAAGGTATTTCTCTCTCTTTGTAAATAGGTGGAGAGTGGGGAGAGCAAGGGAGGAGGAGGAGGAATCCGGCTGTCGGTGGAGTTTTAGATCCCCGAATCACGTGCTGAGTTCAGATTCGTGGAGGCAAGGCCGTTGTGGTGATTTTCATCAGACTAGCTTTCCATGGCTCCAAAGCGATCGTCAAGGGTAACGATTTTTCTTCCTTAGACATGTGAAGTCCTTAATTTGGCATATGCATGGGTTTCCCCCACCAAAAGGTGGCTTGTTGAGGGATTCCCCTTGGGTTGATTCTGGATATCCCCAAGATGTCTTGCATGTAGATCCGGAAATGTGTAGTACGAAATAGGTATACTGTGTGAAGCTCATCTGGATAGGTTGGTCTGGATTGGTGATGTTTTATTTTGCACACCGGATAAGACTCCGTGTATAAATGAACATGTTTGCGGATTCAGTGGGTTGTGCCTGTGAAGGGTAGTAGCAGGAAGTACTGGAGTGAAAGTCCAGGAAAATAACCGCAAAGTGCTTGTGTTGTATGCGATAAAAGACCAGTGTTTCTGGTACTACAGATGGTTGCATGGATTGTTGGATGTTTGCTCCAGATAAGGTTAGGGTAAGGGATGGAAAGTGAGTTCTGTCGCTAATGTCAGGCAAGAGTGAGTATCGCCGGTGATGGCACCTAGTTAACTTGTGATTGTGAAGCCAGTCCCTCGGGGACAGTGTGGCTATTTGTGAGCTTGGTGAGCTATTAAAAAGGCCTCATGCCGAACGGATAAGGGGATGCCAACCCGCATTAGTCTGGTTATTAAACTAACGATTTGAGCAACGGGAAAGGGCTGAACTATATCCGCGTTATGGTTGTCCGCCATGAGTTCCTGGGCGCCCAGAATTCGGCAGAAATGCATAATGAGAGTTTTAGGCCTACGCGCCATCCGGTAGCGATGCAATGGGGTGCTACGGGCCAAATCCCTGGTCATTACGCTAAGACTAAAGTCTCCAGTTGAAAGCCGTGGAGCAAAATGCTCAAGTTTGTCGTTGGGCTTCGGGCCTTGAATGGCGGTGGGCTACTGGTTTATCCAGCACACCAAGAATGTGTCCTGAGTGCACGGAGTGTCGGTTCATGTGGGCAATGTTTGTGATATCTTGATTGTGCGTGAGTGCACATTGTGTGTTATATCTACTTGTAAAATGTTATTCCTGCAGGGAAGGAATACCACTGCCCCGGGTAAGGGGTAGGGTCGTTATAATTTGGTCAGCTGAATGTTAACTGTTGTCTTATTTTCCACCATTGCGGTGTATTGTCCCGTGCAGGTGCATGAGAGCCGAGCGAAACATAGGGGGCTGAAACCCTTGTTGTTACTGCTGTCGCTGCTGCTACTACACTGGCCCTTGAAGGCCAAAGAAGTTCATATGATAGTATGTTCATCGGTGGTCGGCCTGTGTGCCGATGTATGGAAGTCATATGTATCAAGCTTAACTGTAAGGCCATAAGGCCAGACTTGTTGCAGCAAAAAAAATAATGTTAGAGGGAGATTGTTTATTAGAGTTAGGAGCATACCTGTCCTACTTAGAGGATTTCCTTCTGTGCTGAGAGGAGGAAGATGGCCTTCTGTTCTTCCAATGCCCCTTCTTCATGAATTTTTGAAACTGGCTGGAGAAGGCAGCAAGATCCTCATCAGATGTATGGCTGTCAGATGAGCTAGACCTAGAGCTCTCAGATTCTGACACAGCAGTTCTCCTCACTGGAGAGATCTTCCTTCTGCTCCTGGTTGAAGCATCAGCTTTGAAAGCCACAGATTTCTCCTTGCTTTGTGACTTGCTTCTCTTCTCTTCTTCTTCCTTCCTTGCAGTAAGCTGCATCTCATAGTACAGTAGCTTTCCAAATAGGGTTGGAGGTGGTGTGTTTGCTAGCTTGCTCATCTCTCTGATGGCACAGATCTTTATGTCTCTGAAAGATATGGTACCTAAACACCTAGAGGGGGGGTGAATAGGTGACCTAATCCTTTTCTAACTTTGTTGGCAGTCAAACAGTTATATCACAGATTTCTAACTACTTTTGCACAGCAAACAGCAATAACAAAACATACACAGCTAATCCACAGCACAATCACAGCACAGCACACAGTGTTTTATAGTGGTTCCCCAAGATATGGGTACATCCACTTCCCCCTTCGCCTATCTAGCAGTGTACTAGATTCGGCCAAACTTCTCCACTGTCTCAGAACCCAAATTGGTTCCTACACCTCAGGCCCAAAGCCTTACAACTCAGCTTTATCCCAAAGCCTACACTCAGCCAATCAAGGCCTACACTCAGCCAACCAAGGCCTACACTCAGCCAACAAGGCCTACACTCAGAGATCTCAATCTCCTACACTCAGGCTCTCAAGCCCTACCCTCAGCCTTTATAAATATAGGCTTACAATTCACTCAGATCCAAAGGATCCTACAAGATAAAAATGTTTTACAAAAATTAACTCAACAACTCAGAAATGAAAGAGGGGAGTTGAGAGTTTCTTGATGAGTTCTTGGAAGAACTCAGCTGGATTCACCCTGACTTAGCTTTCTTCAAAGCTTCTTAAGTAGAACTGAATAAGACTGAATCCTCTGCAGTTGTTCCTTGACCTCTGCCACTTAAGATCCAGAATTGAATCTGAATCCTTCTTCTCAGCCTAGTTCCAAAAGGCTGATTTCTTGGATGGAGCCCTCTCTCTCCAACTTCTTAGATCTGCACTTGAACTGCTAGATCTTCTTGTGTTGATACTCTTTGTACCACTTTAATAATTACTTCAACACTATGATCAACCTTGACAATAATCTGATCAACAACTTCAACAACCTTTTCTATAAACTGTGGTTGCCTATTTATAGGCCTTCTTCATGGTAACCGGCTGGTCCGATTCATAACTGACTTCTGACATCTCTGACAGTTGCTGTAGACCGGCTGGAACGGCAGCTGCCAAGTCATCCAGTCACTTCTTGAAAATCTCTAACTGTCTGTAAGTGTCGAGACTTTCTGTCTTTAAGTGTCGACACTTATAGTCCAAGTGTCGACACAAGTCTACAAGGTGTCGACACATTTCCTTGTATGTCTCGACACATATTCTTCTGCATGTGTCGACACTGAAATTGAGTGTCGACACAAGTACTTGTTCTTCTAGCTTTTGCTGAATTCTTCTAAGTGTCGACACATCTCCTTTGTGTCGACACAACTTCTTGTGTTGAATCTGTCAAGTGTCGACACTGCTTCTTGGTGTCGACACATAGTCTTCAATGTTGTTACTTGCTGAGTGTCGACACAGCTCCTTGTGTCGACACACCTTCTTCTTGTTGAGACTTCAGCTGAGTGTCGACACATTCCTTTAGTGTCGACACTTGTACTTAGAATATTTTGTTGATAATTCTGTTCTTTGCTAAGTGTCGACACAGCTCCTTGTGTCGACACTTTCTTCAAGTGTTGAGTCTTCAGCTGTGTGTCGACACATTGTTCTGGGTGTCGACACATACTTCAAATGTTGACTCTTCTGTTGAGTGTCGACACATTGTGCTGGGTGTCGACACTTACTTCAAGTACTGACTCTTTTTGCTTAGTGTCGACACATTGTGTTGAGTGTCGACACTTTAACTTAGTCTCTGCAGACTTTTGCTGAGTGTCGACACAGCTCCAAGTGTCGACACTTTCTGGTGTAGACACAGCTTCACTGGGTGTCGACACAGCTCCTTGTGTCGACACTTTCTGTCTGCACTTTTCTTCACTGAGTGTCGACACAGCTCCAAGTGTCGACACTTTCTGTCTGGTGTCGACTCTGCATCCCAGGTGTCGACACAATGACTCCAAGTGTCGACACTGCTTGTCTGGGTGTCGACACAAGCTTTCTTGAGTGTCGACACTTTCCCTCTGGGTGTCGACACATGGACTTAGAAACTTTTTGCTTCAGTCCAGTACTTTCTTAACCTGCACAAGTAACTCAAACATACATCAAATACATTATGATGTATATCATTGAGTTGGGTGAGGCTTCTTCAAATCAGGTACATTTGACCAATGTACCCAACAATCTCCCCCTATTTGGAGAAGTCATAACCCTTAGTCAATGATATACACCATTCATAATTAAAAATTACAGAATGATGTAAAGCAGATTATAAACAGCAGGGTAAACATAAACATGTAATATTTCACACATGTATACACATTCAACATTGCAGAACAAACAAGAAATAGACATATTCTCAGAACAATCATGAAATATATTTATCATATATTGTTCTAACATTTTTTTAATACATCTTCAATGGTTTACAAAAATGTTTTTCATTCAAAAGATTACAACAATCTTCAAGTCAATTCCTAATCTATTTCTGATCTGGTTCTTTGATAACAATGCCTTTGCCAGATTGGACTTGAGCTTTGACAGTGGCTTCAGCAGTTTCAGCAACAGCAGGCTTCTTGCCTTTTAAGTCCTTCTTCTTCAGCTCTTCTGCTTTGATTTTCTGCCTCTCAAAGTAGTGATATGGCTTGGGGAAGTACTTGCTAGGCTCCACTGCAGTAGGAGGTAGCTTTCCCATCTTTGCCTTTCTTCTATATTGAACAATGGCCTCCTGTCTTATTTCATGTTTCCTCCATTCTGCTTCAGAGAACCACTTGTTCCTTTCATGAGCATTGTCCTTGGCAGCTTTCCAGGCAGTTAATATTATATTTCTAGAGTAGGGCTCCACTGTTCAAAATCTGGCTTTTGTTCTGCTTGTTCCCTAAACCTCTTCTTTGACAGCATTGTCTCTTCTTCTTTCTCTAATGCCTCTTGCATAGCTGCAGAAATAGGTTGAACAACCTTTTCAATGTGGACATTGTCCTTGCCCTCAGTGGGCTATACATTGTGCTTACATCTGCTTGAACCATGTCAAAATCTGGAGGTGGATAAATCACTTGAGCTACCTCTGGTTGCTCACCTCCAAGATATGCAGTTTGAATCCCTGATTCAGCAACATTATCATCATCACAGAGTGGAGGATAGCCCAGTGTAGCTCTGATGGATTAGATATCCATTTGGCATGGTCAGAGCTAGCTTTGACTAATACTCTCTCCCCTTTATGACTTCTCTAGCCATATGGTCTCTGACATCATCCTTTTGAAATCTTATTTGACTATCCAAATACCTGATTCCCTCTTTAAAGTAAGGTTTGAGCTTAGTGAGCTGTTCAGAGATGGCCTTCTGGGAATCTTGAATTGCAGTCTTGACAGCAGTAATCTCAGCTTGAAATACTTTATCAAAGTCAGCCTTAACTGCAGCAGCAGATGTAGAAGGTTCAGCAGTCTTATTCTTCAATTCAGTGACTATAGCATTGTGAGATTGTGTCAGATTGTCATTCATTCTGAGTTGATTTTCCAGCACATATCCTTGCTTCAATGCTATATCATCTACTTGTACTTTTATCTTCTCTTGGTGTGTTGCCAGATACACCACTGCATTGCCACCCTTGTGGAAGCAGTCTGTCATCTCTTTCTTGTTAAGGTTCATTTCAAACCTTATAGACTTTATATCTTGTGCCAGATCAAACTTGTAAAGCTTTGTGCCCTTCATCTACATAAGCCTCTATTGCTTTTCTTTGTTCATCCATTTTATCTGTAGTGCAATCAGTAAGCACTATAATCAACAGTTGGAGCTTGTTGAACTATAGGCTGTGGGGCTATAGATTGCAAAGCCTTCTTATAACTCTGGCTTCTCCTCTTGAAGACATAGAGTTTCTTCTTCTTAGCCTTTGCAGCCTCATCTTCTTCAGATTCTGAAGTGCTGGCTATTTCAACCCTTTCCTTAGGGCTTGGAGGTTTGTCAGCTTGCACATCAGGTGCTTTCTCACTTTCTGGCCTTAAAGGCTCTTCCAGAACTGTCAGTTGCTCCCCCTCAGCAGCAGCACTCTTATCTTCAGCAGCAGCATCCTTGTCCATGTCAAAATCTTCTTGATCTAGATTTAGAAACAAATCTTCCATTGTATATTCAGGTGGAGACTGTGCAGGAGAAGTTCTTGGTTCTTCAACCACTTGAGAAGTATCATCTTGAACTACAGCAGATGTGTCTTCTAAAACAACATCTGGAACTTGACTGTCTAGCTGAGTTTGCTGATGTACATCAGACAAATCAGAATCTACTATAGAAAAATTCAATGTATTTAGGTCAATGAGTACCTCTTGTATGATGTTAGTGGCTTGCTCACTGTCCAGTGTAGAGGGTTCTTCTACACCTGGAAGCTCCCCCTGGCTTTGATCCCTGTGGATGGGGCTAGCCTGTGGTAGCTCCCCCTGGATCTCAGCAATATCTTGAGCAGCAGGGGTCTTCTCTGCAGCCACTTCCTCTTGGTCATCAGGAGTGAAAACAACTTGTTCTTCACTCCCTGAACTGCTGGAGGACTCCTGTGCCACAGGAGCTGTCTTCCTTTTCTTCCTTGGAGGAGAATCTTTCTTAGTAACTGTCTTCTCTGGGGTAGGCATTTCCTTGGACAACACCCTGTCCCATCTGGAAAATATCCTTTGATCCATCTTCCTCATGTGGTTGATCTTACTTCCTGCAGCTGTATTCATTACCTCTGGTATGGTACCAGCTAGGTAGAGACTAAGTATTCTGCCCAGGTTGGGCTTCTTCAGACTCTCCTTGATCTTGTCAAACACTATCATTGACCAATCAGTTTTAATAGTGAAGATGATTCTTGTCATGATTTCAAACATGTAGGCAGACACTCTGTCATGCCCTCCAGTCTTGCTGAGTAAGACTTTTCCTACAATTTCAGACATGAACTTCCCTTGGTTATTCATGCCTTTTCTGTTGAATACAGATCCTATCTTCATCTTAGGATCAAGACCACACCAGGTAAAGCTTCCCTGGTCTTGGATGCAGTTACTTCTTCTTCATCTTGTGTTTTAGGTAGCTGGAGTACCTTCCTCAGACTTTTTGGTGAAATCTTGACCTTAGATCCATGAACTCTGGATTTGATTCTGTATCCAGATTCATCTACAGCAGCTCCATTAAGGAATTCAAGAACTTCCTTTTTCCAAATCTTTGTTGGTTCTGAAACCAAGTATTCTAGTCCAGAATTGGCGACTAGGGTTACCACCGACTTGATTTCTTGATCAGCTTCATCGAACGCGCCGCGCACTAGCTCATAGCCCTCGTTAACGTTCTCCTCAAGCTTAGGAGCCATTAGGGTTTGGAGAATTAGTCTTTAGAAAAGAGAGGTGTCGACACAGTAGTTTTGGTCTCGAAACTTTGAAAGCGTGTCGACAAACAAAGACAGAACCCTATTTATACCTGTCTAATTTTGAAGATGAACAGGCGGGACAGCTAGCTTAACATGTGTCGACACTGGCAATAAGTGTCGACACTGACTTATAATGTCTCGACACATATGTGTCGACACAAGTTTAGTCAACAGATTTTATGTGTCGACACTTGGTTATGTGTCGACACAACATAACTCGACACATTGTCGAGACTTTACTTAGAAAAATTCTGAGTAAAACTTAAGTGTCGACACCACATTGGATGTGTCGACACCTACTTGACATGTGTCGACACTAACATTCTGAAGTGTCGACACCAACATTCCTAGATGTGTCGACACCTTTTTCCTGAAGTGTCGACACCACTATTCTGTGTCGACATAGACTTGTCTATGTGTCGACACCTTTTTACTTAGTCATTTTCAAATCTGTAAACTTACTCTAAGTTTATCATTCCTAGTTCAATTTTGAATCTATTGAACTTAGCTTCTTCTAGTGGCTTAGTAAACATATCAGCTACTTGTTCATCTGTTTTAACATATTCAATAAAATATCTTCTCTTTCTACATGCTCCCTAAGAAAATGATATTTAATCTCAATATGTTTTGTCCTACTATGGGATACAGGGTTATTAGCTATTGAAATAGCACTTGTAGAATCACAGAAAAGTGGAGTTCTACTTACCTGAAATCCATAGTCCTCTAGCTGATGTTGAATCCACAGAAGTTGAGCACAGCAACTTCCTGCAGCCACATACTCTGACTCAGCTGTGGAGATAGCCACACTGGTTTGCTTCTTGCTACTCCATGAAATTAGTCTCCCACCTAGGAATTGACAGGTTCCAGTAGTGCTCTTTCTATCCTCTTTGCATCCTGCAAAGTCTGCATCTGAATAACCTGTTAGATCAAAATCTCCATTCCTAGGGTACCAGAGGCCTAGATAGGGAGTGCCCTTTAGATATCTCAATATTCTTTTGACTGCAGTCAAATGAGACTCTTTAGGGCAGGCTTGATACCTTGCACAAACACATGTAGCATACATGATGTCTGGTCTACTAGCAGTCAAGTATAATAGGGAGCCAACTATCCCTCTATACAAGGTTTCATCTACAGGTTTCCCTGCATCATCCTTGCTAAGAGACATACTTGACCCCATAGGAGTCTTCATGGTACTGGATGAATCCATACCATACTTCCTTATGAGTTCTAGGGTGAACTTTGACTGACAAATGGACAAACCACTCTCAGTCTGTTTAACTTGGAGACCCAAGAAAAACTTCAGCTCTCCCATACTACTCATCTCAAACTGACCTTGCATAAGTTTTGCAAACTTTTTGCAAAGGCTGCTTTCAGTAGACCCAAATATAATGTCATCTACATATATTTGGACTAGTATGACTTTGCCTCTAGATTCCCTAAGGAATAGAGTCTTATCTATTTTCCCCCTTGAGAATTTGTTCTCAATGAGGAAACTAGATAGGGTTTCATACCAAGCCCTAGGGGCTTGCTTTAACCCATATAAAGCTTTCCTAAGTCTATAGACATGATGAGGTAGAGTTGGATCAACAAAACCTGAAGGCTGCTCCACATAGACTTCTTCTTTCAAATTACCATTTAGGAATGCTGACTTGACATCCATTTGGTATACCTTGAATCCTTGATAGGTTGCATAGGCCAAGAACATTCTTATGGCTTCCAGTCTGGCTACTGGAGCAAAGGTTTGATCAAAATCAATACCTTCTTCTTGCCTATATCCTTTAGCAACCAGTCTAGCTTTATTCTTAATGATGACACCTTGTTCATCCATCTTATTCCTGTAGATCCACTTAACTCCTATTACATTGTGGTCTTTAGGTTTAGGAACAAGTTCCCAAACCTTGCACCTCTTGAACTGATTAAGCTCTTCTTGCATTGCTTCAGTCCATTGTGGATCCAGTATTGCTTCTTCAAATTTCTTAGGTTCAACTTGTGACAGAAAGCTGGAATAGATTGCTGCATTCATGTTTCTACTCCTGGTTTGAACTCCTTGTCTTGGATCTCCAATAATCAGCTCTACTGGATGATCTCTAAGATGCCTGTGGGCTGGAGGCATCCTAACTTCTGGTTGAACCACTTCAGCATCTGCATCATGCTGTACACCTTGTATTTCTTCAGCAACTGGCACATGTAGTTCTCCCCCTGGACAACAGCTACTCTCTTCTCCTTGCTGTCTTGCAGCAGGCACTTCTTCTATAGTAAGCTTGTCCATTTTCTTTGTAAACCTGTGGGGCTGCATACACTGCTAGACAACTCATTATTAATAAGTTTAGTCTCATCAAAAACTACATGCACAGATTCTTCTACAACTTGTGTAGTCAAGTTGTAGACTCTATAAGCCTTACTATTATTGCTGTACCAAAAAAAATTCCCTCTTGGGACTTGGCAGCAAACTTAGTTAAGTAAGACTTCCCATTGTTAAGTATGAAGCATTTGCAACCAAAGATCCTGAAGTAGGATAGGTTTGGTTTCCTGCCTTTCACAACTTCATAGGGGGTCTTGTTTAGCCCTTTAGTGATGGTAGCCCTATTTATAACATGGCATGCAGTGTTAACTGCTTCAGCCCAGAAATACTCTGGCAGTGATGTATCACTTAATAGGGTTCTACCAGCCTCTATCAAGGTCCTATTCTTCCTCTCAGCAATGCCATTTTGCTGAGGTGTTCTAGGTGAAGAGAATTCTTGAAATATCCCAAAGTCTTCACACAGTTTTGTCATGCTATCAGACTGAAACTCAGTACCATGGTCACTTCTAATTTTGACCACAGTACTATTTAGTTCATTCTGAATTTGCTTGACAAAGCTGTAGAAGACACTAGGTGTTTCAGATTTCTGTCTTAAGAAGAACACCCAGGAAAACCTTGAGTAGTCATCTACAACTACAAGGGTATAGACCTTCCTACCTAAGCTGTGAACTGGCATTGGACCAAAGAGATCCAAATGCAAGAGGTACAAACACCTCACAGCATCTTTGTTTTCTATGCTTTTAAAGGTGGATTTAGTCTGCTTGCCCTTTTGACAAGCTGAGCAAATGCCATCTTTAACACACTTAACTTGAGGACCATTCCTCACTAACTCTTTGCTAAAGAGTTTGCTAATTGTCTTGTAGTTAAGATGGGCTAGCCTCTTGTGCCATTTGACACAATGAGAGACTGTCTCATCAGCTACAAGACAAACTGGAGAACCATTGTTCTCAATCATAATGTCTAGGCAGTAGACATTCCTCTTCCTATATCCTGTCAAAATGATCTCTTGATCACTTGACCTCTTGATATGACAACCATTTTTAACAAATGAGATGTCATACCCTACATCACTTAATTGACTTATACTTATTAGGTTGTGTTTCAACCCTTTAACATAAGCCACTTGAGTAATGGTAACTAAGTTTGAAGAAATGTTACCAAACCCTTTGATGATTCCTTTTTCAGAACCACCAAAGGTCACTTTAGGACCATTTTTGATTGGAATGTAGTCCTTCAGTAGTCCCCTTGTTCCAGTCATATGTCTGGAACATCCACTGTCCAAGTACCATGTAGGGGTATGGCCACTTGGACTCACCTGCAAAACAAATTAATGAACCTTAGAACCCAAAGTATTCTTGGGTCCTTGGTGATTGTTAGTTTGCAATTTGACAAACCTACCTACTGGCTTTCCAACAGGTAGTTTGGAACTCACTTTGGCACTCACATTGTGCCAACAGTCTACTGCAAAATGGCCAACTTTGCCACAGCACCAACATTCAAATTTATTGTACCTTTGCTTAGGTACTGCCTTGGCTGTCTTGACTACAGCAGGCTTGTTGAATGTTGGGGCTTTGCCCTTGGACTTATACTTGGACTGCTCAGTCCCTGCAGGTCTAATAAAGCCCAGTCCAGCTTTACCCTTGTGATGAACAAATTCATCAATTATGGGTAACACTGACTTAGGTTTAGAAAACCTAGCAACCAAGTCCTTCTCCTTCTGAAGATTGTTCTCCAGACACTTAATTTGATCATTCTTAAAAGTGATAGTTCCCATCTGAATCACTGTTATGTGTTTCAGCCTGGCTATCTCATTCAGTTTTTGATCAAATTGCTTCTCAAAATCTGTTGCAGCAGCTTTAAGATCAGCAATTCCTTTGCCTGACTTTTGGCAAGGGACTTGCTTTTCTTGTAAGCTTGCAACAGCACTCTATATTCATCTATAAGTTGATGAATATCATCCTCAGACTCAGATACATTCTCATAACTTGATGAAGAAGAATCTGAATCTGAACTAGAACAAGAGACTGAATTTAAACTTGAACTTTGTACCTGACTGGGTCCTGGCTGCTCCAGGATTTTGGCACTTTCTGTCAAAGCCATTAGCCCTTGGCAATGACTGTCTTCTTGTTCATAAATTGACTCCAAGATCTGCATGAATTCTTCCTCTTCTTCTTCAGCAAACAGCCCTATGTAGGCTTCAGCCTCAGACTCAGTTTCTGAAGAAGAGATATCTGATAGAGTCTTCTCCTTCTTAGCAACAAAAGACTTTTCTTTCTTCCCTTTGAAGTGAGTCTTTTTCCTATCAACAGATTCCTTTCTCTTTTCTGGACAATCTGCAATAACATGGCCCTGTCTATTGCAGCAATAGCAAATAATCTTTGAACCAGTTGCCTTGCTTGATTTTGTCCTTTTCTTGTCATTCTTTGAAGACCTCTTTTTCTGATAAGAGTCTTCCTTTCCTTGTGATGTAGAAGGCCTTGACCTCCACTGTTTCTTTTTCAAAAACTTCTGAAAGTGTCTAGTGAAAGCAGCAAAGTCTTCATCACTTTCACTGCTCTTAGACTTTGTGCTGACAGACTCATCAGACTCTGATTCAACTACCTCTGTAGGTGGAGTTGAAGACTTATTCCTGCACTTTCTGGGAACTTCTGTTTTGAAAGCAACAGTTCTTTCTTTGTGCTCAGTCCTTGTTGATTTCTCCTCCTCTTTTCTCACTGTTAACTGCATTTCATAAGACAATAGCTTGCCAAACAGTGTGGGAGGAGGAATTTCCCCCAACTTAGTCATTTCTCTTATGGCATAGATCTTGGTGTCTCCAATCTTTGGTTAGGGACCTTAAGAACTTGTCATTTAGTTCATAGTTACTGAACTCTCTTCCATAAGACATGAGTTCATTAACTATTCTGTAAAATTTCTTATAGCACTCAGTGATGCTATCACCCTTTCCTTGCCTAAAGCTTTCATACTCCTGATTTAGCAAGGACTTCCTATCTTGCCTAACTTCTTCAGAACCTTCCATATAGACAATGAGAGTATCCCACATCTCTTTTGCTGTTTTACAGTGAATTAAGTTCTGAAAAGTTGCATCATCAATGGCACTCACTATTATGTTCTGTGCCCTCTTGTCCATGGTGGCCAGGACAATTTCATCCTTAGTCATCTCAGAGAAATCCTTTGGAGTTCTCTGATTTGCATCTAGAACTGAAATCTTCATAGGCACATAAGGCCCTTCCTTTACTGTGATGTAGATTTTAGGGTCTGAGGCCTCCATAAATAGCCTTACCCTTTCTTTCCAGATCCCAAAGATCTCCTTCCTGCATATGGGTAATTTCATGGAACCCAATTCCTTGTGATTCTCATAGGAACCCATGTTTCTTGATTTTCTTGAATTTCTTGAATCTGTGTTTTCCCTTACACTGAATCTGCCAAACAGGATCTCCTCAGACTGTTAGTCCTTTTTGAGGAACCTCGCTTTGATACCACTTGAAAGATATGGTACCTAAACACCTAGAGGGGGGGTGAATAGGTGACCTAATCCTTTTCTAACTTTGTTGGCAGTCAAACAGTTATATCACAGATTTCTAACTACTTTTGCACAGCAAACAGCAATAACAAAACATACACAGCTAATCCACAGCACAATCACAGCACAGCACACAGTGTTTTATAGTGGTTCCCCAAGATATGGGTACATCCACTTTCCCCCTTCGCCTATCTAGCAGTGTACTAGATTCGGCCAAACTTCTCCACTGTCTCAGAACCCAAATTGGTTCCTACACCTCAGGCCCAAAGCCTTACAACTCAGCTTTATCCCAAAGCCTACACTCAGCCAATCAAGGCCTACACTCAGCCAACCAAGGCCTACACTCAGCCAACAAGGCCTACACTCAGAGATCTCAATCTCCTACACTCAGGCTCTCAAGCCCTACCCTCAGCCTTTATAAATATAGGCTTACAATTCACTCAGATCCAAAGGATCCTACAAGATAAAAATGTTTTACAAAAATTAACTCAACAACTCAGAAATGAAAGAGGGGAGTTGAGAGTTTCTTGATGAGTTCTTGGAAGAACTCAGCTGGATTCACCCTGACTTAGCTTTCTTCAAAGCTTCTTGAGTAGAACTGAATAAGACTGAATCCTCTGCAGTTGTTCCTTGACCTCTGAAACTTAAGATCCAGAATTGAATCTGAATCCTTCTTCTCAGCCTAGTTCCAAAAGCTGATTTCTTGGATGGAGCCCTCTCTCTCCAACTTCTTAGATCTGCACTTGAACTGCTAGATCTTCTTGTGTTGATACTCTTTGTACCACTTTAATAATTACTTCAACACTATGATCAACCTTGACAATAATCTGATCAACAACTTCAACAACCATTTCTGTAAACTGTGGTTGCCTATTTATAGGCCTTCTTCATGATAACCGGCTGGTCCGGTTCATAACTGACTTCTGACATCTCTGACAGTTGTTGTAGACCGGCTGGAACGGCAGCTGTCAAGTCATCCAGTCACTTCTTGAAAATCTCTAACTGTCTGTACTGCCGAGACTTTCTGTCTTTAAGTGTCGACACTTATAGTCCAAGTGTCGACACATGTTGTGTAAGTGTCGACACAAGTCTACAAGGTGTCGACACATTTCCTTGTATGTCTCGACACAGATTCTTCTGCATGTGTCGACACTGAAATTGAGTGTCGACACAAGTACTTGTTCTTCTAGCTTTTGCTGAATTCTTCTAAGTGTCGACACATCTCCTTTGTGTCGACACAACTTCTTGTGTTGTAACTGTCAAGTGTCGACACTGCTTCTTGGTGTCGACACATCTTCTTCAATGTCGTTACTTGCTGAGTGTCGACACAGCTCCTTGTGTCGACACACCTTCTTCTTATTGAGACTTCAGCTGAGTGTCGACACATTCCTTTAGTGTCGACACTTGTACTTAGAATATTTTGTTGATAATTCTGTTCTTTGCTAAGTGTCGACACAGCTCCTTGTGTCGACACTTTCTTCAAGTGTTGAGTCTTCAGCTGTGTGTCGACACATTGTTCTGGGTGTCGACACATACTTCAAATGTTGACTCTTCTGTTGAGTGTCGACACATTGTGCTGGGTGTCGACACTTACTTCAAGTACTGACTTTTCTGCTTAGTGTCGATACACTGTGTTGGGTGTCGACACTTTAACTTAGTCTCTGCAGACTTTTGCTGAGTGTCGACACAGCTCCAAGTGTCGACACTTTCTGGTGTAGACTCAACTTCACTGGGTGTCGACACAGCTCCTTGTGTCGACACTTTCTGTCTGCACTTTTCTTCACTGAGTGTCGACACAGCTCCAAGTGTCGACACTATCTGTCTGGTGTCGACTCTGCATCCCAAGTGTCGACACAATGACTCCAAGTGTCGACACTGCTTGTCTGGGTGTCGATACAAGCTTTCTTGAGTGTCGACACTTTCCCTTTGGGTGTCGACACATGGACTTAGAAACTTTTTGCTTCAGTCCAGTACTTTCTTAACCTGCACAAGTAACTCAAACATACATCAAATACATTATGATGTATATCATTGAGTTGGGTGAGGCTTCTTCAAATCAGGTACATTTGACCAATGTACCCAACAGTCTCAATCCTTTGTGAGGGACCTGAGAAATTTGTCATTTAGCTCATAGGTGCTGAAGACCCTTCCATATGTTCTCAGTTCATTAACAGTTCTGAAAAATCTTTCAAAACTTTCAGCAATGCCCTCAGACTTTCCTTGTCTGAAGGCCTCATACTCCTGGTTGAGTAGGGATTTTCTGTAATCACTCACTTCTTCTAAACCCTCCATGAACACCACTAGGGTGTACCACATCTCCTTAGAGGTCTTGTAGTGCACCAGATTCTAGAATGTAGAATCATCTACTACACTGGCAATGATATTCTGAGCTTTCTTGTCCATGGAGGCAAGTAGGAGCTCATCCTTGTTCATTTCTTCATATGATTTAGGAGTCTGGATGTTGGTATCCAGAACAGAGATCTTCATGGGAATGAAGGATCCCTCTTGGACTATAATGTAGATCCTAGGGTCATCAGCTTCCATGAACATCCTGACTCTTTCCTTCTAGAGCCCAAACCCTTCCTTTCTACAGATTGGTAATTTCATGGCTCCCAATTCATTATAGTTTACACCATACCCCATCACTTATCTTTTAGCTAACCTTAGAGGTATGCTCAGATTGTTAAATCCTTTTTGAGCAACTTCCCTCTGATATCACTTGAAAGTTACTTAACTGAAGGTTAGTTAATCACCTAGAGCGGGGTGAATAGGTCTTTGAACTTTTATTAAATCTTTTGCAGATTTATAATTATACTAACTAGAGCTTGTCCTTAAATACTGCAATAACAAAGAAAAACAAGCACATAGCAAACACAATGATTTATAGTGGTTCCCCAATTGGGTACATCCACTTTTGCTCCCACCTATCCAACTTACTTATTGGACTTGACACAAACTCCTTCACTATGCTCATCAGAGCTTACACCTCAGGCCCACAGCCTTACACATAGATTCTTCACAGAATCCAACTCAAAACCACAAAGGTTCCTACATCAGAGCTCTGCAGAACTCCTATACCTCAGTGATTCAGAGATCATCTACCTCAGCCTTATTTATAAGGCCTACACTCAGGCTTTTCTGCACTACAGCTTCAGCCACACGTCCCTACTCTCAGAGTGTTGTAGCACTCCTACAACTCAGTACCATTTCAGGTACCTACAGCTCAGCCTCCTCCAAGGCCTACAATCTCAGTGACAAACTTGTCACCTACAGGTCAGTGAATCTTTAATCACCTGCCTCAGGCATAAGGCCCTATACTCAGGTTGGGAGGACAGCCCTACCTCAGATCCATACTTGGATCCTACCTCAAAGAGCAACACTCTCCTACCTCAGACACTTAAGCCCTATAGCTAAAATCCTCACTTGGATCCTACCTCAGTGCCCCAACAGGGCACCTACCTCAGTGATAAATTTGTCACCTATAGCTCAGGAACAAAGTGTCCTACACTCAGATTCAGGAAACCTGAATCCTACATGAAATAAAACAGGATGTTAAAGAAAATAGAACAACTGACTCAGAGAAGTATCTCTGAGTCAAACTTGCTGGACTGAGCAGATATCAATCTAAACAACTTGTTATAGAAGGAATTAGCCTTCTTCTATAGCTAACACTTTACTGTTGCACAGGTAAACAGCTATCGGCTTGCTAAAGAGATGTATCAGCTACACTGTTCTGATGAGAACTAACTTGCTAAACTTTGAAGTGCTTTCAGCTATCTTTATCTGCCCTCAGGCGATCTTGGCTGGACTTTAGCTTTCAAGCTTGTTGGGAAGAAAAATGTTCAACCGCCTCTTTCAATTTCTCTTTCTGTATTTGTTTGATTTGTTAACCCTAATCCCTTTTCTGTTTCCCCTTTTATATGCGTTGATTTGAATCAACGACATAATAGTATGTGGGCCCACCAAGGATTTGTGAGCATCATCTCCATCAGAAAGGGACAAAACATCTTTCGGCGCTGTAGCATCTTTCCCGCAATGGCTTCCTGCAGTTTTGACTTTGATGATGCCAGTAGTGGTCATCAACATCTAGACTTAGAAAATTTTCCAAAATTCCATCAAGCGTTGAGTGATGTTAAGACACTCAATGCCATCAACCATGGCTATCAACGCTTCTGGACTTAGAAATTTCTCTGGCTTTATCTCAGCGATTTTGTCTTAGCGGTATCAGTAGTAGCTGTGACAAGACTTTGTCTCAGCGCTTTCTTCTTATCAGCTGTCTCAGTAGTTTTTGCTCTTAACTGTCTCAGCAGCTTTAGTCTCAGCGCTTCCTTCTTTATTATAAGCATTGAGTGAACCTGCTTCACTCAACGCTTCTGGACTTAGAGAAATCCAGCCAGTTTTGTCTCAACTATCTCAGCGGTTTCAACCCTTTCTTCTCAGCTGTCTCAGCTGTCTCAGTAGTCTCAACATCTTATTCTCAGCAGTCTTAGCGCTTTTTGCCTTAGACAAATTTTCAGTCTTCAGCTTGACAAGCATTGAGCTGAGCTCGATGAATTACAAACTGAGCTCAATGAACTTTGATCTTCTCAGCGGTCCTAGCGCTTTTTGCCTTAGTTAATTTTTCTCTGACTTTATCTTGACACGTATTGAGTTGAGCTCGACGAACTACAAACTGAGCTCGACGAACTATGATCTTCTCAGTGGTCTCAGCATTTTTTCCTTAGTCAATTTTTCTCTTGCTTTAGCCTGACAAGCATTGAGCTGAGCTCGACGAACTGAACTGAGCTCGACGAATTTCATGTTGAGCTCGACTAACTTAAAGTCCTGAGCGCTTGAGCTTATTCCAAAGAATGTTGACCTGAGCTCGACGACAAGTAAGCTGAGTTCGATGATTTGTAAGCTGAGCTCGACGAACTTCAAGCTGAGCTCGACGAAAGTTGAGATCTGAACTCTTGTGCTTATCCCACTAAATGTTGAGTTGTGCTCGACGATCAGCTAGCTGAGATAGACGAACTCTGAGCTGAGTTCGACAAAATTTGAGTTTCCTGCCCAACTCAGATTTCTTCACATGTCCAATCATGGACTACCTGCATGCAAGAACTAGAGCACACATCAAATACATTATGTGTGTATGTCATTGACCCGTTTGACTTCTTACAAATCTGGGATATTGCGATCAATAGACCCAACATATAAAATTTTCTTTATTTTTTTGCGGGTTTATTAGTCTCTTTGTATTTACTTCATATTTAATTATGTGAATGTGCATACACTTTAAATAGGAGTAACGTTAAAAAAAGCTCGTGGAAAAACTATATGCAAGAACATTCATGCAAGGACTTTGGAGGAGCGTGAAGGAGTGACAATAAATGAAGAAGGTCAGCCTATAGGGCCTACTGATTCCGCCGTATCTGACCTGAGTCTATTCTTAGGCACACTTGCTAGAAATCCAACTTTTTGTCCTTTGATTTACACAAGTTGGAAAGCCATGCCAAAGGAGAACATAAAGCATGTATGGGATTATACCAAGGTATATGTATATGTATTTATTTTCTTTTTTTACTTCTACGAAATTATATGATTTAAACACTCATTCTTATTTTGGTCTTTGTAGTCGAAGTTTATTTTGCCAGATAAAGAAAATAATTGGGCAATGATTACTATTGGAGATGCTTGGAGAAGATATAAACACTTAATTAAGAAAAATCATTATTTGAAGTATTCCAATATGACTAATAGACTCAAAAATCATTATGTAAAGATGCTAGAGCCTATATTTAAAACTCTTTGCCAGTTTTGGAGTTTGGAAAATATACAAATATGATTAAAAGTTATTTTTTAAATTGTCTTATAAGTATATATTTATTCAAATATTTTTAATCAAATGTGTAGTCAATCAGTAAAAGCAATACTCAAAGTAGAGCAAATCAAAAATAGAGGCATCGAATGGGACCCAAAACATTTACCATAATTCGTGAAAGATTGGTACATAACTCGTTATTTGAATTTTATTACTTGAATTCATATTTATTTATTTTTATGCATTTGTATCGTTCAAAGGAAAATTGAGATCCTACACTACAAGAAAAACTTCATTTAGCAACGAAAATTAGGAAGGCTGAATAATTTGTTGCTAATTAGCATCGAATTTTGCTAGGTAAATGATATTTGTTTTTACCTACAAAAATAGCAACGCAAAAATTCGTTGTAAAAATAGCAACGAATTATTTTGTTGCAAAATATTTGTTGCTAAATAGAAATGAAATATTTTCTTTCAAAATTTCTATACTAATTATTTTAGATTAAATATTTATGGAGAAAAAGATTCAATTCCCTCCAAATATTTTCATCACACTTTTTAAAATATATATATATAATAAGTTCTTAAACAAATTAAAGAAGCCATTTATATCCTCATTCTCATCCTGATACTGCTCCACTGCCAAGATCGTCACTCTCTCGCACGACCTCCCCGTCGAGCTCGTCACACTCCCGTGCGATCTCCCACCTTGCTCCAACGAGAAATAAATAAATATATACATATAAAAAATATAAATAAATAAACAAATATAAAATATACTTAAATATATAAATATATATAATATATAGAAATAACGAAATACATAAATAATTATATATAATAAACTATAAATAAATAAATAAATAAATATATGTATGTATAAATAAATTACCGGATATATAAATAATTAAATTTATAATTTTATATATATATATATATATATATATATATATATATATATATATATATATATATATATATATATATATATATATATATATATATATATATATATTACAGCCACTTATAAATGAATTAGTTAATTATGAGGGTTGGTTGGGTAAGGAATTTATATATGAGAGGTCTCTAGTTCGATTCTCAACAAGTGCATATTAAAAAATAATTTTTTTGTATATAAATATTATTTAAATTTAACCAAATAATTATATAAAATACAAAATATTAGCATCAAAAGAATTCTTTCCTAAAATTCCTTGCTAATTAGAAAGAAATAAATTCTTTGCTAAATTTAGCTAGGACCATATTAGCTACAAATTTTTTTTGTTTCTAAATTCCTTGCTAATTAAAATTATCAACGAATTTATCTAATTAGCAACGAATTTTGCTACTTGCTAATCAAGGTCTTTCTTGTTGTGCTACTCTAGCTGAAATTTTTATTGAAACTCGAAAAGGCAATAAGGGAATGGAGCTAGACTTGGAGACTAATAATGCAATTGTAAGTTAAATATTATTATTAAGAAAAATATAGTTTGCATTTATTTCCTCATTAGTCAAGTTAATTAAATATTTGCCTATTTCAATTTTGTAATAGTGTCAATTGCAGGATATTATTATGAATACTGAGGAAAGTTATGCAGAAATATTTCAAGCGGTGTTTTGGAAAGAACATTTTGGATCAATGCATTGTTTTGGGAAAGGTGTTACACAAACATCTTTGAAGTGAAAGGCAGGGATTGCTACTTTGAGGAAATTACATAATGAAGAGGTGCTTTCATTGAACGAAAAAATACATAATATGGAAAATTCCCTAAACAAATTAAAAGGTGTTCTTAAGACTATGTTGCAACAAAGCAACCAACCAGGAATTGATATTGAATCATTGGAAGATATATTGGGTTCATCTCCCGGCGACACAAATAGTGCACAAGGATAGTGGGTGTACCACATGCACATTTTATTGGGGAGTTATATATATATAGTATTATAGATCTTCATATAATTTGAATATAATAATATTATATTATTTATTTATTTTGTGCATAAAGTTCTAAATATTTTGGAGGCAAATATGGAGGTCGATGATGATGGACTATGAAGATTTTTTGATGTTCAAGTTCATGATTCGGACTACTAGATAATTATTTTGGACTACTTATTTTGGACTACTAGCTAATTATATTTTGATCTCTAAGCCGAATATGATATTATTCTAACTGTCGGAAACTTTGCATGTTCCTAATTTTGGATGTTATTATGTTGATGTTCTCTTTGGATGTTATTATGTTGATGTTCTCTTTGGTATGTTACTTATTGATATTCTAGCAGGTTCACTTTTTTACTTCACCTGGAGATAGAGTTGAGTAAGAAATTCACAGTTGACTGAGTTGATTGATGTTCTAAGAAGCCCTACCAGTGTTATCAACAATTACTAGGAATAGAAATATGGCATACCTTATCAATCATCAAATTCTTGCCTTGCATGTTCACTAATTTTAGTGAACATGCAGTTGCAGTTCACTGAAATCAGTGAACTGTAGCTGGAGCAGATCACTTATTTCAGTGAACTGCAGCTGGAGCAGTTCACTGATTTCAGCAAGGTTTTGAGAACCGGACCGGAGATCGAATCGGTGAGTTCAAAGGTTCAAGATCCGACCATTTGGACCGGTCGGACTGGGGTCGAACTGTTTGTCCGTTATATATATATACACTATTCTATAAGGAAAAAACACCCTTTGGTGCAACATTGATCTTTCCAATTTTGCCCTTGCACCAAAGGGTTATTCACCCTTATATATTAGAAAATAAAAAAAATAATATTATAATAAATATTTGCATATATATTGTTATTTATCATTATTATATTCTGGTATAAATAAAAACAATATATTCATCAGCACCATATAGCTGATCTCATTATAATGGGATAAAGGCTTGAGTGTTGTTGTTTTATAAATATAAATATTAAAAAATAATTGAAATCAAAATTAAATATAATATATATAGTTAACACTTATATAAGTTAATAAAAATAATTAAGGATATTATATTAATAAAAATGAATAATAGTTTTTTAATTAAAATGTTAGATGTATTTTACTAATAAATATGAATAGATATAGTATATAAATAATATAGTTCTTGTGTTTTCAACAAAGTTAATTTGACCTAGTGGTTGAGGCATTTAGATTATATTAATAGGTTGCGGGATCGAATCACAGCACCTTTCATTTAAATTAGGATTTTTACTGGGCTTAAGTTTGGATTTTTACCCGCCAGGTTTCGGGGAACAGGCCACGGTTCCCGGGTTTCCGGTCAACCCGCCCGGTTCCCCGGTTTTCGGGCGGTTCATGTGTAATCCGGTTCTTGAACATGGATCGGACCGGATAGGTGCCCGGTCGGCGGTCTGACCGGTCCAACCGGCTGGTCCGGTTCGGTTTTTAAAAGCTTGGATTTCAGTGAACATGCATTTGTAGTTCACTAAAATCAGTGAATTGCAGCTGGAGCAGTTCACTGATTCAGTGAACTGTAGCTGGAGCAGTTCATTGATTTCAGTGAACAAGCAGCTGCAGTTCACTGAAATCAGCGAAGTGTAACTGGAGCAGTTCACTAATTTTAGTGAACTGCAGCTGGAAAAGTTCACTGATTTCAGTAAACTGCAACTGGAGCAGTTGATAGTACTTTTTGCAGTTAAATTTATTAGTGTATTTTCGGGTTTTTAAAGCACAAATCATGTCTTGCAAGTGCTTATATTGACCCCCTTTTGTAAATATTATTTTCACTAATGCATGTTCTGCTTTTTGCAGGTTTGCACGGCTTTCAGCAAAATTTTGCTGAAACACGCCCCAAGGTCACGGTCACGCCCTACCAGGGCATGTACCTAGGGCATGTAGCCCAGAGGAATGAAGCAACAGGTCCGAAAATGCATTTCTTGGAAACTCAGTGAACACGCCCTCTGTCACGTCTGTGTCACGCCCGACACGGGTGTGTTCAACAGGCGTGTCCCCAGATCCCGAGAAATTGCCACAGCAAGCTCTTTTTCCCGCTCCACCGTCGCACCGAAATAGTCACGCCCCCCCCCCCCCCCCCCCCTATCACGCCCTGGTCGGGCGTGACATATGGGCGTGTACTCCAATTTCAACGCCTGTCACCTCCAGCAGTAAATTGCAGCCAAAAAAGTCGCACCGAAATGGTCACGCCCCCCCTGACATGCCCTAGTCGGGCGTAACATATGGGCGTGTACTCCAACTACGACGTTGTCACCTCCAGCATTCAATTTCATCCCAAAAAGTCGCACTGAATGTGTCATGCCCCAGGTACACGCCATGCCCTGGCGTGTCAGGGGGCGTGACCCGACCCGAAAAAAAATCTATAAATAGAGCCCATCTCCAAGGGTTCAGGCATCTTTTGGCAAAGAGGGGGAGGTGTTGCCCCTTTGTTTCTTGTTCTTTTTCATGCTTTTTCTCTCTCTTTCTCATGTAGTTTTTGTTTAGTTCAATTCTAATTTAGTTTTATCTTTTGTAATAGCCTCTGTAAATGCTTTAGCTGCTAATGATAGGGCCATAATTGGATTTCCAATTCCATGCACTTATAATCTTTTTATTTCCATGTTGTAAGCTCTCTTTAATATTAATATAAAAGTGTTGTTTTCTCTTCCTTTAGCACTTTGTGTTATTTATGCTTTACTACTCATCCCCCCTCTTCCACCTCACCATGATTAACTAATTCTCCTTGTACATGATCTTGATTATCCGAGGTTCGAGTGATTAAGTTATGATGCTTTGAATCTTACCTTTTCTTTTTAGGGTTTAGCCTTGAATTACTCTTGATTTATCCCGGGTTGGAGGTATATCATTCGATATATACTCTCCACCTTTGCTTTCATTCTTGGCTAGCCGAGAGGCCGATGGTTTGAAGTGAGCACTCAAGAGTAAAGGGAGTTGTACGCACCCCTCGAGAGAGGCAGACGTCCAAATCTCCCGGATTAGAGTAAAATCCAATAGTGGGGTTCACCGCGTAAAGCGAGTTTTAGGCCTCTGACTTAGGCAAAAGTCAGTCGGACCTTCCTAAACTCAGGTGGGCACTTATTCGAGAGAAGTGTGTTCATGTTTATGGAACTTCCACGGTCAAGGACCTTACCCTATTAAGCTTAGTTTTATTTATCATGTTTTAATCGACTCTTGCAGAGGTGATTCTCGATCGAGTGTTTCTCTTTTTCATCGTCTTAACCCCTTGTTTTAATCGCCTTTACTAGATCTCTTTTTAACCGCAAGCATTTCTTTTTCTAGTGTAATATTTGTTTTCCTAATCGCGCTTAGCTTTCTTTTAAACCATAAGATTTCCGTCGATAGAATAATAATCTTCGTATGAGTAGATTTACTCAACAGTTCCCGGATTTAAATACGACACTTGTGTCCCCTTACTACAGTTCGATAGGTATACTTGCCTAGTTGGATTGCTAGTTCGGCTGCTCGTTTTTCGTAAGCGTTGGCCGGGCCATCAAGTTTTTGGCATCGTTGATGGGGAGCAACGCTCGTTGATAAATTGAAAACACGAATCTATTAGTTTTATCATTTCTCTTCCTTGCCCTCCTTCTTTAAAAATTTTAAAATCAAATAAAAAAATTTATTTAGCGCTCATAATAGAAACTCACTCCACAATTTTTCTATGCCACCTAAATCTCTTGAAAAGGACAAAGCGGTTTTAAGTGCCACTATCTTGTCTAGTATCTTGCGAACCCTTCACCGGGTAGCCCTTGGGAAGTTCAGGAGTTAAACTTTAAAAAAAAATTATTTCAAAAAAAATTAGTAACTCTTTTTTTTTATTTTATTTTATTTCTCTTTCTCCTCTTCTCTTCTTTTAGTGCATGACCCGCGGGAGTCCGTCTGTTATTTTGGACCTAGACCACAAAATTGAGCGTACTCTTCGGAGAAGATCGCGATTTCAAGGTCCTACTATCCAAATGCCGGTTGAGGATTCCGAGTCATTTTCCACTTTAAGAATGGAAGAACTCAACGTGGAGGAAGCCGTACAAAGGCCTATGTCTTATTATGCACGGCCAAATCTCGAGGGTACTGAATCTAGCATAGTTCGCCCTGCGATAGCAAATAATAACTTCAAACTGAAGCCTAGCATAATTCAAATGGTGCAGCAATATGTGCAATTTGACGGACTTCAAGATGAAGATCCGAACGCACATATTGCAAGCTTTCTTGAGATTTGTGACACATTTAAGATTAATGGTGTCACAAATGATGTTATTAGGCTAAGATTATTTCCCTTCTCTCTTAGAACTAAGGCTAAGCAGTGGCTGAACACTCTACCTAAAAATAGCATCACAACTTGGATGCAATTAACTGAAAAACATTTGGTGAAGTATTTTTCGCCTGCTAAAACTGCAAAACTTAGGAACGTTATTTCTGCTTTTGGACAAATCGACTCTGAAACCTTATATGAAACCTGGGAAAGATTTAAAGAATTATTAAGATGATGCCCACATCACGCTCTGCATGTATGGTTGCAGGTGCAGACATTTTATAACGGGCTAAATCAAAGCACGAAGCAAATGATAGACGCAGCTTCTGGCGGTACTTTAAACCATAAGACCCCGGAAGTAGCTCTTGAGCTTTTTGAGGACATGTCCATGAACACTTACCAGTGGAATGTGCCTAGGTCTCGCCCCAACAAACCTGCAGGTATCTTTGAAGTGGACAACGTATCCCAGCTCGTTTTGCAAGTTGAAATATTAAGCAAAAAATTACAGAGATGATTGATGCCTCCGCCCCTCAGGTATGGGAATATGCAACTCCTGCTCCAGAACATTTGGATTATGTCAATAATTTGCTTAAAAATGCTTTTAATAATTTTTCTGCTGTGAATTTTCATCCGCCTGGTTTTAATTTTGCGAATAGTTATAATCCTGCTTTAAGAAATCACCCTAATTTTTCATGGAGTAATCCATCGAACGGAGTGCGCCCGCCACCACAAGTTGATTATTCTGCACCACCACCACCTCCTCAACATTTTCCAAAACCTCCAAGTTTGGAGGAAATGTTTTCAAAATACATGAATCTTAATGACGCTACGATAAGAACGTTAACTGGAAGCGTTAAAAATTTAGAAAATCAAGTAGGACAGCTTGCTAAAATAATTTCTGAGCGACCCGCAGGGGCTCTTCCTTCCAAAACCGAGCCTAACCCGAGATAGCAAGCGAAAGCTATAACTCTTTGGAGCAGGAAGCAAGTTCCTGGTATGGTAAGTGAAGAGCCCGAGGCAAGCTCCGCTCCCGCTTTAAAAAATCAAAACTCCGCTCCCGTTTTAAAAATTCCACCATCTGCTGAAGAAGTTATTGTAACATCCCATTTCTGGCTATACCCCCAGGAGTCGGTCTGCCGTGGCGGAACCCCCATAAACCCCAGGGATTGACAGTAACTTATCTAAAAATAGGTTCAGGCACGACGGCTAGCCGAAGACGCAATCCTCCGAAGTTCATCAACCGAAATCCCTAATCACGGGTTGGTCACGCCCGTGACCGGCCCGTCACGCCCGTGACTTCCTTCGATAGTCGACGAAAGTAGGAAGCTGATCGTCGAGCTCAGAACTCATGTCACGGATTGGTCACGGCCGTGACAGTCCCGTCACGGCCGTGACAGTCCCGTCACGGCCGTGACAGTCTCGTCACGCCCGTGACCTAGGTCGTGACGCCCCCACCGACCGTTGACGATCGGCGCTCGACGATCGTCGAGCGGTGTTTGAATGAGTACACGGCCGTGTTACGGGCATGTCGTATCTGACACGGGCGCGGGGCGTGTCTCTCTATTCGGCGATCGGCGCTCGACGATCGGCGCTCGATGATCGTCGAGCGGTGTTTGAGTGAGTACACGGCCGTGTCACGGGCGTATCGTATCTGACACGGGCGTGACACGGGGCGTGTCTCTCTGTTCGACGATCGGCGCTCGACGATCGTCGAGCGGTTTTTGAGTGAGTACACGGCCGTGTCACGGGCGTGTTGTATCTGACACGGGCGTGATACGGGGCGTGTCTCTCTATTCGACGATCGGCGCTCGACGATCGTCGAGCGGTGTTTGAGTGACAGGCCCGTCACGCCCGTGATAGGCCCATCATGCCCGTGACCTAGGGCGTGACGCCCCCACCGACCGTCGACCTCAGCTCGACGAACGTCGAATGAAGAACACTTGTCACGCCCATGATAAACATGTCACGCCCGTGACATGGGGGGTGACCCGTGAACCGACGCAGAAAAATCGGGCGTCGACTCGAGAATGACGAATGGACTAATGTCACGCCAGTAACAATCCTGTCACGCTCGTGACAAATGCCGAAACGTCAGCCAGGCCGGAAATTACTTTTAACGCATGCCATAATTAACTCTGATTATGGGAAGTTACACCAGGAGTATTTATGTGTCGTTTCCTTCTCTAATTACTTAATAAAATGCGGAAGTGTTGACCCAATGAGAAATCGCCCCCTGGACCAATCTTTTCATCTTCCACTTTTTCCTCTCCCTCCACCATAACTGAAATATTATTAAGAGGAGAGCCTTCATGGCCATAAATGTTTTACCCTTTCCCCTCCCCACTTGGTGATCTATAAAAGCCCCCTTAGGGCAAGATGAGAAGTTTACACTCTTGACCAAACGGATTAGAGTTGTTGTTCTTGCTGTAGGAGAAGTTCGGCAACGCCACCACCGCGCCATGACAACCCGACGTTCGTCTCGCCTCCAAATCGCGAACAAGGTCCTCCTCTACTTCTTCTTTTATGGGTAGATCTTAGGATGTTAGAAAGGAAGTTCATGCTCAATGGAGCCGGACCTATCTTGCGTTTTCATGAAAAAACCATGAAAAATATATTTTCGGGTTCACCGGAAACCGCCACCTCCGACGGCCAAACCACCGCCGACCGATAGCCATCGCCTCGACGGAGGTGGTGGTGGTGGTGGCTGGCCAGGGAAGTGACCGGACGGCCAGCGATGGATCGCGGAAGATCTACAGGAAAAATAAGTTTTCTGAGTTCAGGTTTTCGGGTTCTGTAGAAGATGAACAGTAAAAACATTTTTATAATATAAAAATTATGTATATAATATATGAGGAAAAGACACATTAAATGGGCACATTTTGATGCTGCAAAATGAAGCACTTAGATGCCGATTTTGGACAAATGGCCAGTCACAAAAGTGGTAGCCCTTCAAGTCTATATTAATTTAAAATTAATTTCAACTCGTTTGGGTAAGTGGTTTGACCGCAGCATCCGTTTTAGTGGGGGCTGTCCCTAGAGTTGGGCAGAAACTAAAATGAATGCCCACTCTTCGTCCCTTGTCCAAATGATCTGAAATTTTGGCAGGGGGTTACCCTTAGCCATACCCAGAGGCTGTCGAAAAATAGGAATTTTTGGAGATACTTTGCCTAAGGTTTTTTTTTAATTTAATAAAGATAGAGTAATTATTTAAGTGGTCAAATGATCTCCAAACCCTCCCAAATTTTGGTGAGTGGTCCCTGGCTATAAAACCTAGCTCTGTACAAAATTCCAACTCATTTGGATGAGTTGTGGGTAGGAAATCACCTATCTTTAACTAGGCATTAAATGAGGCGTTTTTGAGTAAAAAGTGCACTAAGAGTTTGGAACGGTCAAATCACTTCAACAGAGGCTGATATTTTGACCACTGACTTAGAAGGGTTATTATAACCCACTTGGAGAAAAATGGTGTGGTTTAGGATTGATTTACCCTAGGATCCAAACTCAAACCCTAAAGGGAGGGTTTTGAGGGTTGTGAAGGACATGAGGGCAAATGCCCTCATATTGCCTTGAAACTCAGTAGAGTCGATTTTAGCATAATATAAATCATCTGGATGGAATCTCGGAGGATTTGGAGATAGTTAGAGACTTCAAAACCCTAACCCTAGTTTTAGGGAAAAATCTCAAATGAGTAAAATCAGGCACTAAACATTATTAAAAAGTTGTGAAACTCGGGTAGAGTGAGTTTTGGAATGGGCGGAACCTATAGCAATTTTACTGGAATTTTATGATGTTTATTTCTAGAACTTCATTTGTAAAGTTTGTTATAGCTCTAACTGACGTTTTAATTATTTAGATCTTTCTGTTCATTGAAACCCCATGAAATCTTGGTAGTAAGTGTTTTAGCTCAGAGTGGTAGCTCCTGAATTTTTTGTATAATTTTTAGTTGAGTAAATCTAGTACTTCATTCACAAATGTTAAAAAGGGGTTTTATGGTTTAAAAATTAATTATGGATGATATTGCTTTTGAAAAATTATGAGACTTAGGAATTGAAATTTTCAGGCCATTATATGTTTGTAGACATTTATTCATGATTTTTAGAATTTTAGTTACGGCACTTTCTTTACAAGTCCACCTTATGGAGATTTTTTTTATAATTAATTTATTCAGAGATTAATACTTGCTGAAAAATTATGAAACTTGGTCAATGCTATTTTTAAGGTTGTATCTACATAGTATAATTAATTTATAATTTTTGGATGGATATTTTCTGTACTTGGTTCATAAATAACGAAAGATAGAAAATATTGCTAAAATAGTTTTAGTGCCCTTTTGATGATAGAAAAATTGTGATACTTTGGATTTACCATATTGAGATAACATAATATTTATAATAATTTTGTTGGACATCTTTCATGAGTACTTAGGGTAGTCCATGTTCAAACCGGTAGCCCTTGGAATTTTTGAGGAAATAAATTAAATGCCAGATAAATTAGGAAAAATTATAATTTTCTGATTATAGGCTAATTATATCATGATATACCTGCAGTAAATAAGTTAGGGCATTTGGATGAGTATTGGATCATTTCCTATCCGGTTCAACTTATAGCATAGGATAGTCTGCAATTAGCAATTTGAGTTAACAGTCATAGGATATGATGGGGCACAGCGTTGGAGTTAGTTAATCTACTGAATTGGATGGATGTGAAAGTGTTCACCATATAAGGATGGGAAGGTTGGTGAGAAGTGGTGTTGGCTAGAGTTAAGAGGTGCTCGGGTTCGACGAAATATCGTCTTTACCGAAAAGAGGAAGGTTAAAAATTACACTAGGTTAGTCTATCGTAACACGAGAAGGTAATGGGTAAGGGAATCAACCAATAATAATAAGTACCTTGCGAAAGGGAATGATGGGAGTAATCTCATCATAGTTCCTAGTTCCCCTTAAGAGCCCTTCACAGGGAATACCGGGGGCAGTCCTGGGTTAACGTAAACTGCATTAACAAGCTGAAAAGAGTAACTTAGAAATTAGGGTTGCATATTTCACGAACACAGATAGCGCGGGAAGATAGTTGGGAGCTTCGACTTGGATAGTTAATAGACGGACGTTTTGGTCCGGAGAGCTTCGGCTTAGATAGTTAAGAGACGGACGTTTTGGTCCGGGGAGTTTCGGCTCGATTGTGTGAGACGGACATTTTAGTCCTGGGAGCTTCGGCTCGGTTTTGAATACGTTAAATTTGCATGTGCATAAAAGGAAAGAAAATTAAGGTGGTGGGTCTTCGGTATTGGAGGGTCGATGCACCGACGCCAATACGCTGACTCAGCAAGTGTGGTTAGCACTTCGCCAACAGAAATCTGGTGCGCCAGCCGGCAAGAGTACGCAGGAGTCCGCTTCGTGCACCAAGCGTTGAGGCGTATGATAGGTCTGACCGGTAGTGCTTTACTGGTTTAGAGGTGGGCGAGGCCCAACCCACCGCTTCCGTCTGCCACTACGGAGGTATCCTGGGAGGTTACGGCTCCAGAAAGGGGGAACTAAAGGTATGTGTGCACAGAGTCGGGTGTGTGTGTTGCACTTGCATGTTCCATCATACCCACTTGCATGTCATAGCATAATCGATTTCATTTAACCCCTGACACCTAAGGTATAAGTGGAATGGGACGCTTATACATTAGGACTTGCAAAACGACCCCTTGGTCTATAAGCTTGTGTGGGCAAGTTTATAAATTAAGGTCAATTTTGATATATATATATATATATATATATATATATATATATATATATATATATATATATATATATATATATATATATATATATATTGCTATTTGATAACCGACACCCCAACGTATAAATTGGTATGAGACTTTTATACGATGGGAGCCTTGCAGAAGACCTCTTGGCTTATGTGTGCTCACATAAGTGAAGGTTACTTTTCATGTTTCATCTTATTGCCATTATTTATTATAGAATTACTAGATTAGTTTCGTTGCCACCTATTTCTTTTGAGCTATTCTCCACCTTCATGTCCTTCCCTTTCTTCCTCTCCGCTCGGTACTTAGGAGCCATGGGGGAAGGGGTAGGGGATGATACGGCTTAGTCTTTATGACTAACGGTTTTCGAACCGCATCATTTTAGGGAATCGTGGAGCCCAGCACGGGGGAGCAGCCCCAGAGACCGGTGCGCTTGGAGATGGGCAGTCTAGCTCCGGAGTTCATACAGCCGGGACTATGAGTCTCGACCTTGAGTAGATGTTCTATTTTTGCTTCCGCGTGAGTGATTTGTAGTGAGGACATGATGTTCCAGGCACAAGCCCGTATTTTAGTAATCTGATATATTATTCTGTGGACACTCCCTTCGTGGAGATTATTTATATGATATGTGATTTTTTGTGGACTTACATGTCTATTCTCTTGTACTGCTACTTTTGTGATCAATAAGGCCGGCAGAATCGGCGTTTTGTAGTGACGATCTTCCCGGGCGCGAAGGTGTCACCGCAAAGCGGCGGTTCTGGGCATAAGACCCCAGGGTTTGAACGAAAAAAAGGGGGGTCTTACAGTTATCACCCCTGTTTTTGAAAAAGAACTCACTCCACCACCCACCTTTAAAAATAATTCATCCCCACCATACCTTCTGAACTTAATAAACAACGTCAGGACGATCAGTACACCCATTTCTTAGAAATGTTTAAACAAATCCACATAAATCTGCCTTTCCACGAAGCAATATCCCAGATGTCGAAGTACGCTAAGTACCTTAAGGACCTCCTGACCAACAAGAAGAAGTTAGAGAACCTTTCGCATGTCACGTTAAATGTCAAGTGCTCGACGGTCTTGACAAACGGTTTACCAAAGAAAATCAGTGACCCGGGTAGTTTCTCTATCTCGTGTGTCTTTGGTGATCTTGTTGTCAAGCACGCATTAGCCGACCTAGGTGCGAGTATTAATCCGATGCCCCTCTCGTTGTTTAAAAAGTTAGGAATTGGTAGTCTCAACCCCACATGCATGAGTATCCAGCTTGCCGACAGATCAGTCAAATACCCATTAGGTATAGCGGAGGACGTCCTAGTCAAAGTCGACAAGTTCATCTTCCAGGTGGACTTTGTCATATTGGACATCGAAGAAGACGTCGAGGTTCCACTGATCCTTGGCCGACCCTTCCTTGCCACCTCCCGAGCTATCATTGACGTAAGCAATGGTAAGCTCTTCCTTCGAGTAGGCGACGACAAAGTAACTTTCTCTATCACCCCCTCGATGAAGAACACCCTAGCCAATGATGACTCTTGTTTTTTCATAGATGTCGTAAGTGAAGAATCCTCCTCTCACCTCTCTGATTTTGAAAAAGAATTTTCTGATTTTTGTTCCTCTCCTATTCCTCCAATTGAATCTCTACACCTAAGTGAAGAATCCTCCAGTCATCTTTCTGAATTTGAAAAAGAATTTTTGATTTTTGTTCCTTTTCTACTCTTCCGAATGAATTGCTGCAAGAAGCCGTCATGACCGCTAGCCCCGCCCCTTTTAACTTTACACATAAAAAAGTCTACGAGGACATAGTTTTTGAAAAAGAACGGATTTCTAAAATCTCGTATGATGACCCCCCTACCCTGGAACTGAAATAACTACCAGAGCATCTTAGATACGCTTTCTTAGAAAAGGACTCCAAGCTGCCTGTCATAGTCTCGGCCTACCTAACGGATGCACAAAATGATAAACTTCTTTCAATTTTACATAAATATCGCCGAGCTATTGCTTGTCAGATATCTGATATCAAGAGCATAAGCCTATCTTTCTGCACTCACAAGATCTTAATGGAAGATAATTCACGTAACTCTATACAACCTCAGCGCCGTATAAACCCTAATATGAAAGAAGTAATTAAGGGCGAGGTTATGAAATTATTAGACGCAAGAATTATCTATCCTATATCAGACAGTAAGTGGGTTAGCCCAGTCCAGGTAGTACCAAAGAAGGGAGGGATAACGGTAGTAAGTAATGAAAATAATGAATTAATCCCGACACGGATGGTGACCGGATGGCGAATGTGCATAGATTACCGTAAGTTAAATGACGCCACCCGTAAGGATCATTTTCCCTTGTCGTTCATCGACCAGATTTTAGAATGACTTTCCGGCCATAGCTTTTATTGTTTTCTCGATGGCCTCTCGGGGTATTTTCAAATCCCCATCTCTCCCGAGGATCAGGAGAAGACTACGTTTACTTGTCCCTTCAGCACCTTCGCCTACCAAAGAATGTCATTTGGATTGTGCAATGCGCCAGCTACATTCCAGCGATGTATGCTCGCTATCTTTGACAAGTACGTAGAAGGCATTATGGAAGTTTTCATGGATGATTTCTCCGTGTTCGGTGATGCATTCGATAGTTGTTTAGATAACCTCGAAAAAGTCTTAGAACGATGCGAAGAAACTAACCTTGTCCTAAATTGGGAAAAATTCCATTTTATGGTGAGGGAAGGGTTAGTTTTGGGCCATAAAATTTCTGCAAGAGGTATTGAAGTAGATGTTGCTAAGATAGAAGTTATCGAGAAGCTGCCGCCACCTACAAACATAAAAGCTATAAGAAGTTTCCTAGGTCACACGGGTTTCTACCGCCGCTTCATAAAGGATTTTTCCAAGATCACCAAGCCCCTTACCCATCTCTTAGAAAAAGATGCCCCATTCATCTTTGATGACCTTTGCCTAGCTGCCTTTAATTTAATAAAAGAAAAATTAATTAATGCCCCAATCATGATAGCTCCGGTGTGGGACTCTCCATTTGAGATAATGTGTGATGCGAGTAGCTATGCGGTAGGAGCCGTATTAGGTCAACGTATATCTAAAAACTTCCACCCCATTTATTATGCTAGCAAAACACTCACATCTGCACAGGAAAATTACACCACAACCGAGAAGGAGCTCCTAGCTATAGTATTCGATTTTGATAAATTCCGCCCTTATATTACGCTCTCAAAAATTATTGTTTTTACGGACCACTCGGCCCTCAAATATCTCCTTTCTAAAACGGATGCCAAGCCGTGCTTGATTTGCTGGGTCTTACTCCTCCAGGAGTTTGACTTAGAGATCCGGGATAAGCGAGGAGCCGAGAACTTGGCCGCCAACAACCTCTCGCGCCTATATAATCCCTTTATAGAAAAATTAGATGGAAAATCTTTTAACGATTATTTTCCCGATGAGAAGCTGGCAGGGCGGGATGTCACTCGTATGCGTCTACCCGGACGCCGATCGGATCCCGCTGACATGCTCTCACTTAGCTAGCAGGGCTGGATGTCACTCGATGGTGTCAACTCGGACCCCGAGCAAATCCCACTGTCAGGCTCTCACTTAGCTGGTAGGGCTGGATGTCACTCCTGTGTGTCTAATCGGACCCCGAGCAGATCCCGCTGTCAGGCTCTCACTTAGCTGGCAGAGCTATTTGTCACTCGGGTGCGTCTACCCGGACCCCGAGCAGATCCCGCTGTTAGGCTCTCACTTAGCTGGCAGGGCTGGATGTCACTCATGTGCGTCTATCCGGACCCCGAGCAGATCTCGCTGTCAGGCTCTCACTTATCTGGCAGGGCTGGATGTCACTCGTTGGAATTGACTCCGGCTCCCCCACTGACCGGTAGGGCAGGTCTTGATGAGCAAAGCGATGTTAGAAGCTGGGGGACCAGATATCCAAATGACCGACGAAGGTGTCATAAAATTAACGAAATGGGTCCAACGTAATCGCCCAGAACACAGGATAACGACCAAGGGGACGAGGTCCCAGGCCGCGTCGAATGAGGTTCAGCTCGCACGGAGCTCGGCGGCCCAGGTGCGAGCCGAGTTGACTCGCCTCTCCTTGTAAGCGGGCAGGCGGCACATAGGACCTGGGCTAGGGAGGTTGCTTGCCTCCCGCGGGTCAGCTAACTATACCTTCGGCGCTCCCTACATAAAGTCCTTAGGGGATGCGCGATCTCGCCGTCAGGGCATGGGAGAAGGAACTGCGAGTGGAAGAATTAAGACAACCCGTGAGAACAAAAAGAAAGAAAACTCGCACTACACAGAATCCATAACAAGCGACAGTAATATACATACACACGAAAAGGCGAATACAGAGCAGTTCACTAATGAGCAGAAATAAAAATCGGGACTCAGCCTGTGTTTACATCATAACAGGGAAAAATATGCAGGAGAGGCGATGCACAGGAATGAAGGCAGCGCGAGCTCTCAAGTGACAAGTCCTAGAGACGCTAGTAGGACTTGTCTCCCAGAAATAGCACTGGAAGGAACAGCGCTGGTACCACGTCGCTTACTGAGAGACCCTCGCCCTCGCTCTTGATTAGGTCGCCTCGCCGTAGCATCTGAAGGGTGTACTTGGCCACGCTGGCGCCGTTCTTCTGCATCATTTCTTCTAGTTCATGCTCGGTGTAGTACGCGAGCTGGCAGGCGCTGCTTGATGACGGCGGGACATCCACCGCGGCCTCCAGCTCTTTTACCCGCGCCCGCAACATTTCCCTCTCTTTCTTTAGAGCGGCGATGGCAGCATCAGCTGCATCCGCCGTCTCCCTCTATCGCTCCGCCTCCGCCTGGGCGAGGCGGCGAGCCTCCTCCTTCTCATCCGCTAGCCTCTTGACCGAGGTGGCATTCCTCTCCAACTAAGTACAGCGCCGGCCGACCATGTGGGCCAGCTCCAGGCCGTGGAGCTGAGCCCGCGCGCTTTCATGCACCAGCACCCGCATCGCCTCCTCGTCATAAATGGTGGCATCCTCCCGCGACTAGATGGAAAACGAGAAGTTGTAAGCCTCCTCGCTGATGGTCTCTTGCTTCAACCAGCTCGGAAGTAGGGTGAAGATCTCCGCCAGATTTGACTCCTTGTCCCATAACAGGAGCGGGAAGCCGAGCTCGTCCAGGCACTTTTCGCCATAGCCGAAGTTGCGGTGCCCTCTCGACACCGGATTCATGGTGGTTCGTGCCTCTTCCCATGGCCCGGAGGTGTCAGCCGCCTCGCTGTGGGCGCCGCTGGCCGGAATGATAGCGGGGGCGGGATCCTCGGCCGGTTGGATCGCTGGGGCTTTGCCTTTCATCTAGCCCGCGGTGGGCGCCTCGCCCGCAGATTTCGCCTTCTTGGGGGTGGAGGTGGAGATTGTACGTGTCTTGGCTGCTTCTGGACGGCAGACGCCCAGATCTCGCATCGAGCGGCGTCTGTGGCTTGAGAGCGGGCGAGCCCGCTGGGGGCGACCCGGGCACTCTCTTATGGGGGGTTGCAGGGGAATGTCCCGCTCGCCTGCGAGAAAAGAAGTTGAAGTGAGAAAAGAAAATAGTGAAGTAAAAGGAGAAGAGCGAGTAGCTTACCTCCCCCAAGCGGGACGGCGGCGAGGTTGTCCAGGTTCCGGCACAGGTACGCGACCTCGAAGTTCTTCCCGGCGAAGAACCCACATAGATCCTCTTCATGGCCCACAGGATAGGAGGGCAGTAGCTCGCCTCGCTGAGTTGAACCGACGAGAAGGGGATGTTGCCGAAGTCCCCCTTGACAAACATGAACTTCTTGAGCCAGTTGTGGCTCTTGTTAATAGTCATGCGAACCTTGACGTGGGCGCTGGAAAAATAGGCGGTTTCGTCCTTATTCGCGCGGAAAGAGAACAACTTGCGGAATACCACGAGGCTGAACTCAACCTGCTCCTCCTGCAAGAAGTAGGTGAATCCTATCATGACAGCCACGGAATTTAGGGTCATTTGGCCGAGAACGACCCCGAAATACTTCAGAATCTGGCAAACCTCCGACCATAGAGGAAGTCAGAAGCCCGCATCAAAGTGCGCCAAGGGAATGGCGAGTTCCCCTCCGGAGAGGTCGTTTATCTTCTATGGATCCCCATACCGCCTCGCCACAAAACCGGGCGGGATGTGGTCGCCGATGGCGCCAAAGAACTCACTCTCAAAAATGACGGTGGGGGGAAAGTCATGATCGGCGAAGGTCCAAGCAGACTTGCCTCGCCCGTCTGCATTGCCGCTGCTGCTACACATTTCGCAGAAAGCTCGCTAGGCGGGTGAGGAAGTCCTCGCTGGAGGCAGGTGAGTCGGGGTTCACAAAGAGCAGGAGAGGAGAAAATCTTAAATGCGGTGGATAAGTGTAACGCCCTAAAGCCCAGAAGAGCGGCGGGAAGCATTTTGAGCCAAGTTTGGAATTTGGCAGGGGGCACACGGCCTGGGACACGGGCGTATCCCAGGGCGTGTCGTGTTTGGGTCGATGATTTGGCCGAGAGGTCGATGAATTCTGGAGTCAACGATCGTCGAGCAGCGAACACGGCCTGAGATACGGGCGTGTCGAGCTCGTGTCGACGATCTGCCCTGGAAGTTGACATTTTTGCTCGACAAAGTATCGAGACAGGGAACACGGCCTCGGACACGTGCGTGTCCAAGGCCGTGTCGGGTGATTGACGAATTGTACTCGATAAAGTGTCGAGACAGTGAACACGGCCAGGAGCCCAGGAATGTTCGGGTACGACACGGGCGTGTCAGATAGGAAACGGGCGTGTCCAAGACCCGTGTGAGTCTCGGGTTGGTGTTGGTCCTGTGTTGATGGAGGAATACGCCCGGGAACACGGGCGTGTACTGGTTGACACGGGCGTGTCAGGTCGAACACGGGTGTGTCGGGTGCCAGTGTGTTTTTCGAGACGCGTCGATTTCGACGGCGAATGGGGGACATGGCCCTGGACACGGGCGTGTCGCAGGCCGTATTCGGCCCAGGTTTTGCATTTCAGCTACGGATTGTGGCCGTTCGTTTCCTTATTTTGGGATCTAACGGCTGGGGGTTGTTCCTACTGGGATATACCCGGGAATAGGGTTTCAAATCCCTCACTTCTTTCACTTAAGTCTCTTTCTAAAGTCTAGAGAGAGGGGAGAGCAAGGAAAAAGAAAGGAAGCTAAATCCGGTTGTCGGCGGAGCTTCAAGGCTCCAAATCGCGAGTCGACTTCGGATCTACGGAGGCAAGGAGATTGCGATGCTTTTCATCTGCATAGATTTCCATGGTGTCAAAGAAAAATGCTAGGGTAACGATTCTCTACTTGAGCATGTGAAGCTCTCTTTTCCTTTGCATAGGAAGCCCGCTCTCGCGAGTTTGCGGTGAGTTGAGGCGTTCCTTCGGGTAGATATGAATAGTCCCCGTTGTGTATATGTGGAGTCCGTAATCGAGAACGGATATAGGCATGATGTGTGAATCATACCCGGACAAGTTGGTTTGGATCGGTGATGTTGCATTGCATAAATGGCTGGAGAAGACTCCGTGTCATTGGTTATTTTTCCGGTTTTCTACGCGGTAGATTGCAGCAGGAAGCCTTGGGGATTAACTCCACGGTGCACCCGGAAAACTAGGCAGATGCGTGATTCTGCCAACATGGTGGCCTAGGAGCCAACTTGAACATAACTGGGTTATGTGAAGTGTATAATGGAAACGAGACTCGGAGAAGTTTGACCCGGGCATATGGCTTAAATTGTCGTTGCGATGTGAGCACGGGTTAGACGGAACCGTACCCGTTCTATGTCGTTCAGTTGGAGTCGTTGGCATAGATGAGGGTTTTAGGCGGTCTATGGCTTAAAATGACGTGACCAATGCCGAAAAGACAAAATGCTCACAGGTTTTGGCTCTCCTTGTGGCGGTGATGAGACCGAGGCGTCTATGGCTTGAACTAACGTGACATTGACCGGTTCATCGAGAATGTGCCCTAAGTGCACGGGGTGTGTGGCCGTGAGTGCCTATGCCTATGTTGTTGTGTGATTACACTATACTACTGGATTATGCTAACAAAGTGCAGGGAAGGAGCATCGCCGCCCCGAGTTGGGGGCGGGATCGTTATAATTTGGTCAGCATAGCTGACCATTGCCTTTGTTTGCCACCGTGCGGTGGATTGTTGCTTGCAGGTGCTGCGGAGCCTAGTGCTAAATAGCGGGCTAAAGCCCAAGTTGCTGAGCCGGCCCTCGAATGCCTAATTTTGAGTGTTTTTTGTTATTCATGTATGGCCGGCATGCGTCCGAAGTTTGGAAAACATTTATATTCAAGCAAACTATTGTAAGGCCTTAAGGCCAGTACTTGTGTCTTTGTACTTTCATCCATGTTGGCTTTTTAGTGGACATTCATGCTTGTAGCTGGGTTCTTTTATTTGTAACTATTAAAATTGCTTCCGCTAGAATGACTCTGTGTAGGACATTGGATATTGGTTGGATGGTTTCCATTGAGTAACCACCCGGTCTGTTTGTGGTATATGGCGTCGGGCCCCGGCCGGACCTACTGTTATATGCTACGCGACGGATAGGGGTGTCACAACCCGCATTTTCTCCGAATTCAAGAAGTATCAGAGTATGAGAAAACAAGCGTCGTGACGCCACGTCGAGCAGGGGATATCTGTCGACGCTCAGGCGAACACCATCTAACTAGACTATGAAAATCTCATAAGTTTAATGATTAGAAAATCAGATATAATTTTAAGGGTCATATCCCTCGGCTCGGTGGATCATCTAGTTCATAGTATAAAAACTATACTTATACGCAGCTGAAAATACTTTAATTATTCTTGACATCCTATGAGAGTGCATAAGTGTCCCCCGAGGTCCACTCATACTATGCAAGACTCTAGATTTATTTTATATTATAAGTGGGAAAATGATCTTTTTACGTTGCTTAGAAAGTAGTGTATAAGTTTTACAAACATGCTGATCACGAGATATACTTATAATAGTGTTTTAGGTTTAAAAGTATATTATCTCCAACAAGGTAGCAGTAAAAGAAACATATCTAGTATCATAAGGTAAAACTACCAGTGGGCGCCAACAAACTGACACGAACCCACTAGCAAGTATGTATGTCTATAAGAAAATAGAAAAACTACCTCACAACAGCAAGAGAAAGATCCCTACAACTCAATGGATCACCAGCAACACCACAGCAAATCTAGCCGCCTATCCGGCTACTAATCAGAACCTGAGGCATTCAGAAAAGAATACCTCAGCAAGTAAAACAAGAAAATCTAAATTAGGGCATTAAATCAAAATGGAACAAGAGAGTAAATAAATAAGACAGTAAAAGCAAACACTGTCCAAGGTAAGCAAAAGTACACCAAGTACCAAGTAACCACACCAAGTCCTGCTCAAATCCTGCAGAGGCTACAAGGCAAATGACAAGAAAAACATGCCAAAATATGTTGCATTCAACCAAGAAAAACACCTAACAATCCTAATTTGTGAGTAATGGCAGTAGTAAAACATCATGGACCTAAGTTGGTGACCAAAAATAGTCCCCCAAACAAAATAGTTCCAACAAAAAAAACTCACTGTGTCAGCACAAAACCACCACAAACCTAGCCCGTACCTGGGATTAAAAGGGTGACGGCCACAGCAATACCCAGCACGTACCTGGGACTAAAAAATGGCGGCCACGGCTCGCACACAAAGCATCCCGCTCCTTTAGAGCGTCAAAAAACCACTACCTGCCATAACCCATGATTCGGCCCTCAAAACAAAGGAAGAACGAAAGGCCGACAAGGCATCCCCCCTAGGAGATAATCACTCGGGAAGAAGAGAAACCGAAAAGGAATAAATCCCAACTTACAGGAATCATCGATCTCCAGCCACAGGAAATCGCCGAACTCCGTTCGACGATTTTTCTTTCGTCGAACACAGGCACAGGAAAAATCATCGAACGCCGTTCGACGATTTTTCTTTCTTCGATCACAGGTCAAGGGAAAAATCGTTGAACGTCGTTCGACGATTTTCCTTTCGTCGAACCCAGGTCACGGGAAAAATCGTCAAACGCCATTCGATGATTTTGCGTTAACCGCAGGCCACAGGAAAACGTCGAACTCCGTTCGACGATTTTATGTTAAACACCGGACACAGAAAATCGTCGAACTCAGTTCGACGATCCTCGTCGAACTCAGCACGACTATCCTCGCCGAACTCAGGCAACCGAAGATCGTCGATCTCAGTTCGACGATCATCGTCGAACTCAGGTGGACGATCTTCGTCGATCTCAAGCAACCAGAGATCGTCGATCTCAGTTCGACGATCTTCGTCGAACTCAGGTCGACGATCTTCGCAGAACTGGCTGCGTTAAGTACACCGCAATCCCGAACAACCACCTTCATTTCCGACCAATCCTCTTAGCCTAATTCGATCCTATTACTCGCAAAGTAAGTATGAAAACCCACTGCTACTAGTTCTAGGGCTGATAGGCTAATTGCTACCCAAACCGAGGTTAATAGGGAACAATTTGATAAAAACAAACAAGACTACAGCAACCCGGCCGGAAATTTGAGTTTCAGAACTTGAGATAATGCAAAAAAGGAAACATGAAGGAGCATTTATGGTTTAAGATCCACATGACTTTGACGGAAAAAAAACAGAGCAACATAAGCAAATCTCGGGAAATCATGAATTATTACAGCCAATATGGCCATGAAAAGGAGAGGAAAAACTTGGCAAAGGTAGGAGCACCACTTGCCTCAAATTCCAGCGATTTATCTTGCACAGCCCTTCCTCTCTCTCTCTCTCTCTCTCTCTCTCTCTCTCTCTCTCTCTCTCTCTCGGCTCCAGCCGCAACAGCACCTAACAGGATTCTAAAGTTTTAATGGCGGAGAAGGATCAAACCAGAAATTCCGAGACACCTAGAAACACCATGAAAATTGAATCTCTTACCGTAGGAATGAAGGTCTAGGCAAGAGTAATCCAAATCCGCTTTCGGAATCGAATTCCGTCCACTAACGCTCCCATAATCGGCGTCTGAAGGGTAGCTGGGTTGGCAGTTTTTCTTGCTCTTGAACAGGCGACGGTTATACTCTCACGAAAGGAGACGATGAAAAGTCTGGATTTTGTCTTGAGACTATATATATATGCATGGACACGCCTTATCAGCCCTAACAGACACCTAAAAGCCATTGGATTCCTTCAAGCTTTATTAATTAATTATTTGCATCCATTATTATTAACACACTCAGAACGACGCGAAAACCAAACCATCTCGGAATCCGACGAATTTCACACCGTAGCTAATTACATATGCTACGAACGCAATGGCGAAGTTGAAATCAACTTTCGACAAACAAAACTCGGGTTATCACTACTCGAAGCCAAAACACAAGCATCCCCGAGAAGCCTCACCGGTCACCAACACAGACCCGGCTTGCTAGGGGATCTTGCCAAAAAGGCTGCCAACAACCACACAAGGAACCTAAAGAACTAAAACTACGCTCTAACAAACGGCACATGCCAGAAACGCGTCAACATAATGCCCAACGAGAATTAAATAATCGCAGAAAAATCGGGGGTGTTACAGTCACTCCCCTAAAAGAAAGTTTCGTCCCGAAACTTTACGTACACAACTTCTACTATAGAAGGAAAGTAACAAAACAAGAGCTACTAGAAAGAAACGTACCAATCAAATGAATGGAACAGATGAGGGTGAGCCTCCCTCATAGCCGACTCCAGCTCCCATGTCGCGCTTTCCAAATCCTGATTCTTCCATAGAACTTTCACCATCGGGATAGACTTCGTCCGCAGCACCCAATCTTGAGTATCCAAGACCGGCACCTCAACATATGAAAGATTAGGCTCCAACTGGGGCACAACGTACAAGACTTGCCCACTACTTCACACACACTTCCGTAATTGGCTTACATGAAACACATTATGAATACCTGGAAAATTTGCTGGCAAATCCAATCTATATGCTGACACGCCAATACGTTCAACAATCTTAAACGGACCCACATACCTCGGATCCAATTTTCGGTTCTTACCGAACCTCTTAACACCAACCATTAGGGAAACCTTAAGAAACACAAGGTCCCCTACAGAAAATTCCAAGTCAGACCTACGCCGGTTGGCGTTCTTCTCATATCTCTCTTGAGCAATACGAAGCTTTTCTCGAATATGCCTCACTACGACTTCCATTTCCTCGAGCGCATCCGAACCGAGCACATGCATCTTACCGACCTCAGTCCAAAACAAGGGAGTTCTGCAGCGCCTCCCATACAAGGCTTCAAACGGAGCCATTTGCAAGCTCTCCTGGTAACTATTATTGTATGTGAATTCCATAAGCCACAAACGCTCATCTCACGCTCCTCCGTGGTCCAAGATGTAGCACCTGATCATATCCTCAACTATCTGGTTAACTCGCTCAGTCTGACCATTGGTCTGCGGGTGGTAAGCTGTAGAATACCTCAAATCTGTACCCAAACCCTCTTGCAGACTCCTCCATAAGCGAGATGTAAAATGGGAGTCTCGATCCGAAATGATGCTAACTGGTAAACCGTGTAAACGGATGACTTCATTCAGATACAGCTCTGCTATCTTTTTCATCGGATAGTCAATCTTGTACGGCACAAAGTGAGCACACTTTGTCAGTCTGTACATTATAACCCAGACAGAATCAAATCCCCTTGGAGATCTCGGTAAGCCCGTAATGAAGTCCATTGAAATAATTTCCCACTTCCAAGTAGGGATCTCCAACGGAGTCAACTTGCCACCAGGCCTTCCATGATCGGCCTTCACTCGCTTGCAAGTGTGGCACTCGGCAACAAATCGGGCTAAATCACCCTTCATCCCATACCACCAGGCAATCTGCTTCAATTCATGATACATCTTTGTAGATCATGGATCGTAGGCAACACTGCATCCATGAGCCTCTCTGCAAATCATAACTCTGATGTCACGAACAGCAGGGACGCAAAACCTACCGTGGTACTTCAAAGTACCCGCTTCATCGATAGAGAAATCCGGCAACTCCCCTCTTTCAATCCTGAGGTATAAGTGCAGAAGATCCGGATCATCCTTCTGGTGCAACCTGGTAAGTGCAATCCAAGACGGCTCTGCCACTGCCAAACTGCTCTGCATGTCACAGCATCCCACGGAAATATCCATCAGGAGGAACTCTTCCACTAAACGATTGGCGGTGAGATTAAAGATTTTCCCAGTCTTCTGGCTCAGGGCATCAGCCACCACATTGGCCTTGCCCGGATCATACTGTATATCCACATCATAATCGGCAACATACTCTAGCCACCGCCGCTAGCGTAGATTTAACTCCTTCTGTGTGAACACGTACTTTAGACTTTTATGATCGGTGTAGATCTTGCACTGAGCACCATAAAGTAAAAGTCTCCACAACTTCAGGGAAAAGATCACTGTTGCGAACTCAAGATCATGCGTGGGGTAGTTCCTCTCATGAGTCTTCAATTGCCTCGACCCATACGCAATCACCTTCCCTTCTTGCATCAACACACCTATGAGCCCAACATGCGAGGTGATGAGTACGATTATGATAGGCTTTTTACTATCATAATTGTAATCATGTCTACTATTTCCTACCCCTTTTTGTGTTGATTTCATGATAATAGTAAAGAAATTGTCGTATCATAGATAGAAGAGCATATTTAGAAGTCTTTGGCAGTTCTTGTAATAAACTATTTACTGAGTCTATCATTTTTTCTATTGCAGGTAATGCCAACCAATGAACCTAAAAGTCTCGGAGCAAACAGAGGAGTTCACGGAGTCAACATGGCTGATGACAGGACGAAAATTTGGTGCACACGGCCAGACACACGGCCGTGTGCCTACCCGTGTCCTAGGCACCTGGAGCTGAAGAATTTGGGCGCAGACGATGGAATCTCACACGGGTATGGCACACGCCCGTGTGCATACCCGTGTCATCTTTGCACACGACTGCCGACCAACCCGTGTCTGAGGAACACGGCCGAACATGTAACGCCCCGAAACTCAAAGGAGCAAAGGGGGATGTTTTGGGCCAGTTTGGGTTCTAGCATCAGGCACACGGCCTGGGACACGGGCGTGTCCCAGGGCGTGTCAAGCGTGTGTCGACACTTAGCCGCGAAGTCGTCGTGTTTTACCCGACGATTCGTCGAGAGTAGGCACACGGCCTGCGACACGGGCGTGTCGCAGGGCGTGTCGACCCGTGTCGACACTTAGCCGTGAAGTCATCGAGTTATACTCGACGATTCGTCGAGAATGGGCACACGGCCTGCGATACGGGCGTGTCGCAGGGCGTATCGACCCGTGTCGATGATCGTCCCGGGGAGTCGTTGAGATTCACTCGACGATCGTCGAGACAAGGAACACGGCCTAGGACACGGGCGTGTCCAAGGCCGTGTCATCAAGTCGTCGTTCTTCCCTCGACGAAATGTCCCGTGTACACGGCCTGGGGTCCAGGCGTGTCAATGTGACACGGGCAAGGACACGGGCGTGTCCTAGAACCCGTGCAGTGCTCGGGTTGAAAATGGGGGAAAATCATGGGGTACACGGTCGGCTACACGGCCGTGTCACGTGGAACACGGGCGTGTCAGCTCGAACACGGGCGTGTTCGATACCCGTGTGAGGTTCCAGGAGATTCGATTTTGACGGCGAATGCGGCACACGGCCCTGGACACGGGCATGTGCCAGGCCGTGTTCGGTCCAGATTGGGCATTTCAGCCCCGAATCAAAGCCGTTCGTTTCCTTAAGTTGAGATCCAACGGCTGGGGGTTATTCCTGAGAGGATATACCCGTGAGTTGACTTGGAAAACCTCACTTTTCTTCACTTGTTCTCTTTCTAAATCCTTGGAGAGAGGAGAGCTAAGGCAAGAAGAAGAAGAGCTAGATCCGCCATTGGAGGAGCTTCGGAGCTCCGAATCGCAAGCCGACTCCGGATCCACGGAGGCAACGCAAGTGCGGTGATTTCCATCCGATTACTTTTCAATGGCGCCAAAGAGGAAGTCAAGGGTAACGATCCTCATCTTGAGCATGAGTCGCTCTATTTCTTAGCATAGGAAGCCCGCTCTCGCGAGTTTGCGGAGAGTTGGAGGCGTTCCTTCGGGTAGATATGTAAAGTCCCCATCGTTTAGAGTCCGTATGCGAGAACGGACGTAGGCATGATGTGTGAAGCCTACCCGGACATGTTGGTCTGGATCGGTGATGTTGCATTGCATAAGGCCGGAGAAGACTCCGTGCTATTGGTTGTTTTTCGGGTTTTCTACGCGGTAGATTGCAGCAGGGAGCCTTGGGGACTAACCCAAAGGTGCACCCGGAAAACTGGGTGGATACGAGATCTTGCCAACTTGGTGGCCTGAGAGCCAACTTGAACATAACGGGGTTATGTGACTTGCGGTAGAATGGGACTCGGCGAAAGTTTGACCCGCGCAAATGGCTTAAATTGTCGTTGCGATGTGAGTACGGGTTAGATGGAACCATACCCGCTCTATGTCGTTCGGGTTAGAGAGACCTAAGGTTACGTGGCACTCGTCGTTGGCATAGATGAGGGTCTTCGGCGGTCAATGGCTTAAACTGTCGTGACCTAGGCCAGGAAGACAAATTGCTCATAGGTTTGTCCATCTAAGTGGCGGTGGTGAGTCCGGAATGTTAATGGCTTTAATTGACGTGACATCGACCAGTTCACCGAGAATGTGCCCTGAGTGCACGGGGCGTGTGGCCGTGCGAGCCAACGCCTGTGATGAAATGGCTATGGTTATATAAATTGCTCGCTTATGCTAATGAAATGCATGGAAGGAGCATCGCCGCCCCGAGTTGGGGGCGGGATCGCTATAATTTGGTCAGTATTGCTGACAGTTGCCTTGTTTTGCCACCGTGCGGTGGTTTGTTTCTTGCAGGTGCAGCTGGACCAAGCGGTCAATAGCGGGCTAAAGCCCTTTTTGCGAAGCTGGCCCTCGAAGGCCCAAGTAGAAGTGTTTACTGCTTTGTTCATGTATGACCGGCCTGCGTGCCGTGGTTTGTAAATCATGTAATTTTCAAGTGAAACACTTTGTAAGGCCTTAAGGCCGGTTTTGGGTATTTTTGTATAACATTCCTTTTGGTATTAGTGGACATTCATGCTCCTATGCTGGGTTCTTGTTTACAACTCTTATAAACTGCTTCCGCTAGAATGCTCTGTGTAGGACGTTGAGATTGGTTGGATGGTTTCCATACGTAACCACCCGGTCTGTCTGTGGTAGATGGCGTCGGGCCCCGGCCGGACCTACTGCTATATGCCATGCGACGGATAGGGGGTGTTACAATTTGGTATCAAAGCCAGGTTTTGGTCGGGCTTAAACTGAATTCGTGGGCGAATTCTTTTTAAGGGGTGGTGAGCCCATTGCGTGCGTCATCATTATAATGGTAAAAGAACCCATGAATGTCCACTTAGGAATGAAAATACTCGTGTTTGAGGAACCTGCGTGTTCCTATAATTGCTGTTTGCAATACAATTTGGTCGCTTAACGGTGTTTTGTACCACTATAGGTGACCAGAAGTGGTGTTGGGCCGTCAGAACGCCGAGTTTCTGAGGCTAGTAGTGCACCGGAGGTTGCTCCTGCAACACCTTTGTCGGCTGAAAATATACGATTGGTGGCTGAAGCGGTGTTGGCCGTGATTAATGCGCAGCCTGGAAGGCAAGCGCAGCAGCCCGCTCCTGTGATGGAGCAAGAACCTCTGCAAGAGGCTGAGCCGAGGAGGGTGTAGCAAGTGGTTGTAGAACCAATAGTGCCAAGGAGGGCAACTGAGAGGTAGCTAAAGCATGTAATGAGCTTTAACCCTCCGTTATTCTCGGGGTTGGGAACCCCATCTCAGGCTGAAGACTGGCTCTCTAGGGTGAAGAGAGTCATGACGGCGACGGAGACGGAGGAGTGGCAAATGACCACCATCGCTACGTTCCTGCTGGACGGTGAAGCGAGGATGTGGTGGGAAGGATTGGAGCTGCATCATTTGAGAGGTAGACAACTGATAGACGTTCCGATGGAAGAGTTCTCGGGATTGTTCTTAGCAAGATACCTCCCTTCTACTCAGAGGATTTCAATGGAGAATGAGTTCCTAAAGTTGGTGCAGGGTGAGAGGAGCGTGGATGAATATCTCCACGAGTTTACGCGGTTGAGTCGTTATGCTAGCTCCACCATCATGGATGAGGAGCGCAAGACTAATCGATTCTACGAAGGCTTGAGAGACGAGTTGAGGTTGCTACTCTCGGGGCCGATGACGCAGGGTTTCTTAACCTTGGTCAATACTGCCCGGTCCTTGGAGAAGGACATGAAGAGCGTGCAAGCGAAGAAAAGCTTGGGTGAAAAGAAATCTGAGTTCAGGGTGCCGACTACTTCAAAGTCCGGCTATCGGAGGGCTTTCAAGAAGCATAGGACTTCGGGTCCAGCTCCTTCTGGTGCTTCTGGGGCGACTACGAGTCGGACCACGGGCGCGTGTTTTACATGCGACAAGACGGGGCACTTTGCCCGTGATTGTTGGAGCGGACGTCCTAAGTCCGAGAGGAAGCCGGGAGCTACTTATGAAGAGAAGGGAAAGGCGGTGGAGTCGACCGCATCCCATTATGTTCCGGCTCAACCAAGGGTCTACAATCTTGGCCAACAGGAGGCCATTAAACAAGCTGATGTGGTGACAGGTACGGTTTAATTATAGCAAGTCAATTTCTTTAAATGCTTGTTATGCGCATGTTACCTTACCACTACTTGTTTAGGATTTGTATTGATTTGTGAAAATCCGGCACAAGCACTCTTCGATACAGGAGCTTCACACTCCTTCTTGTCCGAAGGATTTATATCACGCATCGGAGTCCCTTCTTCGATGGCGAAGGATAGGTTGGATGTGTTGTTGCCCAATGGGTGTTCGATGCGAGCGGATAGGATCTGCGATGTTAAGATTCGTATTGGGGAGCAGGAGTTCGACCTGCGGGCGTCTTTACTTCCGTTAGTGGAGTTCGACGTCATATTTGGCATGGACTGGCTCTCGGAGCAGCAGGCACATATAGATTGCGGTAGCAAGGAAGTCAAGCTGGGAGCGAGTCGTGAGACGACTTTTACGGGCTTAAAGGGGTCGAGCAAGACATTGATGTCTGCTCTTCAGGTGGTGAAGGCGGTTCGTGCTGGTGCAGAACTGTTCTTTACACTAGTGGAGGTTGCAAAGCCAAAGCCCGCATTGGATTGTATTTCAGTGGTATCGGAATACCCTGATGTGTTCCCCGCAGATCTTCCTGGAGCCCCGCCTCAGCGGGAGATAGATTTTACGATCGAGCTAGTGCCATGTGCAAAGCCTGTGTCATGATCTCCGTATCGGCTAGCGCCTAAGGAAATGGCGGAGCTGAAAGTTCAACTGCAAGAGTTGTTGGAGCAAGGGTATGTGCGCCCGAGTTCTTCGCCTTGGAGCGCACCGGTCCTCTTTGTTAAGAAGAAGGACGGAAGCTTGAGGCTATGTATTGATTATCGGGAGCTAAACAAGCTGACGGAGAAGAACAAGTACCCGATCCCTAGGATTGATGATCTCTTTGATCAGTTAGTCGGGTCGACGGTGTACTCGAAGTTAGATCTCAAGGCTGGGTACTATCAGCTGCGGATAAGGGAGAGTGATATCCCGAAGACAGCGTTTAGTACGAGATACGGGCATTGTGAGTTTACGGTCATGCCGTTTGGGCTGACTAATGCGCCGTCAGTATTCATGGATTTGATGAACAGGACGTTCAGGGAGTACTTGGACCATTTTGTGATCGTCTTCATCGATGATATTTTGGTGTACTCTCAAAGTGAGGAAGATCACTTCAAGCATCTTCATTTGGTGTTGGAGATGCTAAGGAGAAATCAGTTGTATGCCAAGTTCTCGAAGTGCGAGTTTTGGCTATCCTCAGTGGCGTTCCTCGGGCATATAGTGAGTGGAGAGGGTATTGCGGTGGATCCGGCGAAGATTGTTGCGATACGGGAGTGGCCTGAGCTTGCTACGGTAGCAGAAGTCCGGAGCTTTTTGGGGCTTGCCGGCTATTATAGGCGCTTCGTAGAGAACTTCTCGCGGATAGCGTTACCTCTCACTACTTTGACGAGGAAGGAGCATAAGTTCGTTTGGACGCCGGAGTGCGCGCGAGCTTTTGAGGAACTAAAGTGTCGGTTGACCACGGCGCCTGTGCTGAGTTCGCCATGTGGAACCGAAGGCTATGAGATATATAGCGATGCTTCGGGCAGCGGTTTGGGTTGCGTGCTACTGCAGCACAGAAGCGTGATAGCTTATGGCTCGAGACAGCTAAAAGTGCACGAGAGGAATTATCCGGTACATGACTTGGAGTTAGCGTCCGTGATTTTTGCCTTGAAGCTGTGGAGACACTATTTGTACGGTGTGAAGATTGATATCTACACCGATCACATGATCCTAAAGTACCTGATAGATCAGAAGGATCTGAATATGCGGCAGCGTAGATGGATGGAGTTCCTGGGGGACTATACATTCAAGATCCACTACGTTCCTGGCAAAGGGAATGCGGTTGCGGACGCGTTGAGTCACCGAGGCCCAGCTCAAGCCAATTGGCTATCGGTGCATGATGAGCGGTTGGTGTGGGAGTTGGAGGCATTGGAGATTGTTTGTGTGGATAGACAATCAAGTGCTGAAGCAGTTCTGAATTGGACTGAAGTCCAATATGACCTGGCTGATCGGATTCGGCAGGCTTTGGATATGGATGCTCATATGAAGCAGTCCATGATAGAGGCTCTGGATGGGTCAAATTCCCAATTCGTCGTGGAGGATGGATTGCTTTGGAAAGACGGTCGTTTGTGTGTCCCAAGTGTGGGCAATTTACGGGTGGAGTTGTTGTACGAGGCGCACCATACCAAGTACTCAATTCACCCGGGGAGCACGAAGATGTACCGTGATATAAAGAAACTATTTTGGTGGCCGGGTTTGAAAAAGGATGTGGCGCTATACGTAGCGAAGTGCCAAACCTGCGCCTTGGTAAAGGCGGAGTGCCAAAAGCCGGGAGGATTTCTTAAGTCCTTGCCTATTCCGGAGTGGAAATTTGACGACATCTCTATGGACTTTGTGCACGGTTTGCCAAGGTCGCAAAAGGGGAACGACGCCATTTGGGTGGTTGTTGATCGATTAACGAAGGTGTCGCATTTTATTCCGCATAGGAAGGACGATCCGGTGGAGAAGCTGGCAAAGCTTTATGTGGATAATATAGTACGGCTTCATGGTGTGCCCCGCAGCATCGTGAGTGACCGAGATGGGCGGTTCACGTCCAATGATTGGAGGCTGGTGCAGCAAATGTTGGGAACTAAGTTGAAGTTCAGCACAGCCTTCCATCCGCAAACGGATGGGCAGACCGAGAGGGTCAATAGAACCATGGAAGACATGCTTCGCATGTGTGTCTTGGATTTCGGAAAGCAATGGGAAGACCACCTTTATTTGGTGGAGTTCGCATACAACAACAGCTATCAAGCAAGTATTCAGATGGCGCCTTTCGAGGCCCTATATGGTAGAAGATGTCACACGCTGTTGTCTTGGATAGAAACGGGTGAGTCAAAGTTGTATAAGCGATCGGAAGTAGAGGGTGCTAATTCTTTGGTGAGAACCATTTGGGAGAGGTTGCTTATTACTCAGGACCTGCAAGCAAAGTACTATAATGCCAAACACAGGAACGTGGAGTTCGCTGTGGGCGATTATGTATACTTAAAGATCAAGCCGTTCAAGGGTGTCTAGCGGGTGCGGCGATTGAAAAAGCTAAGCCCGAGGTACCTTGGATCGTTTGAGGTTCTGGAGCGAGTTGGCGAAGCAGCCTATAGGTTGAAGCTTTCAGTGGAGCTAAGTGGTTTACATGATGTATTCCACATTTCGGTACTTCGGAAGGCGGTGCAAGAGCCTACGCAAGTGATCGCGGTTGATCAAGTTCCGGTGGATAGTGGGCTAACGACAAAGGTCAAGCCCGTGCGGATTGAGGACTCGGAGGTCAAGCGGCTACGCAATAAAGAGATCAGGATGGTCAAGGTCCGGTGGGATAATTGCGGTCGTGAGGAGCTCTCTTGGGAGCGAGAGCAGACTATGCTTGACGAGTATCCGGAGTTGTTCCGCTCAGGTACAAATTTTGGTTTTGTATGTCTTTCCTTTATGTAATTTCGTGGGCAAAATTCTTTTAAGAGGGGGAGAGTTGTAACGCCCCGAAACTCAAAGGAGCAAAGGGGGACGTTTTAGGCCAGTTTGGGTTCTGGCAGCAGGCACACGTCCTGGGACACGGGCGTGTCCCAGGGCGTGTCAAGCGTGTGTCGACACTTAGCCGCGAAGTCGTCGTGTTTTACTCGAAGATTCGTCGAGAGTGGGCACACGGCCTGCGACACGGGCGTGTCGCAGGGCGTGTCGACCCGTGTCGACACTTAGCCGTGAAGTCGTCGAGTTATACTCTACGATTCGTCGAGAATGGGCACACGGCCTGCGACACGGGCGTGTCGCAGGGCATGTCGACCCGTGTCGACGATCGTCCCGGGGAGTCGTCGAGATTCACTCGACGATCGTCGAGACAAGGAACACGGCCTAGGACACGGGCGTGTCCAAGGCCGTGTCATCAAGTCGTCGTTCTTCCCTCGACGAAATGTCCCGTGTACACGGCCTGGGGTCCAGGCGTGTCAATGTGACACGGGCAAGGATACGGGCGTGTCCTAGAACCCGTGCAGTGCTCGGGTTAAAATGGGGGAAAATCATGGGGTACACGGCCGGCTACACGGCCGTGTCACGTGGAACACGGGCGTGTCAGCTCGAACACGGGCGTGTTCGATACCCGTGTGAGGTTCCAGGAGATTCGATTTTGACGGCGAATGCGGCACACGGCCCTGGACACGGGCGTGTGTCAGGCCGTGTTCGGTCCAGATTGGGCATTTCAGCCCCGAATCAAAGCCATTCGTTTCCTTAGGTTGAGATGCAATGGCTGGGGGTTGTTCCTGAGAGGATATACCCGTGAGTTGACTTGGAAAACCTCACTTTTCTTCACTTGTTCTCTTTCTAAATCCTTGGAGAGAGGAGAGCTAAGGCAAGAAGAAGAAGAGCTAGATCCGCCATTGGAGGAGCTTCGGAGCTCCGAATCGCAAGCCGACTCCGGATCCACGGAGGCAACGCAAGTGCGGTGATTTCCATCCGATTACTTTTCAATGGCGCCAAAGAGGAACTCAAGGGTAACGATCCTCATCTTGAGCATGAGTTGCTCTCTTTCTTAGCATAGGAAGCCCGCTCTCGCGAGTTTGCGGAGAGTTGGAGGCGTTCCTTCGGGTAGATATGTAAAGTCCCCGTCGTTTAGAGTCCGTATGCGAGAACGGACATAGGCATGATGTGTGAAGCCTACCCGGACATGTTGGTCTGGATCGGTGATGTTGCATTGCATAAGGTCGGAGAAGACTCCGTGCTATTGGTTGTTTTTCGGGTTTTCTACGCGGTAGATTGCAGCAGGGAGCCTTGGGGACTAAACCAAAGGTGCACCCGGAAAACTGGGCGGATACGAGATCTTGCCAACTTGGTGGCCTGAGAGCCAACTTGAACATAACAGGGTTATGTGACTTGCGGTAGAATGGGACTCGGTGAAAGTTTGACCCGCGCAAATGGCTTAAATTGTCGTTGCGATGTGAGCACGGGTTAGATGGAACCGTACCCGCTCTATGTCGTTCGGGTTAGAGAGACCTAAGGTTACGTGGCACTCGCCGTTGGCATAGATGAGGGTCTTCGGCGGTCAATGGCTTAAACTTGTCGTGACCCAGGCCAGGAAGACAAATTGCTCATAGGTTTGGCCGTCTAAGTGGCGGTGGTGAGTCCGGAATGTTAATGGCTTTAATTGACGTGACATCGACCGGTTCACCGAGAATGTGCCCTGAGTGCACGGGGCGTGTGGCCGTGCGAGCCAACGTCTGTGATGAAATGGCTATGGTTATATAAATTGCTCGCTTATGCTAATGAAATGCAGGGAAGGAGCATCGCCGCCCCGAGTTGGGGGCGGGATCGTTATAATTTGGTCAGCATTGCTGACCGTTGCCTTGTTTTGCCACCGTGCGGTGGTTTGTTGCTTGCAGGTGCAGCTGGACCAAGCAGTCAATAGCGGGCTAAAGCCCTTTTTGCGAAGCTGGCCCTCGAAGGCCCAAGTAGAAGTGTTTACTGCTTTGTTCATGTATGACCGGCCTGCGTGCCGTGGTTTGTAAATCATGTAATTTTTCAAGTGAAACACTTTGTAAGGCCTTAAGGCCGGTTTTGGGTATTTTTGTATAACATTCCTTTTGGTATTAGTGGACATTCATGCTCCTATGCTGGGTTCTTGTTTACAACTCTTATAAACTGCTTCCGCTAGAATGCTCTGTGTAGGACGTTGAGATTGGTTGGATGGTTTCCATACGTAACCACCCGGTCTGTCTGTGGTATATGGCGTCGGGCCCCGGCCGGACCTACTGCTATATGCCATGCGACGGATAGGGGGTGTTACAGAACACACGGCCGTGTCCATACCCATGTCATCTGACACGTCCCACGACCAGACACGCCTGCTCGTGGGGAACCGCCCAAGAACCGCCTATGAACCGTCCACACGGCCTGCCACACGGCCGTGTGCGACCCCGTGTCCGACCTGTTTGCAAGGGGACTATAAATTTCCTGTAGAAAAATTTGTTTAGAACTTTTGGATCATTTCTGGATTGGAGAACTGCTGGAGGCCGAAGGGGAGCATCCAAGACAAGGAGGATTGAAGGGTATTTCATATATATTTTTATTTAATCATTAACCCCTTTGAATCCTTTCTTTCTCTTGATGATCCATCTTCAAATTTCGTTTTAATTTGCATGAACTTCTATTTGAACATTCTAGTAATCATGTATCACTTTGTTTATGTTAAATTTGTGGTATTTTATTTGTGTTTATGCTTGCAAACAAAGAGTGTAATCCTCCTTATGAATTACTTATTTGTTTTACGCAATTTGCAATTGGCTATATTGAGAAATTGGTTCTTTGCAATAATTTTGGTATGTTCATATTGCGATGATAATTCCTTTTGTAATTCAAAATCTATGATCGAGAGATATTTTGTTTGGAAAATTAGAACACGAATAAAATGATTCATGTTAATTTAGAGATAAAATTCATGAATTTATGTAGCAATAAAGGTACTTTACTTAATGCGAACTTGAGTATCGTAAATTGTTCGAGAGAAAATTTACTATCTTAGGTTTAGATTTGGAATTGCTCGAGAGAGAATTTTGATGAAAAATTAACCTTTACATTTCATAAATTTAACAGTCTTTTAATGTCATGATCGCTTAGAATTGAACTAATAAATGAATTTGTTCATGTAATTGTTTAAAAGTTTCATGTTTTTATCGTTTTTACTTCTCCAATACTGAATCCTCCAATTGGTCATAGTTAGGTTAATGTAGTTTAAATATCACTTTTGTTTAGAGGTATGATAATAAAGGGAGGGTGAGTACGAATAGTTGAAACGACCCTGTGGAATACGACACGAGATGTAGATTTCTCATATATTACGATTGATAGGTGCGCTTGCCTGAATGCTAATTCAATCTATTTTAAGTCCATCTACATAGTTGTATTAGAATGTAGAATGAAATCACATTGAGTTATTACTCGTTAGCAAGAAAAATCATCAAGTTTTTGGAGCCGTCGCCGGGGATCGTTTTCAATATTTTGAAATCCTAATCTTTATTGATCTACCAATTTTCATTTATATAGTTGTAAATTAGTATTTGAATAATTATATTGCGTAATATTTTTTTGTAGTCTGTTATTCTATGACCAGGGGCAGAAATTCTGGGCTAGTACCATTTCATCCTGACCCAGAACGAATTCTCCATAACACTAACTTAAGGGACGTGGGAATTAATACCACAGATAACTCAAACGGACTATCAGAAGAGGAGACAGTAAACCAAGGAGAGAATCATCTTGAAAACTTAGATACCATGGCCAACCAAAATGAGAAAACCATGTCTGACTTTGCTAGACCTAATCTCCAAGGAACCGGGTCGAGCATCGCTAGACCACCGATAGCTACCAATAACTTTGAATTGAAGCCTAGTGTGATACAAATGGTTCAACAGTATGTCCAGTATGATGGCTTGCAAGATGAGGATCCTAACACCCACTTGGCCGGATTCTTAGAGATATGTGACACATTTAAGATCAATGGTGTTCCAACGACGTCATTCGATTGAGATTGTTTCCATTTTCTTTAAGGCATAAGGCGAAGCAGTGGTTGAATTCCCTACCTAGAGGGTCGATCACTACTTGGGACATGTTGAAGTTGGTGACCGGGGGTGAGAAGTTGGAGGCTGATGCGCTGCTGTGCGTTTGAAGTATTTTCCTCTCATCTCTCCTCCATTGTATATAAAGGAGGGATACATTGTAATAGATATTTTGATAATAAAGTTTCCTGCGAAGACTGCGAAGTTCGCAAGGAATGACATATTTCTTGTCACGTACATTAGGACAATTGGATCATAGTCTGAATCATTGTACGTGGTGTCACACATGGGAACGATTCAAGGATGTTGTTAAGGGGGGAGATGTCCCCACCATGCTCTACCTTCAAAACCGCCTGGCTTCAGATTCAGACCTTCTATAATGGTCTAAATCCAGCCACCAAACAAATGATTGATTCAAGCGGCTAGTGGAGGAACTTTGAACAACAAGACACCTGAAGCGGCTCAGCAGTTGATAGAGGACATGGCAATGAACAATTACCAATGGACTACAGTAAAACAAAAGCCTAGCAAGCCCGCAGGAATTTATGAAGTAGATGTCGTCACCGCCTTAGCTATTCAAGTGGAGAAACTTCACCAAAAGATGGACAACCTTGCCTTAGCATCACTTTCCATGGCACCTCAACAATGGGACCCTTCATGCACTGGAATGCCTGGTGTGAACCGCAAGTTCAAGAGCATGTTGACTATATGGGTAACAATATTAGACCACCTTTCAATCAAGCCAACAACCCATATAGCTCTACATATAATCCTGGATGGAGAAACCACCCCAATTTCTCTTGGGGAGGACAAGGAAATCTAGGGAAGCAGCCCATGTTTGGACAACAACCACAGTTGGAACCAAGGAAGCCTACATTGGAATATGTGCTTACCAAGTTCATGCAAACTACCGATGTAGCCTTCCGAAATCAAGAGGGTTCAATTCGGAACTTGGAAAATAAGATTGGTCAGCTTGCAAGGATGGTTTCTGAAAGGCAGCAAGGAACACTTCCAGGGAATACAGAGATAAACCCAAGGGAGCATGCAAAAGCCATTCAATTGAGGAGCGGAAAGGAGTTACAAGACCCAAGGCCTGCAAAGGAAGCACCCCAAATGGAGTCTAGCGGCGAAGGACCAAGCGAGATGAATGTACAACCGATGGAGTACCAACCAGCATTACCATACCCAGCAAAGCTTAACAAGGAGCGCATGGATGCACAGTATGGTAAATTTTTATCTATGTTTAAGCAATTACATGTTAATTTACCTTTTTCTGAAATTATTCAAATGCCTAAATATGCAAAATTTCTTAAGGATTTGATTTCTAATAAAAAGAAAATAGAAGAATTATCATTAGTAGCATTAAGTGAAGAATGTTCTGCTATTTTGCAAAATAAATTGCCACAAAAACTTAAGGATCCCGGTTCATTTTCAATTCCATGCTTAATCGGTGATTTACAAGTAAATAAGGCTTTAGCAGATCTAGGAGCGAGTATAAATTTAATGCCTTAAAAACTATATCTGAAACTAGGCCTAGGAGAACTTAGCCCAACAAGAATGAGTATTCAATTAGCAGATCGATCGGTTAAGTATCCTAAAGGAATAGTAGAAGATGTATTAGTTAAGGTAGATAAATTTATATTTCCTGCTGATTTTGTTATTTTAGATATGGATGAAAATATCGAAGTATCACTCATACTAGGTCGTCCATTTCTAGCTACATCTAGAGCACTTATTGATGTTTTTGATGGTAAATTAGTATTGCGAGTAGGAGAAGATGAAGTCACTTTTCAAATTGGCAATACTATGAAACAATCCTTAGATAACGATGATTATTGTTATTTTTCTCATGGTATTGATGAATTTATGTCTTCTATAAATTCTAATTTTTATTATAAAGATCCTTTAGAAATTTGCATAACTAACAACTATCTAGAAGATGATAAAAATGATGACATTATTGAACATTTATTTTTTCTAAAAAATTGTGTTGCTATGAATAGAACAACGGAATATAGTTTAATTACTGAAGGAAATCATGAAGCTCTTAAGAATAATACTAAGGATCCACCAATAGTAGAATTAAAAAAATTACCGGATCATCTCGAGTATGCATTCTTAGGAACAAATTCTTCGTACCCAGTTATCATATCTTCAAATCTTTCCAATATTGAAAAAGAAAAATTGATAACTGTATTGAAGAAATGTAGAGGTGCAATAGCGTGGCAAATATCTGATATAAAGGGTATTAATCCTAGTTTTTGCACTCATAAAATTCTTTTGGAAGAAAACTATAAGTCGTCTATTCAACCGCAACGTAGGCTAAATCCTAATATGAAAGAGGTAGTTAAGGCTGAGATTGTGAAGTTATTAGATGCTGGTATTATATATCCTATTTCGGATAGTTCATGGGTTAGTCCTGTCCAAGTAGTTCCTAAGAAGGGTGGCCTGACTGTAGTAGCAAATGATAGAAATGAATTAATTCCAACGCGAACAGTAACAGGTTGGCGTGTCTGTATAGACTATAGGAAATTAAACGATGCCACTAGGAAAGACCATTTCCCTCTTCCTTTCATTGACCAGATATTAGAATGCTTATCAGGACATTCTTATTATTGTTTTCTATATGGACTTTCTGGATACTTTCAAATTCCTATAGCACCAGAAGACCAAGAGAAAACAACATTTACTTGCCCATTTGGTACCTTTACCTATAGACGTATGCCTTTCGGGTTATGTAATGCACCCACCACATTTCAAAGGTGCATGCTAGCCATCTTTAACGAGTATGTTGAAGACATCATGGAAGTGTTCATGGATGATTTTTCGGTTTTTGGCGACTCCTTTGAGTTGTGTTTGAATAATTTAGAGAAAGTTCTTAGGAGGTGTAAGGAGACGAACTTAGCGCTTAGTTGGGAGAAGTGTCATTTCATGGTACAAGAAGGGTTAGTACTTGGCCATAAGATTTCAAGCCAAGGAATTCAAGTAGATAGAGCAAAAATAGAGACCATAGAAAAATTACCACCACCAACCTCCATAAAGGCAGTGAGAAGTTTCTTAGGACATGCGGGATTTTACCGCCGTTTTATTAAAGACTTCTCTAAAATAGCTAAACCACTTACAAGGCTTTTAGAAAAAGACACATCTTTTATTTTTGAACAAGAGTGTCTACATGCCTTTGAGTTCTTAAAAGAAAAATTAATTAATTCTCCTATTATGATCGCACCTGATTTTAGTCAACCATTTGAGATCATGTGTGACGCTAGTAGTTTTGCGGTAGGGGATGTTTTAGGACAACGCCGAAACAAACATTTTCACCCAATATATTATGCTAGTAAAACACTTAATAATGCACAGGAGAATTATACAACTACTGAAAAAGAACTCCTAACAGTGGTATTTGCCTTTGATAAATTTAGACCATATTTAACATTGTCCAAAGTCGTAGTTTATACGGATCACTCTGCACTTAGATATTTGCTAGCCAAAGCGGAAGCAAAGCCTCGTTTAATCTGATGGGTTCTTCTTCTATAAGAATTTGATCTAGAAATTAGGGATAAACGAGGAGCGGAAAACTTAGTGGCAGATCATCTTTCACGTTTAGAAAACCCACTACGATCAATGTTAGATGAATCTGAAATTTCTGATACATTTCCTGAGGAATCATTATTTGCCATATCTACCAATATACATCTAGATTATCCATGGTTTGCAGATTATGCAAACTATCTTGTGGCTAATGTCCTTCCAAAAGACTTTTCATATCAGCAGAAAAAGAAATTTTTCTCTGACTTGAAATATTACATTTGGGAGGACCCTTTTCTTTTTCGGATATGTGCAGATTCTATTATAAGAAGGTGTGTATCAGCGGAGGAAGGTTGGAAGATTTTGGAGCAGTGTCATTCAGGTCCTGTTGGTGGTCACTATGGAGTGAATCGCTCCGCTAAAAAGGTTCTTGATTCCGGTTTTTATGGGGCCCTTCTATTCAGGGATGCCCAGAGGTATGTGCTTTCATGTGATTCTTGCCAAAAAAACAGGTAATATTTCTAAATTACATGAAATGCCTCAAAAATTTATCCTTGAATGTGAAGTATTTGATGTGTGGGGTATAGATTTTATGGGACCATTCCCAGTTTCTTTTGGGAATAAATATATTTTGGTAGCTGTAGATTATGTATCAAGGTGGGTTGAAGCGCAAGCTTTGCCAACTAATGATAGTAGGGTTGTAATTAGATTTTTGAAATCCTTATTCGCACGATTTGGCACACCACGTGCACTTATTAACGATAGGGGTTCACACTTTTGTAATCTACAACTAGACAAATTATTAGAAAAATATGGAGTTACACATAGGATAGCCACTCCGTATCATCCTCAAACTAGTGGGCAAGTTGAAGTTTCCAATAGAGAGCTTAAGAGAATCTTAGAAAAATCTATAGAAGGGAATAGGAAGCAGTGGTCTAGGAAACTTAACGACTGTTTATGGGCTTATAGGACCGCCTACAAAACACCTATAGGGACCACCCCCTTTAGATTAGTCTACGGTAAATCTTGCCACTTACCTATAGAATTAGAACACAAGTCGTATTGGGCAATACGCTCCTTAAATTTTGATACTAGTTCTATAGGAGAGAAGCGTAAACTTCAACTTAACGAATTAGATGAGTGGAGAACTATGGCCTATGAGAACTCCCGGATTTATAAGGAGAAAACCAAACTATTTCATGACCGTCACCTTCGCAAACCCAAGGTATTCCAAAAAGGTGACCAAGTCCTCCTTTATAACTCCAGATTACGTTTATTCCCAGGGAAGTTAAGGTCTAAGTGGTCTGGACCCTTTAAAGTTAAAAAAGTCTTTCCCTACGGTATCGTCGAGTTAACTCACCCTGAGAAGGGAGATTTTAAGGTTAATGGTCACCGACTTAAGCCTTATTATGGTGAAATCCCTATGGACTTCGCTCGTCTAGAGACTTGCCACCGTCTAGATTAATTTCATATTAACTATAGTAGGTGTTTCTAAGTATTCTTGTTTTAGTATAAATCTAATTAGTTGCAATGAAAAATTAATGAAAAGAAAAAAAAATTTTAATGAAAAGAAATTTCCATCAAAATTTTAATGAGAGAAAAAAAAATTTCTGTAAAAAAAAAATTTTTTTTTTTTTGAGAAATTCAAAATGGTAGTGGCACACGGCTCCCCACTCGCCCGTGTGGGTAGCCGTGTACATGACACAGGCTCAGGCCCAGCCGTGTGGACTAATTCAGAAAAAAAAGGCCAATTTCATCCCGAGCACAACACGGGTTCGCACCAACCCATGTTCCTAGCCGTGTCTATCGCTCGACGATCGTCGAGACCGATGTGTCGAGACACCGGACACGGGCGTGTCGGATAACACAAGGTCGTGTCACATACCTACCCGTGTTTGTGTACCGTGCCAGCTGCGATACGGGGCAACACACGGCCGTGTCGTCGCCCGTGTCCACCTGACGCGCTGTCCCCAGCCAGTTTGACCACACGGACCGAGGCAGCCCCATGTTCCACGAGGCCTCGGATCCCCTAACACGGGTGCACATACGGCCGTGTGCGCACCCATGTTCAATTTTTTTACACGGATCGACGCACCCCGTGTTCCACGAGGCTGTTGATTCCCTAACACGGGTTCACACACGCCCGTGTGCGAACCTGTGTGCAACCCCTTTAAATAGGGTCGTGTGGAATTTTTTTTCTTTGCTCATTCCAACCCTCTCCCAGCATCACAAATCTCCCCGTAGCCTCATCCTCAAGGTGCCTTCTTTTCCAATTCTCGTCCCCCTCCACTCGTATTTTCCCCTTCTACGTCATGTCTTCTGGAAGAAGTCATGGAGGTCGCCGTCGCCGACCGGAATTACAAGTCTCAACGGATAGGCTGGATGCCGCTGCTCCGCTAATTTTCACCGATGCATCACACACCGCCCGCTTCAACCGCTTGCAATCAAAAAAATTTCAAGATATAAGTATAATTGATTGGAGCGTGCTTGAAGAGATAAACTTAGCTGGAGATGTCAGGGGGTTAATTTCTGTAACGGGGTGGGATCAATTTTTTGCCATAGAGGAGTTAGGCTTTAGGGAACTCACCTTAGAGTTCCTATCTTCGTTTTATTCCAACTTTCGGCCTAACTTCATCGATGCGCCGCACGCGCCCGAGGGGATAGTTTCATTTCGAGTGGGTGGCACATTTTATACACTCACCATGCTCCAGTTCACCCAATATTTAGGGGTGTATGAGGAGTCGTTCCTTTTTAGTGCTGCCTACCCCGAGCTCCACTTCGAACTCCCCAACCGCGATATGGCCGGTGGTATCTGGCACCAGATTTCTTTTGACACTGGCGCCTACGAGGCCAAGCGATCTAAGGCATCTAAATTGATTTCTCCCGCCCTCCATTACATCCACCATCTCCTTAGCCACACATTGAGCGGCCGGGGCGAAAGCTCCGGAGTTGTCAGTAGGCAGGACCTGTTATACCTCTACAGCATGACTTCACGATATCCTCTACATCTCGGTTATCTTCTAGCCCGGTTCATTCTCCATCAGGCTGACACCCCTCGTATAGGGTCTATTTGTGTAGCACCCTACATTACTCGCCTCGTGAAGAATATGGGCATCTTTTTAGCCCTCCCCCAGATGACAGTGGTCGCAAAGACCGTGCCTATCACGATGGCTAGTCTTTGCGCCCTCCGCCTCGTCACCGCCCGTCAGGGCCGGGGAGGGGTTATATATTCTATTGCTCGACGTGGACCGCATGTACAGGATGACAGTGATGATGAGATAGATCCTGACCTCGACGTGCCGTTGGTGCCTCCACCCCATTCCACTTACGCTCATGGCGAGTCGTCTACTGCACCTCCTCCACCTCATTCACGATACTCGCGCGAGTTTCGACAGTTTTTCGAGACCGAGCTATCGCCGCACCTACAGGACATTAAGGAGTCGCAGCAGCGGACCGAGGACCTCCTCACACAGATCAGAGACCACCTTGGGATCGCCCCTCGCCAGCCGCCAGCTCCAGCCCCGCCTTCCTTCCCAGACGATACGACAGACCACCATGCTTACTTCTGATATGTATAGATGTAGTGCTATCTTTATGTATCGTATCTTGTATTTTTTTATATATCAGTGTATTCAGTTCTGTCACCTATTATATATCAGTGCATTCCATTACAGCTCATGTTTCTTTACTGTGCTCTTCTACTTATTATGATAGCAGTTTTTTTTCTTATATCATCATGAAATCACTCTGTGTTCGCTTTTTACATTGCACTAAGGACATTACAAATCTTAAGTCTGGGGGTAGAATGGTTATTCATGTGGTTACAATTGATTCTAATCTGTTTATCATAATACTCAAGTTTGTTATACCCCCCTTACAAATTTTGTTTGATCTTTTAAGCTCTCATTATTTTTTCATTTGGGATTATAAATATTTAATTTAACTTCGCACACTGATTAAAATGAATTGATGTAGACTCATAGAGTATTCAACTTTGTTGATTTCGTAATTAAGCATAGAAAATTTTTTAGCTTAATTTTCTCTATATAATTTAATTTTAAGATTACTCCTCTATATTAGTAACTATCCAACACTCTATTTTAGAAAATATACTTATCTATAATAAAGTGAGTCGATGAGTGTAACATTTTTATCATTTTGTATTAGGGCTTTAAAATCAAAAATTACTCCCTATTGATGTCTAGGACTCACCCTCTAGCATTCCTCAAAACATTACATAGGTTAATTAGTAAGGGCGGAAATGACTTAGGCCTCCTATTGGATAGCTTGAGCCTTGTTATCCCAACACCTTTAACATGATGCACTTGCACACCCAATTTGAACCTAATCCCCATCCTTTTGATGCTCTACTATTAAAATTCACCAAGGACAAATCCTTACCTATTAGCACACCTATCATTGATGCCTTCTTGGAATGATTTGTTCATTGTGATATGTGGCCTGAGTGCGTGTATCCTTGCACCCACTTGGAATGATCCCTACTTTGAACCCAAAAAAAGACATAGTGATATGTGGCCTGAGTGCGTGTATACTAGCACCCACTTGGAATGATCCCTACTATGGTCCCTTGGTTAATATATATATATATATATATATATATATATATATATATATATATATATATATATATATATATATATATATATATATATATATAATAGAGTGCCCTTCAAAATGTGGGAAATATACAAATTGCAAAGCCTGAGGGTGTTTACATAAAATTCAAATATGTTAAGATATCTTCCAACATAAGGCTCAATCAAGATTTAGGTGTGAAAACTTCATCGAACTTATCCTTGATTACCTCACCTTTAATCTTCTATCCTAAGCCAAAAAGGCTACACCAAAATTCAAGTCCTAAGGATCCAACCTTACTAATTCTAAATAGTGTTGTGATGAGGGTGTAAAAAGGGTAAGCTCATGATTATCTGTAAGAGTACTTATAAGTTTTGAAACACTAATACGTATCTTATAGAGATTGTTATTTTCTCCTCATATTTGTTAAAGATGACTATACTTTTATTTCTAAAAGCGAGTGAGAGATAGTTAAAAGGATATATTATAGGAATTTTAAGATAAATCTATATTTAGAAAAGTCTGCTAAATTATTTCCTATGCAATTACATCATCAAAGTTCTCTTAAATTCATAGCAACCAGTGTGCGGGGGCAAAATTATTTAATGGTAACCCAGGTGTTTGAATTAGTTTGCTTAGGGACAAGCAAACATCTAAGTCTGGGGGTATTTGATGAGTACGATTATGATAGGCTTTTTACTATCATAATTGTAATCATGTCTACTATTTCCTACCCCTTTTTGTGTTGATTTCATGATAATAGTAAAGAAATTGTCGTATCATAGATAGAAGAGCGTATTTAGAAGTCTTTGGCAGTTCTTGTAATAAACTATTTACTGAGTCTTTCATTTTTTCTATTGCAGGTAATGCCAACCAATGGACCTAAAAGTCTCGGAGCAAACAGAGGAGTTCACGGAGTCAACATGGTTGATGACAGGACGAAAATTTGGTGCACACGGCGAGACACACGGTCGTCTGCCTACCCGTGTCCTAGGCACCTAGAGCTGAAGAATTTGGGCGCAGACGATGGAACCTCACACGGGTATGGCACACGCCCATGTGCATACCCGTGTCATCTTTGCACACGACTGCCGACCAACCCGTGTCTGAGGAACACGGCCGAACATACGGCCGTGTCCATACCCGTGTCATCTGACACGGCCCACGACCAGACACGCCTGCTCGTGGGGAACCGCCTATGAACCATCCACACGGTCTGCCACACGGCCGTGTGCGACCCCGTGTCCGACCTGTTTGCAAGGGGACTATAAATTTCCTGTAGAAAAATTTGTTTAGAACTTTTGGATCATTTCTGGATTGGAGAACTGCTGGAGGCCGAAGGGGAGCATCCAAGACAAGGAGGATTGAAGGTATTTCATATATATTTTTATTTAATCATTAACCCCTTTGAATCCTTTCTTTCTCTTGATGATCCATCTTCAAATTTCGTTTTAATTTGCATGAACTTCTATTTGAACATTCTAGTAATCATGTATCACTTTGTTTATGTTAAATTTGTGGTATTTTATTTGTGTTTATGCTTGCAAACAAAGAGTGTAATCCTTCTTATGAATTACTTATTTGTTTTACGCAATTTGCAATTGGCTAGATTGAGAAATTGGTTCTTTGCAATAATTTTGGTATGTTCATATTGTGATGATAATTCCTTTTGTAATTCAAACTCTATGATCGAGAGATATTTTGTTTGGAAAATTAGAACACGAATAAAAGGATTCATGTTAATTTAGAGATAAAATTCATGAATTTATGTAGCAATAAAGGTACTTTACTTAATGCGAACTTGAGTATCGTAAATTGTTCGAGAGAAAATTTACTATATTAGGTTTAGATTTGGAATTGCTCGAGAGAGAATTTTGATGAAAAATTAACCTTTACATTTCATAAATTTAACAGACTTTTAATGTCATGATCGCTTAGAATTGAACTAATAAATGAATTTGTTCATGTAATTGTTTAAAAGCTTCATGTTTTTATCGTTTTTACTTCTCCAATACTGAATCCTCCAATTGGTCATAGTTAGGTTAATGTAGTTTAAATATCACTTTTGTTTAGAGGTATAATAATAAATGGAGGGTGAGTACGAATAGTTGAAACGACCCTGTGGAATACGACACGAGATGTAGATTTCTCATATATTATGATTGATAGGTGCGCTTGCCTGAATGCTAATTCAATTTATTTTAAGTCCATCTACATAGTTGTATTAGAATGTAGAATGAAATCACATTGAGTTATTACTTGTTAGCAAGAAAAATCATCACGAGGCATCCACATATACATCATAGTCCTTGCCCTCTGTAGGCAATGTCAAAACAGGGGCAGAACACAACCTGCTCTTCAGCTCCAGAAAAGCCTCCTCGCATTTCTCGTTCCAAACGAACGCCGCATTCTTCTGCATCAGCTTAGTCAAGGGGGCTACCAAGGTAGAAAAGCCCTCCACGAATCTTCTATAATAGCCGGCCAACCCCAAGAAGCTTCTAATCTCCTTGGGTGTGCTCGGCCTATGTCAATCCATCACTGCAGAAATCTTTTCCGAGTCAACTGAAATCCCATCCTTATTTACCACGTGGCCCAGAAATGAGACCTGAGGCAACCAAAATTCTCACTTGCTCAGCTTGGCGAATAACTTGTGGTTCCTCAACTCCGTTAGAACCAAACGCAGATGCTGCTCATGCTCCTCAGCACTGCGAGAGTAGATCAACACATCATCGATGAATACCACCACGAACTTGTCTAGAAAGTCCTTGAACACCCGGTTCATCATGTCCATGAATGCTGATGGCTCGTTGGTCAAACCAAACAACATAACCAGGAATTCGAAATGCCCATGCCTCGACCTGAAAGCAGTCCATGGAATGTCCGACTCACGGATCCTGAGCTGATGATAGCCTGAACGAAGATCGATCGTGGAAAACACCGTGCTACCACGCAACTAATCAAATAAATCATCGATCCTCGGCAATGGGTACCTGTTCTTAATGGTGACTTTGTTCAGCTCCTTATAATCGATGCACAGCCTCATCGACGCATCCTTCTTCTTCACAAATAGAACAGGAGCACCCCAAGGGGACGAACTCAGCCTAATAAAACCTATTGCCAACAACTCGTCCAACTGCACTCGCAACTCCTCCAACTCACGAGGGGTCATCTGATACGGTATGTTAGCAATAGGACGCATACCCGGTTCCAAATCAATCACAAACTCAACATCCCGCTCGGGGGGAAGACCAGGAAGGTCATCAGAAAAACATCAGAGAAACCACGAACCACAGGAATCTCCTCCAAGCGCGGTACACTGACAGCAGTCCCAACCACCGAGACTAAACAATCAAAACAATCAGAATGAAACAGCTTCTGAGCACATACCGCAAAAAAGATAGGAGAATCCTGGCACGGATCAGCATACACGCTTCCAGGCTGACCGTTGTCCTTGATGAAGTCCAAGCGCTTCCCTTTGCACTGAATAATCGCATCATACTTAGACAATCAGTACATGCCCAAAATAGCATCAAAGTCCTCTAGATCAATCATCTTCAAGTCTGCCTTCGCAAGAAAGTCCCCCAACAAAACAGGGCAATCCAGAATACCCAAATCTGACAACATAGATTCACCAGAAGGGAAGTTGACGCGGAAGGTATCACGAACTTGATCTAGAATCAACAGATACCGCTCTATAAAAGCACTAGCCACAAACAAGTGGGTAGCGCCGGAGTCGAACAGAACACGTGCCCAGCGGTTCTTCACCTTAAATTTCCCTATAGGAGTACATAAGCAACTAAGGCACTACCAAAACAAAACTATAACCATTCTAGCAAATAAAACTTTTAGGCTAGGAAAACAACTAACCTGAGATGACTTGAGTCGAAGTCTGAGCCTCCTCAAAAGAGATCACGTTCAGCTTTCCTTTGCCCTTGTCCACACGCTGAGGCGGAGGTAAAGCCGGAAGTGGAACTGCCTGAAGAATGGGCTGGACCTGAGGACACCTCGTCTTGATATGGCCCTTCTGGCCACACTGAAAGCAGACTTTATCCTTGGACCAGCACTGGGCAGCATCATGCCCGGGTTGCTTGCAAACTGAACAGGAAACATCCTTCCTAGGAACACCTTGAATAGCATGAACTTGCTCCTTCTTCTGAGCTCCCGCCTTCTTGAAACACCTCTCAATAGGGTGGCCTGACCGGCCACAGAAGCTGCACACTACCTTACTCTTCTTTCCCGAAGCAGCATCGAGTACCTGGGGGTTCTTCTCTTCAGCAGACTTCCTCTTGTCCTTCCTCATTTGCTGGCCTCTGTTCTTTGCGGTCTCAATTGCCTCCACTTTCAGAGCAGCCTCCACTACCCCTGCATAAGTCACTGATCCATAAGCACTGGCTAACTACTGAACCTCGTTCCTCAAGCCACCAAGGAACTGCTTGACTCGATATGCTTCAACACTCACCAATCCATGGGAAAACCGGCTCAACTTGCTGAACTCTATCTCGTACTCACTGACCGTGAGTTGCCTCTACTTCAGGTGAAGGAAGTCGTTCATTAGTCGGTCACGCTCGACCGAAGGAAAGAACTTCCTCAACAGCATCTCCTTGAACAATCCCCAAGAGCAACCGACCACCAAGCTCTCCTTTTCTCTAAGCCACCAGCTCTTAGCCAAATCCTTTAGCTGATAGGCGGCTATTATCACTCTCTGATCATCTGCAACACCGGAGTACGAGAACATCTCCTCCATGGAGATCAGCCAATCATCTATGACTATGAAATCTGCATTCCCATCATATGTAGGAGGGCTAAGTCTCTGAAACTGAGAAATGAAGGCCATCTCCGCTGGTACCACCACTGGAGGTCTCAGGGGAGCAGGAGGGGGAGGGGCAGCTGACCCCCTACAGGGTCTTGCACTCCCTGAGTTTGTCCTACCACAATTGCCGCCAGAGACTGGATCTGGACCTGCATCTCCACCAACTGCCTGGTCAAGGAATCGTTGCTCAACCGCAAGCTCTCGATCACCACATCATTCTGCGCTCTAGAAGTCTCACCCTCAGATAGGGGAGTTGTAACACCTCCCCTGTAATGACCGTATAATATGGGTCCGGTCGGGGTCCCACAACATACGGATGCCACAGCTTTAGTATTATAAGTTGATATAGCTACCAACACTCAAAACACTTTGCACAACACAGCGGAAACACAAGCAAGACAAGAAGATATCCACTACAAGAAGAGTAAAACAAATGGCCTTATGACCTTACAACAAGTGTCCAAAACTCAAAAATACATCAGTCAAGAATGTGCATAGCACTCCTAGTCTACCTCGGCATGCAAACCGGACAACATGAATCTCAAACATACAACATTATATAAGTAGTCCTACAAAAGAGAAAAGCACTTCATGAGGCTTAGGCCTTTCTGGCGGGCGAGCTAGCTCCTGCATGTGATCCTTGCCCTGTAAACTTTATTAGTAACGTGGGTCAGCAAAGGCTGACCTCAAACTGTGTAACAACGCATCTCCTCCCAGCCGCCCCTAACGGACCCCAGGGTAATCCTCCAACTTGCAAGTTAGCACTTCGTATGCACACATGACGTGAATGTCACGGGATAGCCAGCCGACCACGGAGACATAGTCACGCCTTGGCACATAACAAACCAAGACAATTCCACCCTAGTCCCTCATTTGTACTGCAGTGTTCCCGCGCACCAAGGAAAACATCTACAACTCATGCGGAGCTAACCTTGTCCACCAAGGAAACCATCTACCGCCACGAGGAGCTAACCTTGTCCGGTTCCGACTACACATACGCACTTGAGAAAAAGGGGAAAACATTGCCACATCACAAACGGCATCTTGCCGCAACGGAATCTCTACGAATCCTTAAAGTTCGTATGCAACATCACCGAGTCGGACTAACAGTCGCGACTACGGCTTCACCCACCATGCCTAATCCACTAACAGAGCGGATCTCTAATGAAAAATATGTCGGGGATGGACTCAATCAACCCGGAGGTTCCTATTGAACCTTGGCAACCCAAAACCCCTCTCATTTGAGAGTTTGGTCCCCAAAAACTAGAAAGAAACGATGCTAAAGACATGCATCCTAAAACCGAGAGGAGAAGTGTCGTTACCTTCCGAATCCTCTTCCTTGCCATGGCAAAATAGCCGGATGAAAACCTTCGTAAAGATCTAGCCTTCACGGATCTGGACTCGGCTCGCGATTTGGAGCACCGAAACCTCTCCTATAGCCCAAACCCTCCTTCTCCTTCTTCCTTGCTCTCCCTTCTCTTGAGAAATTAGTAAGAGAAAAGATTGAAAAAGAATGAGGAATTCCAACCCTATTCTCGGACTTAACTCCCCAAGAACAGTTCTGAACCATCAGATCCTAAAACAGGGAAAGAATGGCCACAATCCGCCTGAAAAATAAATTACCTGGGTCGAACACGGCCTGGCACATGCCCGTGTCCAGGGCCATGTCCCCCATTCACCGTCTCAAATCGACGCGCCTGGAATAGCATACGGGCATTCGACACGCCCGTGTTCGACCCGACACGCCCGTGTCCCCACTGACACGGTCGTGTGGTCGGCCGTGTGCCTCCATCCACACAGCCCCGAAACAACCCGAGAAGGGACACGGTATGGGAAACGCCCGTGTCCCAAGCCGTGTACCAAGTCTCGACACTCATCGACAATCTTTGTGTCGACACCGTGGAAAAACGTCGAGCAAATATCGTCGACCAAGCGGGACACGCCCTGTGACACGCCCGTATCACAGGCCTTGTGCCCTAGTCTCGACACTCGACACTCGACACTCGTCGAGTGAACATCGTCGACTGAAGTTCGTCGACAGACCCACACGGCCTTGTACACACCCGTATCCTAGGCCGTGTGCCTTGTCTCGACACATGGTCGAGCGAAAATGTCGACACCCCAGGCCATGTGTCGACACGGGCGCGACACGCCCTGCGACACGCATGTGTCGCAGGCCGTGTGCCCTGTCTCGACACTTCGTCGAGCGAAAATGTCGACACCCCGGGTCGAGTGTCGACACTGGCTCGACATGCCCGTGTCGCAGGCCGTGTGCCCTGACTCGACACTTCGTCGAGCGCAAAGTGTCGACTACGCTGCCAAGTCATCGACTCTAGCCTGACATGGCCTGGGACATGCCCGTGTCCCGGGACGTGTGCCCCCTGCCAGAAACCAAAAATTGGCCAGAAACGCAAATCGATCCTTTCTCAAAATCTGGGGTGTTACAACTCTCCCCCCCCCCCAACAGAATTTCATCCCGAAATTACAAAACAAAAGGGAACAAAACTTAAATTGTACCTGAAATGAAAAGTTCTGGATACTCTTATAGCATGGCTTGCTCTCGTTCCCAAGAGAGCTCCTCACGACCGCAGTTGTCCCATCGGACTTTCACGAGTTTAACCTCTTTATTCCGCAACTGCCGAGTCTCTGAATCCTCTATAGCAATCAGACGGACTCGCACTCTCAAGTATTCCTCTATCGGCACTGATGCCAGCTCAATCACCACACTAGCCTCCACCAAGGCTTTCCTCAAAACGGATACGTGGAAGATGTCGTGCAATCCACTCAGCTCCGCGGACAACGCCAACCGATAGGCTGCTTCTCCCACCCGTTCAACAACTTCAAAAGGCCCCAAAAACCTTGAACTCAACTTCTTGAGTCGGCGAATCCGTGATACGCCTTTGAACGGTTTGATCTTCAAATAGAACCAATCACCTACCGCAAACTCCAACTTCCGGTGACGAGCATTAAAGTATTTTGTTTGGCGGCCTTGCGCCACCTTCATACGCTCTTGTATGGTCCGTACAACCTCACAAGTGTCAACTACCACCTCCTTTCCCAAAATTTTGGTGTCTCCCGCCTCTGCCCAAGACATCGGTGTTTGACACTGTCTCCCATACAAAGCTTCGTATGGCTCCGTTTTTATACTTGCTTGGTAACTGTTATTGTACGCGAATTCCACCATGAAGAGGTGATCCTCCCACTTCTTGCCGAAGTCAAGAACGCACATTCTCAACATATCCTCCATAGTACGGTTTGTTCTTTCAGTTTGCCCATCAGTTTGAGGATGGAACGCCGTACTGAACTTTAGCTTCGTGCCCAAACTCTTTTGAACCAGTCTCCAGTCCTTGGGCGTAAACCGTCCATCTCGATCGCTGACTATACTCTTTGGAATCCCATACAGTCACACAATGTTGCGAACATACAACTCCACTAGCTTCTCTACGCTGTCCTCTTTCCGATTTAGGATGAAGTGGGCCACCTTGGTTAAGCGGTCCACGATCACCCAAATAGCATCATTACTCTGCTGTGATCTAGCCAAACTATGTACAAAGTCCATGTAGATGTCATCAAATTTCCATTCAGGGATTGGAAGGGGCTTCAGGAACCCGCCCGGCTTTTGACATTCGGCCTTCACCAAGGCACAAGTTTGGCAATGATTCACATACAAAGCTACGTCCCGCTTCAGCCCCAACCACCAAAAGGATTTCTTCATATCCAAGTACATCTTTGTACTGCCCGGGTGAATGGAGTACTTTGTGAAGTGAGCCTTAAACATCAACTGCTCACGGAGTTTGCCGAACTGCGGTATACAAACCCTTTCGTCCTTCCTCAGAATCTCATCAATCATCTCCCAGGCGTTGCTCTCGCCCGTTTGAGCCTCCAGCACAAATGGTTGAAACTCCACATCCAACCGAGTTGCTTCCCGAATGCGATCGGTCAAGTCGTTCTGCACTTCAATCCAGTTCAACTGAGCCACGCTGGACTTGCCTCTCACAACACATTTCAAACCAAGGGACTCCCATTCTCGTACCAACCGCTCATCATGAGCTTCGATCCAATTCCCTTGCCCTGAGTACTTCCTACTCAAAGCATCCGCCACCACATTGGCTTTACCTGGCGTATACTGAATCGCCATCTCGTAGTCTCCAAGAAACTCAACCCACCTGCGTTGTCGCATGTTCAAGTCCTTTTGATCCAAGAGATACTTCAGGCTTTTATGATCCGTGAAGATCTCCATCTTTGCACAATAAACATAATGCCGCCATATTTTCAACGCAAAAATTACCGCCGCCAACTCCAAGTCACGGACGGGGTAATTCCTCTCATGAGGCTTCAGCTGTCTTGACCCAAAAGCTATCACCTTGCCATGTTGCACCAAAACGCAACCCAAACCGCATCCCGATGCATCACTGAAGACCTGAAATCCCTCGGTCCCTTGCGGTAGACTTAGGATTGGAGCCATCATCAGTCTCTCCTTCAATGTCTCAAATGCTTGACTGCACTCTTGAGTCCACACAAACTTATGATCTTTACGAGTGAGTGAGGTGAGGGGTAGAGCTATCCGCGAAAAATTCTCCACAAACCTCCTGTAATACCCGGCTAGTCCAAGAAAACTTCGGACCTCCGCCATGGTCCTCAAAACCGGCCAATCTCCGATGGCTTCCACTTTTGTTGGATCCACTGCCACCCCATCCCCACTAATCACGTGGCCCAAAAATGCCACCTTCTCTAACTAGAACTCGCACTTGGAGAACTTTGCATACAAGTGATTCTCCCTCAACACTTGCAAGACCACTCTCAAGTGGGTCTCATGCTCCACTTCCGATTTAGAATACACCAAGATGTCATCAATAAAGACAACCACAAAAGAATCCAAGTATTCCCGAAATACTTGATTCATAAGATCCATGAACACAGATGGTGCGTTCGTCAGCCCGAACGGCATCACCGTAAACTCAAAGTGTCCATACCTTGTACCAAAGGCAGTCTTGGGTATATCCTCATCCCGAATTCGCAGCTGATAATAGCCTGACTTCAAGTATAATTTTGAATACACCACTGACCCTACCAATTGGTCGAACAAGTCATTTATCCGAGAAATCGGATACCCTTGCTCCAACAGTTCCTGTAACTATACTTTAAGTTCTGTCAACTCCTTTGGTGTCATCCTAAACGGAGGACGTGACACCGGCCTAGCCTCCGGCACTAACTCGATCGAGAAGTCGATCTCCCGCCGAGGAGGCGCTCCAGGAAGTTCATCCGGAAACACATCTTTGAACTCTGCCACTACGGGCACTTCCTCAATAGACAACTGGGAGAGGTGAACCTCCAATAACGCCACGAGCTCTACACCACCCTGGTTAACCGCCCGCATCAATTGCATGGCCGAAATCAGGGAATAGGCCACTCCACAAAGGCCCTCAAATTTGACCTCTGTCTGCCCTTTGCTCTTTAGGGTCACTACCTTAGATAGGCAGTCAATACCGGCGCGCTGCTCTGCAAGCCAGTCCATGCCCAAAATGACATCGAACTCAACCAATGGTAAAATCGCTGCTACCAAAACGAAGTCAACTCCGTCCAACTCCCAACAGATGTGCCCTTTGGCCCCGGTGGTCATGTGTGACCCATTGGGCATGCGCACTTTCAACTCTGCGTCCGCCAAGAAAGACTCAACTCCTATTCTTCGGATGAAGCTCTCCGCAAGAAAAGAGTGTGATGCTCCCGTATCGAATAATACCCAGCGGGGTATCCGGAAATTAATACGAAGCCTACAACATAGATATCACACAAAAAGGGTCTAAAAGTATGAAGCACAAAATTTCAACTTAAATTCTCTTCATACCTGTCACCACATCGGTTTGGCGGATCGCTTCTTGCTGTCCAAGGTTGTAAGCCCTTAGTTGCACCGGTTGGAACCGAGAAGCGCTCGACTCCGCCATCTTCCCTTTCTCTGCAGCACTAGGGTCGGAGCGCACAGTCTGCTCCCGCCTTGCCTCTTGCCCCGCTCCTCCTTGGGGACAAACACGAGCTATGTGCCCCACCTTACCGTTGTTGTAGCACCTCAGCGGTCCCCTAGAGTGAGAACCTCCAGGCGTCCAATTGCTCTTCTCACCGGATCTGGAAGTGTGAGGCTTATTCCTCCACCTACTCCCTTCAGACTTTCCATGGGATTGGGAAGGCTTCCCTTCCCCTTGCTTGGGAGTGAAACCCTTACGACGTTGGGTTCGCTCCAGATCACTTTCCAAAATCCTGGCAGCCTCAACTAACTCATTGAATCCCGCTCTCTTCATGGAGATGAGATTTTGCCTCAGATTCTCCCTCAGCCCCTGGTAGAAGAGGTTATCCCTCTCTACATCATTTGTCATCGTCGTTCCCGCGTAACGACCCAAACGGGTGAACTCCTGCACATACTCGTCCACCGTCTTATCTCGCTACATTAAGTGCAGAAACTGCCTCTAAAGTGCCAACCGTGTAGAAACGGGAATGTACCTCTTAAGAAAAGCATCCCCAAACTCTTCCACCGACGGGGTGCGTCCCGGGAACTGGCGGCCGCTATGGCTCACCCACCACAACTTGGCGTCTCCTTCCAACATGAAAGCCGCATACTCAGCTTTCTTTTCTTCTAGCGTCTCTGCCGCCCTCAAAATCTCTTGAATGTGAACCCACCAGTCCTCTGCATCCGTTGGCGTACCAACTCCCTTGAATGACGGGGGATGGAAGCTCAGGAAATACTTCATGTGTCGGTCTCCATGTCCGACCACCACCCTTTCTGCCAAAGGCTCCACTCGCCTGGCTTATCCTCCTGGCACGGCTGTCGTCATGTCCGGTGTAGCAGGGGTTGCTACCTGAGCTGCCGCTGCAGCTTGGGCTGCCACCATCGCTTCTGCAAGCATGCGGCAGAAGTCGGTCGGGTTTACACCCGTGCCCAACAGACCTGGAGTAGTGGCACTGCTCGCCGAGAGTTCCTCTCTTGCTCTCGACATACCCGCCTCGTTGCTTGCACTCTTCAAGAAAACAAGAAACAAGGAATCAGTCTCTAATCTCAAGACTTAAACATAAGGACACTCATGGTCCCGCGTTACTCTTATGTGGATAACTTCTCTACGCATTGACCTTGAATCTAACCTCGCTCTGATACAAAATTGTAACACCTCCCCTGTAATGACCGTATAATATGGGTCCGGCCGGGGACCCACAACATACGGACGCCACAGCTTTAGTATTATAAGTTGATATAGCTACCCACACTCAAAACACTTTGCACAACACAGCAGAAACACAAGCAAGACAAGAAGTTATCCACTACAAGAAGAGTAAAACAAATGGCCTTATGACCTTACAACAAATGTCCAAAACTCAAAAATACATCAGTCAAGAATGTGCATAGCACTCCTAGTCTACCTCGGCATGCAAGCCGAACAACATGAATCTCAAACATACAACATTATATAAGTAGTCCTACAAAAGAGAAAAGCACTTCATGAGGCTTAGGCCTTTCTGGCCGGCGAGCTAGCTCCTGCATGCGATCCTTGCCCTGTAAAATTTTTTAGTAACGTGGGTCAGCAAAGGCTGACCTCAAACTGTATAACAACGCATCTCCTCCCGGCCGCCCCTAACAGACCCCGGGGTACTCCTCCAACCTGCAAGTTAGCACTTCGTATGCAATATTCATAAGCAAGGAAAATAGCTACAGAAACAGGCTTGGATGTCACACACATCATACATGTTCTCTACTGGTTGAGCATATAATAAAAAGGGCCTACTTATGCAATCATGTATGCAACAACCCGAGTTTCACCCAAGGCACCCTATCTCGTATGCATCAAGCACATCGTCACATCAAATGGGTACTCATTGATTCCCCATTGGCATAAAACCGCAAACAAAGGGGTAACACCATTCCACCCCAACGGCACACAGGCCGCCACATGGAACTCTTGCAAAGGCCCCACCCGCTCAAGGTCTTAGACCCGGGCTTGCCTACAAGCTCTGACGTCTCATGTCAGGATTCCAACACACAACACTGACTGATTCTAAGAAGCCTTGTCGGACCCCACCCGCTCATGGCCTCATTGCCCAGGCTTGTCCCCATGCTTGGCGTTCTCGTCAGTCTCACAGAAAGGGACTAGTCTCGCCGGGACACTCTCCACACATTACGTGAACGTCACGGGATAGCCAGCCGACCACGGAGACATAGCCACGCCTTGGCACATCACAAACCAAGACAATTCCACCCTAGTCCCTCATTTGTACTGCAGCGTTCCCGCGCACCAAGGAAAACATCTACAACTCATGCGGAGCTAACCTTGTCCACCAAGGAAACCATCTACCGCCACGAGGAGCTAACCTTGTCGTGTTCCGACTACACGTACGCACTTGAGAAAAAGGGGAAAACATTGCCACGTCACAAACGGCATCTTGCCGCAACGGATTCTCTACGAATCCTTAAAGTTCGTATACAACATCACCGAGTTGGACTAACGGTCGTGACTACGGCTTCACCCACCATGCCTAATCCACTAACGGAGCGGATCTCTAATGCAAAATATGTCGGGGACGGACTCAATCAACCCGGAGGTTCCTCTTGAACCTTGGCAACCCAAAACCCCTCTCATTTGAGAGTTTGGTCCCCAAAAACTAGAAAGAAACGATGCTAAAGACATGCATCCTAAAATCGAGAGGAGAAGTGTCGTTACCTTCCGACTCCTCTTCCTTGTCATGGCAAAATAGCCGGATGAAAACCTTCGCAAAGATCTAGCCTCCACGGATCTGGACTCGGCTCGCGATTTGGAGCACCGAAACCTCTCCTACAGCCCAAACCCTCCTTCTCCTTCTTCCTTGATCTCCCTTCTCTCTAGAAATTAGTAAGAGAAAAGCTTGAAGAAGAATGAGGGTTTCCAACCCTATTCTCAGACTTAACTCCCCAAGAACAGTTCTAAACCATCATATCCTAAAAACAGGGAAAGAATGGCCATGATCCGCCTGAAAAATAAACTACCTGGGCCGAATACGGCCTGGCACACGCCCGTGTCCAGGGCTGTGTCCCCCATTCTCCATCTCAAATCGAAGGGCCTGGAACAGCACACGGGCATTCGACATGCCCGTGTTCGACCCGACACGCCCGTGTCCCCACTGACACGGCCGTGTGGTCGGTCGTGTGCCTCCATCCACACAGCCCCGAAACAACCCGAGAAGGGACACGGCCTGGGACATGCCCGTATCCCAAGCCGTGTGCTAAGTCTCGACACTCGTCGACAGCCTTTGTGTCGACATCGCGGAAAAACGTCGAGTGATGATGGTCGACCAAGCGGGACACGCCCTGTGACACGCTCGTGTCACAGGCCGTGTGCCCCAGTCTCGACACTCGACACTCGACACTCGTCGAGTGAACATCATCGATTGAAGTTCGTCGACAGACCCACACGGCCTTGGACACGCCCGTGTCCTAGGCCGTGTGCCAAAAACTTGATGCATATAAACTTGATGCGTGCCAAAAACTTGATGGAGTGGAGCTCCCCGGCAACGGCGCCAAAAACTTGATGCGTGTAAATCGGCAAGCGCACCGGTCGCACAAGTAATAAAGTTTTGGGAATAAATCACCGAGTGTCGGTCTCTTGAGGAATGCAATTAGAGTATAACGGCAACAGTACCGAGAATATCGTTATGAGAGTTATAAATAGAACAAAAAGAAAATAGAGGACATGAGAGAATGTGGATGTTTGATCTACTGAACTAGTAAAAGCTATGTGGGTCGAAGGCACCGCTTCGCAAGGTGGAGTGGGTTTATCGGCTGCGATGCCGAACTTCAGTTGGGTGAGTGGAAGGGAAGCTAATGGATTGAAGTGTTCTTGTGTGGAGTGCAATCGGATAAGATATGGGAATGGAGTGGATGTGGGGTGAGCGAGGCACATTCACAGACAATACTCACAAGCAGAAGAAAATACTAACATTCCATTAGCTATAAAATAAACTTGATGTTCATGGATGGAAATGTTCATTACACTGCTCAAAACATTCATACTACAAAGGAAGGGGAAGAGGAGTAAACCAAAAGAGAGTGAAGATCCACTGCGGGTCATTGCCAGAGTAGTGAGTTGTCAATCCGCTTCCGGGCTTAGTCCAAGGAGGCTTCCGGTACCAACGAGTTGTCACCTCGAAGGCCTTTAAGTCCATTCTCTAGGTTATCTACTTCACCAACTCCACAGGAAAGCTTGGAGTTGAAGTCATCAATGGCCGAGGGCTTCGCCGGAGAGTTGAAAAGCTTCGGAGTAGTTGGCAATGGCTTCCCGACGAAGGTGGAGGTGATGGAGCAGCTGGAGAAGTGAAATGGTGATTCCCGTGCACTCTCCGATCGCAGCAAATGGCAGGCGTTGACCTAAATCGCGGAGCAGGGCCTTAAATACAGAGGCAGCAGAAGCAGTGCGCACGACTGGTCGTGCGCACTGTAGGTCGATGATCGTGCACCTTTTCCAAATAGACCTGCAACCTGGACAGGAAGCATCAGCATATATGCGCACGACCAGTGGTCGTGCGCACTATGGCCAGTGTTCGTGCGATTACCGAGACAGGATTAGGAAAAAGGGAATGTAATGTGCACGATCAGTGGCGCACGACCAGTGGTCATGCGCAATAAGTCCAGTGGTCGTGCGCAGTATTCCTGCAACATCGGTGTCTCCCGATCGGTTTCGGAGCACGTACACGACCCCTGTACCAACAGAAGGGGCAGAAAGGCCACCAGAACATGCACACCACATCCCCGAGATAGGGCTAAAGAATAACAACAATATAGAAACACAGAAAGCACACAGAAACGGGCCTATAGTGCACTTAATCGTGAAATAGGTACATAAGCACATATAAGCAATAAAGGCTCTCAAGTGTAGTGCTAAGACGATAAAACTATCCCAGATGAGTCCAAAAATCAGTGTAAAATGTGGACTCATCACAGACCCACACGGCCTTGGACATGCCTGTGTCCTAGGCAGTGTGCCTTGTCTCGACACGGGCGAGCAAAAATGTCGACACCCCGGGTCGTGTGTCGACACGGGCGCGACACGCCCTGCGACACTCCCGTATCGCAGGCCATGTGCCCTATCTCGACACTTCGTCGAGCGAAAATGTCGACACCCCGGGCCGAGTGTCGACACGGGCTCGACACGCCCTGCGACACGCTTGTGTCGTAGGCTGTGTGCCCTTACTCGACACTTCGTCGAGCGCAAAATGTCGACTACGCGTCCAAGTCGTCGACTCTAGCCTGACACGGCCTGGGACACGTGTCTCGGGCCGTGTGCCCCCTGCCAGAAACCAAAAAATGGCCAGAAACGCAAATCGATCCTTTCTCAAAATCTGGGGTGTTACAGGAGTCGACCTCGTCGAAGGATGTCTTGCCATCCTATGGTCATATCAACATTAGTCAAATCCTGGTACAATAGTTGGAACTAACTACAAGTACAAACAATACATACATAAATATGATCTTAAAACTGCTAAACTTGCTCTGGGAGTTTATTTGGACAAAAATGATGTGATGCCTAACCTAGGATGGTTTACCACCATCAACTAACTCTTGTGCCTAGATCGGGAATGCATGAATTTGTATTCTTTTTCTGATTTAAAACCATGTGTGCACATATATCATCCTGCAAATCTTTAGCTTGGCACGTTGTGCTTATGCAATGTTATGCTATGCATGATTATGCTATGCATTCTAAAAAGGCCCTAATACATGTCATGAGTGGCGTACTCATGAAAATGTTATGCATCTCATACTACATAACATTCTCATGCAACGAAAAATAAATGTGCTAGTCGCATTCATATGGTGAGGTTATGCATCTCATACTACATAACCCTCACATGTTGCCCCTATGGTGGATCCATATACAGACACATATTATGCATCCCATACTACATAATATGCCCCGTATACTTCATGTTATGCTATGAGCGTAGTGTTCGTGCTTCAGCCAAGACGTGCTGATGACATATCGGTGTGTGTATGATATGATGTTAAACACCTAATACCTACAAGGAAAGGTTGCCCGACAAATTGTCAAGTAACCTGCCTCTGATACAAACTGCCACAACCCGCATTTTCTCCGAATTCAAGAAGTATCAGAGTATGAGAAAACACGCGTCATGACGCCACGTTGAGCAGGGGATATCTGTCAACGCTCAGGAGAACACCATCTAACTAGACTATGAAAATCTCATAAGTTTAATGATTAGAAAATCGGATATAATTTTAAGGGTCGTATCCCTCGGCTCGGTGGATCATCTAGTCCACAGTATAAAAACTATACTTATACACAGCGGAAAATACTTTAATTATTCTTGACATCCTATGAGAGTGCATAAGTGTCCCCCGAGGTCCACTCATACTATGCAAGACTCTAGATTTATTTTATATTATAAGTGGGAAAACGATCTTTTTACGTTGCTTAGAAAGTAGTGTATGAGTTTTACAAACATGCTGATCACGAGATATACTTATAATAGTGCTTTAGGTTTAAAAGTAATTAGCAACCTAGCATAAATCTTCCAAAGAGCAAGTAGACTATCTCCAACAAGGTAGCAGTAAAAGAAACATATCTAGTATCATAAGGTAAAACTACCAGTGGGCGCCAACAAACTGACACGAACCCACTGACAAGTATGTATGTCTATAAGAAAACAGAAAAACTACCTCACAATAGCAAGAGAAAGATCCCTACAACTCAAGGGATCACCAGCAACACCACAGCAAATCTAGCCGCTTATCCGGCTACTAATCAGAACCTGAGGCATTCAGAAAAGAAAAGAATACCTCAGCAAGTAAAACAAGAAAATCTAAATTATGGCATTAAATCAAAATGGAACAAGAGAGTAAGCAAACAAGACAGTAAAAGCAAACATTGTCCAAGGTAAGCAAAAGTACACCAAGTACCAAGTAACCACACCAAGTCCTGCTCAAATCCTGCAGAGGCTGCAAGGCAAATGATAAGAAAAACCTGCCACAATATGTTACATTCAACCGGGAAGAAACACTTAACAATCCTAATTTGTGAGTAATGGCAGTAGTAAAACATCATGGACCTGAGTTGGTGACCAAAAACAGTCCCCCAAACAAAACAGTTCCAACAAAAAAAACTCACTATGTCAGCACAAAACCACCACAAACCCAGCCCGTACCTGGGATTAAAAGGGTGACGGCCATAACAATACCCAGCCCGTACCTGGGACTAAAAAGTGGCAGCCACGGCTCGCACACAAAGCATCCCGCTCCTTTAGAGCGTCAAAACACACTACCTGCCATAACCCGCAATTCAGCCCTCAAAACAAAGGAAGAATGAAAGGACGACAAGACATCCCCCCTAGGAGGTAATCACTCGGGAAGAAGAGAAACCGAAAAGGAATAAATCCCAGCTTACAGGAATCGTCGATCTCCAGCCACAGGAAATCGTTGAACTCCGTTCGACGATTTTCCTTTCGTCGAACACAGGCACAGGAAAAATCATCGAACGCCGTTCGACAATTTTCCTTTCGTCGATCACTGGTCACGAGAAAAATCGTCGAACTCCGTTCGACGATTTTCCTTTCGTCGAACCCAGGTCACGGGAAAAAATCGTCGAAGGCTATTCGACGATTTTGCGTTAACCGCAGGCTACAGGAAAACGTCGAACTCCGTTCGATGATTTTGCGTAAAACACCGGACACAGAAAATCTTCGAACTCAGTTCGACGATCCTCGTCAAACTCAGATCGACGATCCTCGCCGAACTCAGGCAACCGGAGATCGTCGATCTCATTTCGACGATCATCGTCGAACTCAGGTCGACGATCTTCATCGATCTCAAGCAACCAGAGATCGTCGATCTCAGTTCGATGATCTTTGTCGAACTCAGGTCGACGATCTTCGTAGAACTGGCTATGTTAAGTACACCTCAATCCCGAACAACCACCTTCATTTTCGACCAATCCTCTTAGCCTAATTCAATCCTATTACTCGCAAAGTAAGTATGAAAACTCACTGCTACTAGTTTTAGGGCTGATAGGTTAATTGCTACCCAAACCGAGGTTAACAAGGAACAATTTGATAAAAACAAACAAGACTACAGCAACCCGGCCGGAAATTTGAGTTTCAGAACTTGAGATAATGCAAAAAGGAAACAAGAAGGAGCATTTATGGTTTAAGATCCACATGACTTTGACGAAAAAACAAACAGAGCAACATAAGCAAATCTCGGGAAATCATGAATGCTTACAGCCAATATGACCATGAAAAGGAGAGGAAAAACTTGGCAAAGGTAGGAGCACCACTTGCCTCAAATTCCAGCGATTTATCTTGCATAGCCCTTCCTCTCTCTCTCGGCTCCAGCCGCAACAGCAACTAACAGGATTCTAAAGTTTTAATGGCGGAGAAGGATCAAACCAGAAATTCCGAGACCCCTAGAAACACCATGAAAATTGAATCTCTTATCGTAGGAATGAAGGTCTAGGTGAGAGTAATCCAAATCCGCTTTCGGAATCGAATTCCGTCCACTAACGCTCTCAGAATTGGTGTCTGAAGGGTAGCAGGGTTGGCGGTTTTTCTTCCTCTCGAACAGGCGACGGTTATACTCTCACGGAAGGAGATGATGAAAAGTCTGGATTTTGTCTTGAGACTATATATATATATGCATGGACACGCCTTATCAGCCCTAACAGACACCTAAAAGCCACTGGATTCCTTCAAGCTTTATTAATTAATTATTTGCATCCATTATTATTAAGACACTCAAAACGACGCGAAAACCGAACCATCTCGGAATCCGACGAATTTCACACCGTAGCTAATTACATATGCTACGAACGCAACGGCGAAGTCGAAATCAACTTTCGACGAACAAAACTCGGGTTATCACTACCCGAAGCCAAAACACAAGCATCCCCGAGAGGCCTCACCGGTCACCAACACAGACCCGGCTTGCTAGGGGATCTTGCCAAAAAGGCTGCCAACAACCACACAAGGAACCTAAAGAGCTAAAACCGCGCTCTAACAAACGGCACATGCCGGAAACGCGTCAACGTAACGCCCAACGAGAATTAAATAATCGCAGAAAAATCGAGGGTGTTACAAGGTGGGGTGTTATAATTTGGTATCAGACTACTAGTTTTGGTCAGGCTTAAAATGAATTCGTGGACGAAATCTTTTTAAGGGGTGGTGAGCACATGTGTGTGCGTCATCGTTATAACATCAAAAGAACCCGTGAATGTCCACTTAGGAATGAAAACACACGTGTTTGAGGAACCTGCGTGTTCCTATAATGTTTTTTGCAATTTTGTATGGTCGCTTAACGGTGTTTTATACAACTATAGGTGACCAGAAGCAGTGCTGGGCCGTCAGAACATCTGGATTCTGAGGATTATAGTGCACCTAGTGACATACCTACAACCCTTCCCTCCTCTGAAACCATAAGAATGGTGGTGGAAGCAGTGTTCGCTGCGATTGGTGCACAAAATGAAAGACGTGTGCAGTCCACTATTTTTGAAGTAACTCCAACACCGGGTGGTGTGATGGAGCAAACAACATTTGTAGGACCTTTGGGGCAGCAGTTGAACATGCTTTTAGTGCAGGGTATGCACTCAGTTGAGGAATATTTGCAAGCATTTCTGATGATAAGACGCTACCCGGGCTCTAAAGTAGAGAGCGAACAGTCTATGGTCGATAGGTTTTATAATGGCCTGCGCGGTGAATTACGAGTTTTGCTGCTATGACCAAAATTATTGGGATTCCGAGCCTTGGTAGAATCAGCTAGATGTTTGGAAGTGGATTTGGCAAAAGTCAATCGGACGTCGGAGTTCAGGGTACTAGACTTCCCAGATTCTGCAAAGTCTGCATACCGAAGGAGGAGGAATAAGAAGTCTAAAATATCTACTGGTCAGGCTCCATATAGTTGTTTTAAGTGTGGCAAGGAATAACACTTTGCCAGAGATTGTCGGAATGGTGCTCAGAAGTTAAAGAAAGTTATGTCTGGAGCAGTTATATGACAAAGTGTCAGAGATCTGAATCGAATCCAAGGAAGCAAAGACTTGGATATGCAGAAGACGGAGTTCAAAATGCCGAACTCCTCAAAGTCTGCGTACCGTAGGTGGTATAAGAAGGCTAGGAATTCGGGTCCAGCTCCTTCTTCTGGTGCTTTTGGGATGACTACAGGTCGAACCCCGGGCGCATGCTTTAATTGTGGAACGTCGGGGCACTTTGCCCAAGACTGCTGGAGCGGACGCCCTAAGTCCGAGAAGAAACACGTTGTCGTGATGACAGGTACGGCTTAATGTTATAGTAGTTTAGCTTTAAATACTTGTTTCCCTTGTACATGTTAGCTTAGAACTGTTTGTGCTAAGCTTTGTTGTGATTTTCGATTAATTCGGCGAGAGCACCGTTCGCTTAGGGAGCATCGCGTTCCTTTTTGACAAATGGATTTGTATTGCGCGTCGGAGTACCTCCTTCGATGACAAAAGACAAATTGGATGCGTTGTTATCTAATGATGCTCATTGTGCGCGAGTAGAATCTGTTGCGTTCAGGTGCGGATTGGGAGTCAAGACTATGACTTACAAGCATAGTTATTAACGCTAGGGGAGCTCGACGTAATCTTTGGTATGGACTGACTCTTGGAGCAGCAAGCATACATGATTGAAATCGCAAGAAAGTCAAGTTGGGAACTGGTCGTGAGATGACATTTATTGGCATGAAAGGGGTCGAGCATGACATTGGTGTCTGCTCTTCAGATGGTTAAGGCGGTTCGGTGTGATGCCAAACCGGTCATATGCTCTTCGTATCGGTTAGCGCCTAAGGAGATGGCGGAGCTGAAGGTGCAACTTCAAGAGTTGCAGGAACAAGGTTATGTGCGTCCAAGTTCGTCGCCTTGGAGCACACCGGTCCTCTTTGTTAAGAAGAAGGACGGGAGCTTGAGAATTTGTATTGATTGTTGAAAATTGTGAAGTGAAAGTGGGTGAATGGAAGGCTTGGGCAACCTATCCGTGCGGACTACGCGGATAGGGTTTGCGGACTGCTAAGTCAGCAGGGATGTTGCAGGCGGTTTGCTCTGTGGCGGCCTGGGCGGTCTGTTCGCGCGGACTACGCGGACAACAGCAGCGGTCTGTCAGGTCGGCGAATACTCAGCAGGCAGTTGACTCCCAGGAAGTCACCAGGCGGATAGAAATCCTATCCGCGGAGTCTGGCATGAAGCGGACTGATGAACTGGAGCTCGGCAGACCGGTTTGGCAGTTGCCTTGGTCTTGCTCTAGTGCAGCAGCAAGTGGAAGCCGCGGAGACCGCCGGACAGTGCGGACAGAAGCTGGAGGTCGCCCGGTATGGCGTGCTAGATCCAGTGTCCGCCTGTAAGTGCGGACTGGCCCTTGTGGCCAGTGGACTGTACTTGGTGTGATCTGAACCAAGTCCAGGTTGGCTCAGTCCGGAGAGATCGCGCAGTGGAGCGCAGGCTGCTTTCTCAGTCCGCCAAGCCTAGTAGAAGTGATGTTGCCTTGATTGCTAGCTTGGGGGTATGTGGACTGGAGGATTGCCTGTGCAAGAGAGTGCGGACTGGAGCTGGAGTCCGCTGAGTTCGGTTTAGCCTTGTGATGAGGTTATGAACTCAGGAATGCGGATTGGAGTTTGCTGTGTAAGCAGACTGGATCGGCATGTCTGCTGAGTCCGGCGGTGTATTGGAGATGGAGGCAATGGACTCAGGAGGTGCGGATGGAAGCCGGGTGTCCGCTGAGTCCGGAAGGTGCCTTGATGGTGAGGTCGCGGGCTCGGGTTTTACGGGCTGATGCCTTGTCCGCAGATTGGCGGACACAGCTGTTGTGGAGTCCGGCTGTGGTGGTCCTGGTTTGGCCATTGGCGGCAAGGCGGGCTGGATATTGGAGTCCGGCCTTGGAGAAGCTGGGGCGGACTGGCTATCTGCACAGGAGCGGCGAACTGGAATGTGTGTCAGCAGGCTGGCGGACACACTTGTTCTTGCTGCGGGATGTGGCGGTGATCCTATCGGCTAGGGCGGTGACCATACTCATCATCGTGCCTATAAATAGGACCCTTGTCACATCAGGATGTACCTTGAATGCAACCTAAACCGAAGTAAGTGAACAGTAATTGAGCTCGCGTAAGTTGCTGCGGTCTGGACTTTGGTGTCCGCGTGGTTTGAGAGTTGACCCGTTTGTGCTGTGCAGGTTGTGCGGATAGCGCTGGAAAGCCAGGACTTGGTACTGATTGCGGTCAGGGACAGTGCAGACTCTGCGGTAAGCAACAGGCGGTAAACAGCAAGTCGCGGATAGCGACCAGGCGGTCTTCTCTTTGACAACTTGGTTCGGGGTTCAGGAAGTCGCCTGCTTCAGGCGGACTGTTCCATTCGGTGGCGCAGCTTGTGCGGTCTGGCGGCTAAGTGACCTCGCGGTCAGGCAGCCTGCAGATCAGCAGTGAAGAGCTTAGCATTGGAATAAGGGGTAGTCCGCGCGGCTTGGGTTGCGGTCTGGTGACCTGGCAGACTGAGCGGACTCCACAGCAGTATACCGGCGGCTTGTTGATTGAGTCGGCGCGGCTTGTTTTGTTTCTTGTGTTTGTAACTATCTTTGTTCTCCTGGTTGGGTTGTTTGGTGAAGCATGTCTCGCCATGTATGTCTCGCCTTGTAAAGAAGTTGCTCTTGATCAATAAAGAAGCTTGTGCTGCATGTGTTGCTGGTTGTTACTGCTTTGTTGAGATAACCCCTGCTAACTCCACGAGCCGGGAAATCTTTCAACAATATAAGTGGGGTGTTCTCCTCCGGTTTGTTGAGTTTCAACAGGGTATCCGAGGAGGCCTCTGTGGTTTTGTTGATTTTCAACATGGTATCAAAGCGAGGTTGTTGGAGTTGTCAAGCAGTGCTCAATGGAAGTAGTTGCTCTTCTGTAGAGGAAACCAATGGAAGAACCATGGCAGTGGAGGATGCAAGTTGTCTTGGAATTAATCTCCTTACAGTGACGAACTTTGAAAGGTGGAAGTCCTGTATGAAGAGCTTTCTTATTGGCGAGGACCTTTGGGAGGTTTTATGCGAAGCAGGAAGACAAGAGGATACTGCTGGCAATACTGAAGAGATGAGAGCTTGGAAGGAGACAAATGCAAAAGCGGAGTCTATTCTCAAGCAGGTGATCTCATCGGAGCTCTTGGACCACATCAGTGGATGTCAGTCAGCTGCGGAGGTTTGGACTTCCCTTGATGGGTTGTTCAGGAAGGAGGTGAAGGTTGCTGCTAACGATGGTCCCTCTACTTCATATCAGGAAGAAAGGAGTATTTCTCCGAGGCGTGATAGGAAGAGGAAGGAAGGACCAAGGTGCTATAAATGCAAGCAGCAAGGTCATCTTCGGAAGGAGTGCAAGCTTGTCTTGCTCTCGGCGAACGTAGCTCATGTCGGAGGTAAGGAGAAGAATGTAGTTGGGACATCAACAAGTTCTGGAGCTGATCGGATGAATGCCAGTGATAGTGCAGCTATCTGGCATGAAAGACTGGGCATGTTGGGATGGACAAGCTGAAAGCAATGGCGGAAAGAAGACTCGTAAGAGGCTTGCCTAGATTGTCATCCTATGGCGATGGTCGGGGGTGTGCGGGATGTCAGGAAAGTGGAGCCTATCGCTTCATGGTTGATAAAGCACAATCCAGATTTAAAGCACCATTGGCGGTTGTCCATTATGCTCTGGTGGGACCAACCATCATGGCCAGTCTTGGAGGCAGCAGGTTCATGCTGATATTGGTTGATAACTATTCTAGGTATACTTGGGTATACTTCATGAAGATGAAGTCCAACATGGTACGCTTGTTTATGGAGTTCAAGAAGCTTGTTGAAGGTCAGCTTGGCCGAAGGATCAAGGTGTTGAGGATAAATATCAGTGGTGAGTTTGGCTCAATCGAGTTCTCCCACTTTTGCAGGAAGCAAGGGATCCTGAAGGAGCTTTCTTATGGACATACTTCACAACAAGGTAGTATTGCAGCTCGGATGATCCGTTGGTTAACGGAGACCTGCAAGTGTTGGCTTCAGAGTAAAGGCGTTCCAAAGGCTCTTTGGGCGGAAGGGATGGCTTGTGCTGCTCATGTCATCAACTGGATGCCTCTTAGTTCGATCATAGTGAAGACTCCTTATGAGCTGATGTTCGGAGTGAAGCCCTCAGTGAAGCACTTTCGGGTGTTTGGATCTACCTGCTACATACACTCTCCGGGTGCTCTCAAGACAAAGCTAGTCTTTGTTGGGTATGATGAGCAGAGGAGAAGATGGAGGTGTATGGATCCTGCAATGAAGAAACTCATAGTGTCGAGAGACATTGTCTTCAATGAGTTGACGCCGTATTGGGGTAGCTCTCATGTGGAGCTAGAGATAAGCAGGTTAGATGGTGGGCTGAAGGAGGCTGCTGTTAAGGAAGTGGAGTTACCTGAGTCACCAGGTGTTCTAGGTTGTTCTAGCTCCGGGGCAAAGGCGTCAGAGTCGGGAAGAAGGGGGAGTTATGCTCCAGGATCTCCTGGCTCGAAGGCGGAGGCTTCCGCTTCAGGAAGCAGGGGGAGCGATGTTCCAGGCAGTTCTTGTTCAAGAGGAGAGTCTTCTGGTTCAGGTAGCAGGGGGAGCGTTGCTCCAGGTGCTTCTGATTCCAGTAAGGAGGCGTCTTGTTCAGGGAGCAAATGGAGCATTGTTCCGGGTTTGCCCGGGAACGGAGCTGGTTCAAAAGCAGCGGAGGTGGTTAGCCATGATCAGGTTCTTCAGAGATCGAAGAGGATCAGTAAGCCACCAGCTCGATATAGTGAAGGGAACACGGCGGACTTGGTTCCGTGTTTCCTTTTTAGCCCTCAGGTCGAGCAAGGTTCTTCTGGCTGTGATGACCCCACTAGAATCAAGGAGGTGGTTGACACCAAGGCTGAAGAGGTGACTTCTCTCAAAGATAACAAGGCTTGGGCTTCTGTGTCCAAGGAAGTTGGTGATACTCCTGTGATGCATGAGTGGAGGTTGAAGCTGAAGAAGGTAGAGGGAAGCATGACTCCTTTTTGGAGATGCTGGAGGGCTCCCTCATGGTCCATGATATGCGGGATGAGGACTATGTCTTGGACATCTCTTCGTAGATGCTATCGGAAGGACCAGGTGCAAGGTTACGGGAGCTGCTGGAGTTATTCACCACTTCTCACTTCAAGGGGGAGTGTTGAAAATTGTGAAGTGAAAGTGGGTGAATGGAAGGCTTGGGCAACCTATCTGCGCGGACTACGCGGGCAGGGTTTGCGGACTGCTAAGTCAGCAAGGATGTTGCAGGCGGTTTGCTCTGTGGCGGCCTGGGCGGTCTATTCGCGCGGACTATGCGGACAGCAGCAGCGGTCTGTCAGGCCAGCGAATACTCAGCAGGCAGTTGACTCCCAGGAAGTAACCAGGCGGATAGAAATCCTATCCGCAGAGTCCGGCATGAAGCGAACTGATGAACTGGAGCTCGGAAGACCGGTTTGGCAGTTGCCTTGGTCTTGCTCTAGTACAGCGGCAAGTGGAAGCCGCGGAGACCGCCGGACAGTGCGGACAGAAGCTGGAGGTCGCTCGGTATGGCGGGCTAGATCCAGTGTCCGCCTGTAAGTACGGACTGGCCCTTGTGGCCAGTGGACTAGACTTGGTGTGATCTGAACCAAGTCCAGGTTGGCTCAGTCCTGAGAGATCATGCAGTGGAGCGCGGGCTGCTTTCTCAGTCCGCCAAGCCTAGTAGAAGTGTTGTTGCCTTGATTACTAGCTTGGGGGTATATGGACTAGAGGATTGCCTGTGCAAGAGCGTGCGGACTGGAGCTGGAGTCCGCTGAGTTCGGTTTAGCCTTGTGATGAGGTTATGAACTCAGGAATGCGGATTGGAGTTTGCTGTGTAAGCAGACTGGATCGACATGTCCGCTGAGTCCGGAGGTGCCTTGGAGATGGAGGCAATGGACTCAGGAGGTGCGGACGGAAGCCGGGTGTCCGCTGAGTCCTGCATGTGCCTTGATGGCGAGGCTGTGGGCTCGGGTTTTGCAGGCTGATGCCTTGTCCGCAGATTGGCGGACACAGCTATTGTGGAGTCTGGTTGTGGTGGTCCTGGTTTGGCCTTTGGCGGCAAGGCGGGCTGGATATTGGAGTCCGGCCTTTGAGAAGCTGGGGCGGACTGGCTATCTGCACAGGAGCGGCGAACTGGAATGTGTGTCTGCAGGCTGGCGGACACACTTGTTCTTGCTGCGGGATGTGGCGGTGATTGATGAACTGTAAATATGCGTATTTTTATGCACATTAATTTAGTTATTTTCATTTATTTTCGTCGTTTTTACTTATTTTTGTTCAATAAAATGCTCCTATTATTGTAAATTTTCTTCTAACTTGTTTTATTTGATTTTGCAGAAAAATTCCAAAATCTGCCAAAATTTGGGAAGTACACGCCCGTGACACATGGGTCACGCCCGTGACCGAGCCGTGACTGTGCATTTCCCGTGAAATTACAAAATTTCTGAAGTTAAGGCTTGACACGCCTGGCGACACGCCCGTGTCACCCGACACGGGGCGTGACCCAAGCCCGTGTCCCCTCCTCTCGACGAATTCCGCTCGACGATCGTCGAGTGTCGACACCAACAGTCACGCCCAGTGTCACGCCCGTGACCGAGGGTGTGTACTTAGAAATTTTTTCCTATAAATAGCCCAGTTCTGTAAGGTCCAAGGGTTCAGATTTTTGGGCCAAGTTAGTGTCTTTTTGTGGGCTGCATCCGTGATTTTCAAGGCTATGTAAGGAGATTTTTCCTTTTTTATTTCATATCTTGTTTTGCTTTAGTTTTAGCACTTGTAATAGCTTGTAATAGTTTCATTTTGATCAAATAAAATGTTAAATTTTCTCTGCATATATGGCTTTGGAATGAATACTTGTGCCCACCTTTCCTTCTCCTTTTTATTCTTAGTTTCATCTTTGTTCTTCATTTATGAAAAGTGTGTGTGTGTGTATGAGTGTAATTTGCTTACTTTACATGTCTTTTACTTGTCTTCATGCTTAAGCATGATAGTTTTCTTTCTCTTTCTCACCTTGTCTTTTTCCTTTAACAAGTTTTCATGCTTAGATTTCCTTTAACTAGTTTTCATGCTTAGATTTTGATTTCATCCTTATGATTCTATAAAAGAGATTTTAAAAAGTGAATTTGTTCCTTTTTTTTACTTAGTTTTCTTTTAGGATTGTAAAACCTCTTTTGTTCTTTTCATCTTCTTTTTCACCTTTTTTATCACTTTTATAAAATCATAGGAATGAAATTGTTGGTATTTTAATTTTCCAAAAACTTTGATTTTTAATTTGCTTTGAAAAACTTTAGTCTTCTAAAAATTGTAATTTTCTCTTTTTATTTGTTTTTGGCAAAACCTAAGCATGAAAAAGTTAAAGTTTTAATTTTTGAGCACCTTTGATTTTGACTTTATTTTGTAAAACTGTTTGCTCATTCTCTTTTTGTTTGTTCTTTTTATGTGTTTTGGGTAAGTTTTAGGAGTAGAAATCTTGTTATTTTCATTTTTAGGTAACTTTAATTTTTCTTTGTTATTAGTGTGTGTGAGTGTATGAGAATAAATTTCCTTTTATTCTTCTTAATCTTCATGAAGTGTGTGTGAGTGTAGGTGTATTAACTTTTATGCTTTGATTTAAATTGTGTAGAGTGTGTGAGTGTAGGTGTATAATTTTCGTGCTTTATTTTAATGCTTTCTTTTAATGCTTTGTTCAATTATGTAGAGTGTGTGAGTGTAGGTGTATAATTTTATTGCTTTCTTCAATTTTTTATGGAGTGTGTGTGTTCGTGTGCATTTATTTCCGCCTACTCGTTAAGAGTTAAATGGCGCATCGTTTTCATTTTCAGTCCTACTCGTTTGAGTAGGACTTGTAATTTTTCTTTCTTTATTTTTTCCGCCTACTCACTTGAGTTAAATGGCTGGACTTTTTAGCCCTGTAATCGCATTTATTTTCTCCTACTCATTTGAGTAGGACTCGCTTTCATTTCAGTCCTACTCGTTTGAGTAGGACTTGCAATTTTCAGCCTTTATTTACCGCCCCCACTCGTTTGAGTGGGACTCGTAAATTTAAATTATGCAAATTTCATTCATGTGTAACTTAGTTTCTGTTTAATTTATAATTTGGAGTGTGCGTGAGTTCTCGTTTAGTTAACTTTTTAGCTTTCTAAATATTGTTATTTTTCTTTTGTCCCTTTCTTATAATCGTTTAGCATTTAATTTCGAACTCACGCCTCACTAAATTATAAGCCGTCCCCATACCGATGTGTGGCTAATCGCTATTAGCCTTGGCATCGAAGAGCATTGGGACATTTGAAATGATTTATAATAATTAAAGTTCTTTATTTTCATTTTAATTTAAGCACTTAGGGTTTACCCCGGGTTTACGACGCGTAGGACCACATAATCGATGTGTGGGCCCTATTTCCGTAGTCCATATGCTAGCTAGCCGAGAGGCCGTGCATATGGACCGATCACCCCTGGGTAAATAGAGTTGCGTGTATACCCTCGAGAGAGGACTAGCGTAATTCTACCGGATTGGGTTCCCCACCCAATAGCGGGGTTCTTAGCGTAAAGCGGGCGTTAAGAGGAATCCTTCGTCGGACTAACGTTCGGTCGAATAGTCTTAACGTTCAGGTGAGCAATATTCCTAGAGATAAGTGCGCTCACATTTGTGGAACCTCCACGGCCAAGTTGCCTTATTATTAATTTGAAAACTAAGTCTTTTTATTATTAAAAATTGTTTTAGTCTTAATCCGATTCGATGCCGAGCGTTAACCCTTCATCGAATATTTTCTAAATCGTTTTTTCGCTCCTTTGCTTTTCCGTCTTTTATTAAGTAAAAAAAATCCATCTTTCTTTCAGTAAAATAATAGTCCTCCCGGAGGAGTAAGAATAGTCAACGCGACCCCGAGAACAATACGACCTCGGTATTCCCCCGAATATCGAGTACTACTTGCGATAGGTGCACTTGCCTACCCGAGCGAGCCCGCGGCGATCGACTCACCGAACCAACCACAGTAAGAGTCTGTTCGCGGGCACATCAGTGATCCTATCGGCTAGGGCGGTGACCATACTCATCATCGTGCCTATAAATATGACCCTTGTCACATCAGGATGTACCTTGAATGCAACCTAAACCGAAGTAAGTGAACAGTAATTGAGCTCGCGTAAGTTGCTGCGGTCTGGACTTTGGTGTCCGCGCGGTTTGAGAGTTGACCCGATTGTGATGTGCAGGTTATGCGGATAGCACTGGAAAGCCAGGACTTGGCGCTGATTGCGGTCAGGGACAGTGCGGACTCTGCGGTATGCAATAGGTGGTAAACAGCAGGTCACGGATAGCGACCAGGCGGTCTTCTCTTTGACAACTTGGTTCGGGGTTCAGGAAGTCGCCTGCTTCAGGCGGACTGTTCCATTCGGTGGCGCAGCTTGTGCGGTCTGGTGGCTAAGTGACCTCACGGTCAGGCAGCCTGCAGATCGGCGGTGAAGAGCTTAGCATTGGAATAAGGGGTAGTCCGCGCGGCTTGGGTTGCGGTCTGGCGACCTGGCGGACTGAGCGGACTCCACAGCAGTATACCGACGGCTTGTTGATTGAGTCCGCGCGGCTTGTTTTGTTTCTTGTCTTTGTAACTGTCTCTGTTCTCCTGGTTGGGTTGTTTGGTGAAGCATGTCTCGCCATGTAGGTCTCGCCTTGTAAAGAAGTTGCTCTTGATCAATAAAGAAGCTTGTGTTGCATGTGTTGCTGGTTGTTACTGCTTTGTTGAGATAACCCCTGCTAATTCCACGAGCCGGGAAATCTTTCAACAATATAAGTGGGGTGTTCTCCTCCGGTTTGTTGAGTTTCAACAGGGTATCCGAGGAGGCCTCTGCGGTTTTGTTGATTTTCAACATTGATTACCGAGAACTAAACAAGTTGACGGATAAGAACAAGTACCTGATCCCAAGGATTGATGATCTATTTGATCAGTTAGTCGGGTCGACAGTGTACTCAATGTTGGATCTCAAGTCCGGTTACTATCAGTTAAGAATAAGGGAGAGTGATATCCCTAAGATAGCATTCAGTACGAGATACGGGCATTACAAGTTTACGGTCATGCCGTTTGGGCTGACGAATACGCCGTCAGTGTTCATGGATTTGATGAATAGGACTTTCAGGGAATACTTGGACCACTTTGTAATCGTCTTCATCGACGACATTTTGGTGTACTCACAGAGTGAGGAGGATCACTTCAGGCATCTGCACTTGGTATTGGAGACGCTGAGGAGGAATCAATTGTATGTCAAGTTCTCGAAATGCGAGTTTTGGTTGTCGTCAGTGGCGTTCCTCGGTCATATTGTCAGTGGAGAGGGCATTGTAGTGGATCCGGCGAAGATTGTTGCGATACGAGAGTGGCCTGTGCTTTCTACGGTATTGGAGGTCCGAAGTTTTCTGGGGCTTGCCGGCTATTACAGGCGCTTCATGGAGAACTTCTCGCGGATAACATTACCTCTCATGACTTTGACAAGGAAGGAGCAGAAGTTCGTTTGGATGCCGGAGTGCGCACGAGCTTTTGAGGAGTTGAAGTGTCGGTTGACCACGGCGCCTGTACTGAGTTCGCCGAGTTGGACCGAAGGTTTTGAAATCTACAGCGACGCTTCAGGCAGTGGTTTGGGATGCGTGCTACTGCAGCATGGAAGCGTTATAGCGTATGGCTCGAGTCAGCTGAAAGTGCATGAGAGGAATTATCCGATCCATGACTTGGAGTTAGCTGCCGTGATTTTTGCCTTGAAGCTGTGGAGGCACTACTTGTATGGGGTAAGGGTCTATATCTATACCGACCATAAGTGCCTGAAATATTTGTTGGATCAGAAAGATCTGAACATGCAGCAGCGTAGGTGGATGGCGTTCCTGGGGGACTATACATTCAAGATCCACTACGTGCCTGGGAAAGGCAATGTGGTTGCGGACGCGTTGAGTCGCGGGGCCCCAGCTCAAGCCAATTGGCTATCGGTCCATGATGAGCGGTTGGTTCGGTAGTTGGAGGCGTTGGAGATCTCTTGCATAGACAAGAAATCGAGTGCTGAAGCGCTATTGAACTGGACGGAAGTTCAGTATGACCTGGCTGATCGGATTCGGCAGGCTTTAGATGTGGATAGCAGCATGAAGCAGCTCACAATAGAGGCTCTGGATGGGTCAAATTCCCAATATGAGGTTGTGGATGGATTGCTTTGGAAATACGGTCGTCTGTGCGTCCCGAATGTGGGCACTTTGCGGGTCGAATTGTTGTACGAGGCGCATTATACCAAGTACACGATTCACCCGTGGAGCACGAAGATGTACCGCGATGTGAAGAAATTATTCTGGTGGCCAGGACTGAAGAAGGATATGATATTGTACGTGGCGAAGTGTCAGACATGCGCCTTGGTGAAGGCGGAATGCCAAAAGTCGGGAGGATTCTTGAAGTCCTTGCCTATTCCGGAGTGGAAGTTTGACGACATCACCATGGACATTGTGCACGAGTTGCAAAGGTCGCAAAAAGGGAACGACGCCATTTGGGTGGTCGTAGATCGTCTAACCAAGATGTAGCATTTTATTCCGTATAGGAAGGATGATCCAGTTGAGAAATTGGCAAAGTTATATGTGGACAACATAGTACGGCTTCACGGTGTGCCCCGCAACATTGTGAGTGACCGAGATGGGCGGTTCACGTCCAATTATTGGAGGCTGGTGCAGCAGATGTTGTGTACAAAGCTGAGTTTCAGCACAGCCTTTCATCTGCAGACGGATGGGCAGATCGAGAGGGTCAACAGGACAATGGAAGACATGCTTCACATGTGCGTCCTGGATTTTGGAAAGCAGTGGGAGGACCACTTATACTTGGTGGAGTTCGCGTACAACAATAGCTACCAGGAGAGCATACAAATGACGCCCTTCGAGACCCTTTATGGTAGAAGATGTCGCATGTTGTTGTCTTGGTTGGAAACGGGTGAGTCAAAGTTGTACAAATGCCAAGAGGTGGAAGATGCTACGTCAATTGTTCGAACGATTCGGGAAAGGTTGCTAATCGCTCAAGACCGCCAGGCTAAGTACTATGATGTCAAGCACAGGAGCGTGGAGTTCGTTGTTGGCGACTGGGTGTACTTGAAGATCAAACCGTTCAAGGGTGTCTCGCGGGTGCGGCGCTTAAAGAAGCTAAGCCCGAGGTACCTTGGACCATTTGAGGTTCTGGAGCGGATCGGTGAAGCAGCTTATCGATTGAAGCTATCAATGGAGCTTAGTGGTCTACATGATGTATTCCATATATCGGTGCTACGGAAGGCAGTGCAAGTGCCTTCGCATGTGATCGCGGTGGATCAAGTGCTGGTCGATAATGGGTTGACGACAAAGGTCAAGCCCGTTCGAATTGAGGACTCGGAAGTCAAGCGGCTATGCAACAAAGAGATTAGGATGGTCAAGGTCCGTTGGGACAATTGCGGTCGGGAAGAGCTCTCTTGGGAGCGAGAGCAGACCATGCTTGAGGAGTACCCAGAGTTGTTTCACTCAGGTACCGTTTAAGTTTTATGTTTCTTTCCTTTATGAAATTTCGAGGACTAAATTCTTTTAAGAGGGAGAGAGTTGTAACGCCCCGAAGCTCAAAAGAGCAACGGGAGGCGTTTTGATCCAAGTTTGGAATTTGGCAGGGGGCACACGGCCTGGGACACGGGCGTGTCCCAGGGCGTGTCGTGTTTGGGTCGACGATTTGGCCGAGATGTCAATGAATTCTGGAGTCGACAATCGTCGAGCAGCGAACACGGCCTGAGGCACGGTCGTGTCTAAGGGCGTGTTGAGCTCGTGTCGACGATCTGCCCGGGAAGTCGACATTTTTGCTCGACGAAGTGTCGAGACAGGGAACACGGCCTAGGACACGGGCGTCTCCAAGGCCGTGTCGGGTGGTCAACAAACTGTACTCGACGAAGGGTCGAGACAGTGAACACGGCCTGGAGCCCAGACATGTTTGGGTATGACACGGGCGTGTCAGATAGGACACGGGCGTGTCCAAGACCCGTGTGAGTCTCGGGTTGGTGTTGGTCCTGTGTTGATGGAGGAACACGCCCGGGAACACGGGCATGTACTGGCTGATACGGGTGTGTCAGGTCTAACACGGGCGTTTCGGGTGCCTATGTGATTTTCCAGACACGTCGATTTTGACGACGAATGGGGGACATGGTCCTGGACACAGGCGTGTCGCAGGCCGTGTTCAGCCCAGGTTTTGCATTTCAGCTACGGATCGTGGCCGTTCATTTCCTTATTTTGGGATCCGACGGCTGGGGGTTGTTCCTACTGGGATTTACCCGGGAATAGGGTTTCAAATCCCTCACTTCTTTCACTTAAGTCTCTTTCTAAAGTCTAGAGAGAGGGGAGAGCAAGGAAGAAGAAAGGAAGCTAAATCCGGTTGCCGGCGGAGCTTCGGGGCTCCAAATCGTGAGCCGACTTCGGATCTACGGAGGCAAGGAGATTACGGTGCTTTTCATCCATATAGATTTCCATGGCGCCAAGGAAAAATTCTAGGGTAACGATTCTCTACTTGAGCATGTGAAGCTCTCTTCTCCTTTGCATAGTAAGCCCGCTCTCGCGAGTTTGCGGTGAGTTGAGGCATTCCTTCGGGTAGACATGAATAGTCCTCGTTGTGTACATATAGAGTCCGTAATCGAGAATGGATATAGGCATGATGTGTGAAGCCTACCCGAACAAGTTGGTCTGGATCGGTGATGTTACATTGCATAAATGGTCGGAGGAGACTCCGTGCAATTGGTTGTTTTTCGGGTTTTCTACACGGTAGATTGCAGAAGGGAGCCTTGGGGATTAACTCCAAGGTGTACCCGGAAAACTATGCAGATGCGTGATTATGCCAACATGGTGGTCTGGGAGCCAACTTGAACATAACTGGGTTATGTGAAGTGTGTAACGGAAATGGGACTCGGAGAAGTTTGACTCGCGCATATGGCTTAAATTGTCGTTGCGATGTGAGCACGGCTTAGACAGAACCTTACCCGTTCTATGTCGTTTGGTTGGAACCGTTGGCATAGATGAGGGTCTTAGGCGGTCTATGGCTTAAAATGACGTGACCAATGCCGGAAAGACAAAATGGTCACGAGTTTTGGCCGTCCTTGTGGTGGTGGTGAGACCGAGACGTCTGTGGCTTGAACTGACGTGACGTTGACCGGTTCATCGAGAATGTGCCCTGAGGGCATGAGGTGTGTGGTCGTGAGTGCCTACGCCTGTGTTGTTGTGTGATTACACTATACTGCTGGATTATGCTAACAAAGTGCAGGGAAGGAGCATCGCCGCTGCGAGTTGGGGGCGGGATCGTTATAATTTGGTCAGCAAAGCTGACTGTTGCCTTTGTTTGCCGCCGTACGGTGGATTGTTGCTTGCAGGTACTGCGGAGCCGAGTGCTAAATAGCGGGCTAAAGCCCAAGTTGCTGAGCCGGCCCTCGAAGGCCTAATTTTGAGTGTTTTCTGTTATTCATGTATAGCTGCCCTGCGTGCCGAAGTTTGGAAAACATTTATATTCAAGCAAACTATTGTATGGTCTGAAAGAAATTGTACCTAATCACCTAGAGGGGGGGTGAATAGGTGACTTAATCTTTCTCAACTTTTTGGCAGATTATATCACAGAATTGTAAATAATACTTCACAGCACTTCAGCACAGCAATCACAGAATCACATACACAGAGTACACACAGTTTTATAGTGGTTCCCCAAGGTTTGGGTACATCCACTTTCCCCCTTCGCCTATCTAGTAGTGTACTAGATTCAGCCAAACTCCTTCACTATTCCTCAGATCCTCAGATCTTACACTCAGAACCCCAAATGGTTCCTACAGCTCAAAGTGATCCCACACCTACAACTCAGGATCAACAGCCCTACAACTCAGTCTTCTCCAAAGACCTACACTCAGTCACAAGGCCTACACTCAGCCTACAACAGGCCTACACTCAGATAAATAGATCTCCTACACTCAGGCACACAGGCCCTACCACTCAGCCTTTATAATTGCAGGCTTACAACTCATATCCCTAAGGATCCTACAAGAAATAAAGAATACAATGTATATACCTACAACTCAGAATAAGAGAGAAGAGTTGATAGGTTTCTTGATGAGTTCTTGGAAGAACTCTGCTAAGATCAACCTCACTTGGCTTTCTTTAAAGCTTCTTTAATGTAGAACACAATAGGGTTGAGTCTCTCTGCAGCTAATCTTCAATCACTTCAACTTAAGAATCAGAACTAAGTCTGAAACTTTCTTCACAGCCTGGTTCAATAGCTGTCTTCTTGGAAGGAGCTCTCTCTCTCCAACTACTTAGATCTTCAATTGAATCTTCAATGAATTGCTTGATCACTTTGGTGATTTCCAACAACTTATTATCTGTTGAATGTATAAGCCTTTATATAGACTTTCTTCATGATGACCGGCTGATCCGGTTTCTAATAGTATTCTGACATCTCTGACAGTTGCAGTAGACCGGCTAGAATGGCAGCTGTCATGTCATCCAGTCACTTCTTGAAATATCTGTAACTGTCTGAAAGTGTCGAGACAGTTTGTCTTTAAGTGTCGACACTTGTAGACTAAGTGTCGACACAAGTAGACTAAGTGTCGACACTAGCCTTCATGGTGTCGACACAACTCCTTGTGTTATAGAATTTGCTTCTCGACACTGCTCCTTCAACATGTGTCGACACTGATAATGTGTGTCGATACAACTCCTTGTTCTTCAGTACTTTGTTGATTTCTTGTAAGTGTCGACACAACTCGTTTGTGTCGACACATCTTCTTGTGTTGAACTTGTTAAGTGTCGACACATCTTCTTGGTGTCGACACATGCCTTCAATGTTGATACTTTTGCTGAGTGTCGACACATCTGCTTGGTGTCGACACTTGTACTTAGTCTTCATAGAAATTTGCTGAGTGTCGACACAGCTCCTTGTGTCGACACTTTCTTCATGTGTTGATACTTCTGATGTGTGTCGACACATTCTTCATTATGTTGACACATTCTTCTTGTGTTGAGACTTTGGCTAAGTATCGACACATCTCCTTTGTGTAGACACTTGTACTTAGAATTTGTTGAACTTTTGCTGAGTGTCGACATAGCCTCCAAGTGTCGATATTTTCTGATGTCGACAAGGTTTCTCTGGGTGTCGACACTGCTTTTAAGTGTCGACGCTGCTTCACTGGACATTTCTTCAATGAGTGTCTACACATCCTGTATGTGTCGACACTTTCCTCCTGGTGTCGACTCTGCATTCCTGGTGTCGACACAATTACTCCAAGTGTCGACACTGCATCTTTGGGTGTCGACACAAGTCTTCTTAAGTGTCGACACTGTTCTTCAGGGTGTCGACATATGGACTTAGAAACTTTTCAGCTTTCCCTGCAAATACTTAACCTGCACAAGGTAACTCAAAATACATCAAATACATTTTGATGTATATCATTGAGTAGGGTGAGGCTTCTTCAAATCAGGTACATTTATTCCAATGTACCCAACAATCTCCCCCTATTTGGAGAAGTCATAACTCTTAGTCAATGATATACACCATACATAACAAAATCACAGTATGATGTAAAGCAGGATTATATAACAGGGTAAGTACATAAACATGTATAAGCAGAACATGTATACACAAATATTACAGAACATTAATGTAATAGATTTAACATATATCACATTGTTCTTCAACATATTCATTATCCAAAAGTTTACAGACAGTTTAAAAATCAAATGATTACAACTGTAAACTTAAGAAAAAATTCTATTCTATTACTGTTCAGCCTCCTTGATAATTATGCCCTTTCCAGACTGTATCTTTGCTTGGACTAGGGCTTCAGCATCTTCAACAGCAACAGGCTTCTTGCCTTTCAGATCCTTCTTTTTCAATTCTTCTGCCTTGATCTTTTGCCTTTCAAAGTAATGATAGGGCTTGGGAAAGTACTTGCTAGGCTCCTGGGCAGTAGGAGGTAGCTTTCCCATCTTTTCCTTTCTTCTATACTGCACAATGGCTTCTTGATTGTTCTCATGCTTCCTCCACTCCACATCAGAATACCATTTGCCTCTGTCCACAATATTGTCTTTGGCAGCCTTCCATGCAGTTAAGATAATATTCCTTGAAGTGGGGCTCCACTGTTCAAAGTCAGGCCTCAACTCAGCTTGCTCCCTGAATCTTTTCTTAGACAATTGGGCTTCTTGTTCTTTCTGCAGCAAAGCTTCTTGTTCCTTCAGTATAGCCTCTGGCACTGGCTGAACCACTTTTTCTATGACGACATTTTGCTTTCCCTCAGGTGGGCTATACATTGACTGTATATCTGCATGTATCATATCAAAGTCTGGTGGAGGGTATATTACCTGAGCGACTTCAGCTTGCTCCCCTCCAAGATAAGCAGGATTAATACCAGACTCTGCTACATTGTCATCATCACACAATGGAGGATATCCAAGGGTGGCTCTGATGGAATTAGAAATCCACTTTGCATGATCAGAGCTGGCTTTGACTAACACTCTCTCCCCCTTTATGACTTCTCTAACAATATGATCCCTTAGATCATCTTTCTGAAATCTTATTTGGGCATCCAAATAGTTTACTCCATCCTTAAAGAAAGGTTTCAACCTTTGGAGCTTGTCAGTTATAGCCTTTTGAGAGTCTTGTATAGCAGTTTTAACAGCAGTTATGCCCTCTTGTAATGCTTTATCAAATTCCGCCTTTGCTGTAGCATTAGCTGTAGTCTGACCAGTAGTTATATTCTTCATTTCTGTAATTATTGCATTATGTGAAGCTGTAAGATTATCATTCATCCTTATCTGGTTCTCTAGTACATAGCCTTGCTTCACTGCAATATCATCTACTTGAGCTTTGATCTTTTCCTGATGAGTGGCTAGATAGACTACTGCATTCCCTCCTTTATGGAAGCAGTCAGTCATCTCTTTCTTATTCAGATTCATCTCAAATTTGAGGGACTTAATATCCTATGCAAGATCAAACTACAGAGATTTTTGTCCTTCATTCACATATTTTTCCAGTGCTTGCCTTTGCTCATCAAGCTTAATTTGTAAAGCCACCATCAATGAACTGTAGTCTGTTGATGGGACTGGCTGTGGTGCAGGCTGTGGTGCTATTGTTTGCAGAGCTTTCTTATAAGTCTGGCTCCTCCTTTTGAAAACTAGAAATTTTCTCTTCTTGGCCCTTGCAGCCTCTTCATCTTCAAAAGCAGATGTGCTATCAATAGTCACTCTGTCCTTAGGACCTGGAGGTAGCTCCTTCTAAGTCCTTTGAACCTGCTCAGCATCTCTTGGCACCACAGTCTCTTTGCCTGCAGTTTCTTCTATATTCTCCACTTGCTCCCCCTCAATAATTATCTTCTCCCCCTCAGCAGCAGCACTTTCTTTCTCAAAGTCAGTTTGGAGTAGGTCAGCGAATAGCTCTTCTAGGGTAAATTCTTGTTGAGGATGGGGTGGAGAAACTCTAATCTCATCAACAACTTGATTAGATAACACTTGATCTGCAACAGATGTGTCCTCCATGACAACATCTTGGGGTTGGCTATGTGTTTGTGTTTGTTGATTATCATTAGGTAATGAATCAGACAAAACATCATCCTCAATGGGGAAATTTAATTTATTAATGTCAGTGATTACCTCAAGTATGGTGTGGGTAGCTTGTTCACTGTCTAGTGGAGTTGGCTCTTCCACTAGTAAGGGCTCCCCCTGGATGAAATACTGGTGTACTGGGCTAGCTTGTGGTAGCTCCCCCTGCCTTGGTGCATCTTCTTGTCTTGCTGGAGATTGTCCAACATTTCCTTCTGCTTCCTCATCAGGAGTAAAGACAACTTGCTCCTCAGAGCTGCTAGAGGAGTTTTGAGTCACTGGGGCTGTCTTCTTCTTCTTCTTTTGTGGTGTTATCTTCTCAGGAGTAGGCATTTCCTTAGTCAAGACTCTATCCCATCTAGAGAAGATTCTCATGTCCATCTTCCTCATGTGATTGATCTTAGAACCTGCATCTTGGCTCATTACTTCTGGTATACTACCAGCTAGGTATAGACTAAGAATCCTACCCAAATTGGGCTTCTTCATACTCTCCTTAATCTTCTCAAACACTACTGCAGACCAATCAGTTTGTAGTTTGAAGATAATTCTTGTCATTTGACCAAACATATGAGCTGATACTCTGTCATGCCCTCCAGGCTTGCTCAAGATAACCTTGCCCACAATCTCAGATAAGAATTTGCCTTGGATGTTCATTCCCTTCCTATTGAAAACAGATCCTATTTTCATCTTGGAATTCAGTCCACACCATGTTAATGCTTCTTTAGTCTTAGAAGCAGAAACTTCATCTTCTTCCTTAGTCATTGGTAGGTTTAGTACCTTTCTCAAACTCTTAGGTGAGACCTTCACCTTTTCTCCATGAACCCTTGACTTAATCTTTAGTCCTGATTCATCTATGGTTGCATCATTCAGAAATTCCAGGACCTCCTTCTTCCAGATCTTGATGGGTTCTGAAACAAGGAATTCTAATCCAGATTCTGCAACTAGGGTTATCACACCTTTGATCGCAGGTTCCGCCTCATCAAATGTGTGCCGCACCAGTTCATATCCTTCATTCACGTTCTCTTCGAGCTTGGGCGCCATTAGGGTTTGAAGAAATTTGAATTGAGAGAAGAGAGATGTCGACGCATAAGTTTGGTCTCGAAACTTTGGTGAGCGTGTCGACAGACAATGGCGAAATCATATTTATACCTTTCTAGGATCGAAGATGAAAGGGCGCGTCAATAAACTTAAATTGTGTCGACACTGTTGAAAAGTGTCGACACAGACTTATAATGTCTCGACAACTATGTGTCGACACAAGTATAGTCGACAGAATATATGTGTCGACACTTGTTTATGTGTCGACACCACTTAGCTCGACACTTGTTTATGTGTCGACACCACTTAGCTCGACACTTAGTCGAGACTATACTTGACTAATCCAGAGTAAATCTTAAGTGTCGACACCACCTTGGTTGTGTCGACACCTACCCTGCATGTGTCGACACTAATTTTCTGAAGTGTCGACACCAACTTCCTAGATGTGCCGACACCTTTTCTCTGAAGTGTCGACACCAATTCTCTGTCTCGACACAGACAACTCTGTGTGTTGACATTATTTTACTTAGCCATTTCTGTAAACTTATTCTAAGTTTATCATAACTAATTCAATTTTAAACCTATTGAATTTGGTTTCTTCTAAAGGCTTAGTATATATGTCAGCTAGTTGTTTATCTGTATTAACATATTCTAGTGAAATATCTTCTTTTTCAATATGTTCCCTTAGAAAATGATATTTTATCTCTATGTGCTTAGTCCTACTATGGGAAACAGGATTGTTTCCAATAGATATAGCACTAGTAAAATCACAAAATAGTGGTGTTCTACTTACTTGAATATCATAGTCCTCAAGCTGATGTTGTATCCATAGAAGTTGAGCACAGCAACTTCCTGCAGCCACATACTCTGATTCTGCTGTGGAGATAGCCACACTTGTTTGTTTCTTGCTACTCCATGATATCAGTCTTCCACCTAGGAATTGACAGGTACCAGTTGTACTTTTCCTATCTTCCTTGCAGCCTGCAAAATCTGCATCTGAATAACCTGTCAGTTCAAATTCTCCATTCCTAGGGTACCAAAGGCCTAGATAAGGAGTGCCCTTAAGATATCTCAGAATTCTTTTGACTGCTGTCAAATGAGACTCTTTAGGGCATGCTTGGTACCTAGCACAGACACATGTAGCATACATGATATCTGGTCTACTTGCAGTCAAATACAATAGGGAGCCAACTATCCCTCTATACAAAGTCTCATCTACAGGTTTCCCTGCATCATCTTTGCTAAGAGACATACTTGACCCCATAGGAGTCTTCATGGTACTGGATGATTCCATACCATACTTCCTTATTAATTTTAGGGTGAACTTAGACTGGCATATGGATAAACCATTCTCAGTCTGTCTAACTTGGAGACCCAAGAAGAACTTAAGTTCCCCTATACTTCTCATCTCAAATTGTCCTTGCATAAGTTTTGCAAACTTTCTGCAAAGACTATTTTCAGTAGACCCAAATATTATGCCATCTACATATATTTGGACTAGTATGATCTTGCCTCTGGATTCCTTAAGGAATAGAGCCTTGTCTATTTTCCCCCTTGTGAATTTATTCTCAATGAGGAAACTAGACAGGGTTTCATACTAAGCCCTAGGGGCTTGTTTTAACCCACACAAAGCATTCCTAAGTCTATAGACATAATTAGGTTGAGTTGAATCAACAAAACCTGATGGCTATTCCACATAGACTTCTTATTTCAGATTGTCATTCAAAAAGGCTGACTTAACATCCATTTGGTATACTTTAAATCCTTGATAGGTTGCATAGGCCAAGAACATCCTTATTGCCTCCAGTCTGGCTACTGGAGCAAAGGTTTGATCAAAGTCAATACCTTCTTCCTTCCTATATCCCTTAGCAAACAGTCTTTCTTTGTTCTTAGTAATCACTCCATGTTCATCCATCTTATTCCTAAAGATCCACTTGGTTCCAATTATGTTGTGGTCTTTTGGTTTAGGAACAAGCTCCCAGACTTTGCATTTCTTGAACTGATTCAGCTCCTCTTGCATTGCCTCAATCCAATGAGGTTCTAGGATGGCTTCTTCAAATTTCTTTGGCTCTACTTGGGATAGAAAACTGGAGTAGAGTACTGCACTCAGATTTCTGCCCCTTGTTTGTACCCCTTATCTTAGATCACCAATAATTTGATGTGCTGGACGATCTCTTAGATGCCTAGTAGCTGGAGGCAGCCTGGCTTCATGTTGAACTCCTTCAGCTTCTTCAACTTGCTGCACTCCTTGGTCTTCTTTTGCATCAGGTGCATCTAGTACTCCCCCTGGACAGCAGCCACTATCATCTACATGCTGACTTGCAGTAGATCATTCTTCAATAGTGAGCTTGTCCATCTTCTTAGACACACCTGTGGAGCTGCAAATACTTCTAGACAATTCATGGTTAATGAGTCTAGCTTCATCAAATACTACATGTACTGATTCCTCTACAACTTGAGTAGTCAAGTTGTAAACCCTATAAGCCTTACTATTGTTGTTGTACCCAACAAAGATCCCCTTTTGGGATTTGGCAGCAAACTTGGTTAAGTAAGACTTACCATTGTTAAGTATATAGTATTTACAACCAAAGATCCTGAAATAGGATAGGTTTGGTTTTCTGCCTTTCACAATCTCATAGGGGGTCTTATTGTGGCTCTTAGTAATGGTAGCCCTATTAATTACATGGCATGCAGTATTAACTGCCTCAGCCCAGAAATATTCTGGGAGAGATGTGTCACTTAATAGGGTTCTACCAGCCTCAATCAAGGTTCTATTTTTCCTTTCAGTAATGCCATTTTGCTGAGGTGTTCTTGGTGAAGAAAATTCCTGAAATATCTCAAACTCTTCACATAGCTTTGTCATACTATCAGATTGGAATTCAGTACCATGGTCACTTCTTATTTTGACCACTGTAATGTCTAACTCATTCTGAATTTGTTTGACAAAACTATAGAAGATACTAGGTGTTTCAGATTTCTGTCTAAGGAAGAACACCCAGGAAAACCTTGAGTAGTCATCTACAACCACAAATGTGTAGACCTTCCTACCTAGGCTGTGAACTAGCATAGGACCAAAGAGATCCATATGCAAGAGGTATAAGCACCTCACAGCATCTTTGTTCTCAATGCTATTAAAGGTGGATCTAGTCTGCTTGCCCTTTTGACAAGCTGAGCATATCCCATCTTTAATACACTTAACCTGAGGACCATTCCTCACTAACTCTTTGCTATAGAGTTAGTCAATTGTCTTGTAGTTGAGATGGGCTAGCCTCTTGTGCCATTTGACACAATGAGAGACTTTCTCATCAGCTACAAGACACACTGGAGAAACATTGTTCTCACACATAATGTCTAGACAATAGATATTTCTCTTTCTGTAACCAGTCAGAATGATCTCTTGATCATTTGACCTCCTGATATGACAACCATCTTTGACAAATGAGATGTCATATCCTAAATCACTCAGTTGACTTATACTAATTAGGTTATGTTTCAAACCTTTAACATAAGCCACTTGAGTAATTGTTATAAGATTGCTAGAAATGTTACCAAAACCTTTGATGATTCCTTGTTCAGAACCACCAAAGGTGACTTTAGGACCATCCTTGATTGGTGTGAAGTCCTTTAGCAATCCTCTAGTTCCAGTCATGTGCCTGGAACATCCACTGTCCAAGTACCATATTGGGGCATGGCCACTTGGACTCACCTGCAAAATAGATTAGTTGACCTTAAAACCCAAAGAATTCTTGGGTCCTTGGTGCTGGTTAGTTTGCCTCTTAACAAAGCTACCTGCAGGTCTTCCAACAGGCAGTTTGCTACTCACTTTGGCACTAGAATTGTGTCAACAGTCTATAGCAAAGTGGCCTACCTTGCCACAGCACCAGCACTCAAATTTGTTGTACATTTGCTTAGGTACAACCCTGGCTGTTCTATCTACAGCAGGCTTGTTGAGTACTGGGGCTTTGCCCTTAGACTTGGACTTTACAGTCCTAGCAGGTTGTGTAAACCCTAATCCAGTTTTACCCTTGTGAGGTATAAACTCATCTATGAAAGATAGAACAGATTTTGCTTTAGAGAACCTTGCTACTATATCTCTCTCCTTCTGAAGACTAATCTCCAGATTTCTGATTTGATCATTCTTGAATGTTATAGTCCCCATCTGAATAACAATTATGTTCTTCAGCCTGGCTATTTCATTTAGTTTTTGATCAATCAACTTCTCAAAATCAGTTGCAGCCACTTTGAGACTAGCAATCTCCTTTGCCTGACTCTTGGCCAAGGATTTGCTTTTCCTAAAAGCTTGCAATAGTACTCTATATTCATCAATCAACTGATGAATATCCCCTTCAGATTCAGATCCACTGGCATCACTTGATGCTGATGTAGCTGAATCTGACTTTGTACAAGAAATTGAACTAGTAGAACAATTTTGTACCTTACTTGGTCCAGGCTGATCCTGGATTTTGTCACCGTCTGTTATGGCCATCAGTCCTTGGCACTGATTGTCCTCTTGCTCATATATAGAGTTCATTAACTGGATGAACTCCTCTTCCTCTTCTTCAGCAAACAGTCCAATATAAGCTTCTGCTTCTGAATTAGTTTCTGAAGATGATATGTTTGACAGACTTTTGTCCTTTTTAGCAACAAAGGACCTTTCCTTCTTGCTCTTGATTTGAGTCTTCTTCTTATCATTAGACTCTTTCCTCTTCTCTGGACAGTCAGCAACAACATGTCCTTGTCTGTTACAGCAATAACATACAATTTTTGATAAAGTTGCTTTGCTTGACTTGGGCTTTCTCCTGTCTTTCTTTGATGACTTCTTATTCTGATAATAGTCATCTTTTCCCTGTGAAGTGGATGGCTTTGACCTCCACTGTTTCTTCTTTAGAAACTTCTGAAAGTGTCTTGTGAAAGCTGCAAAATCCTCATCACTCTCACTGCTTTCAGAATCCCTGCATTCTGTCTCATCTGTCTCAGATCCAGCAACCTTTGGAGGTGGAGATGGAGACTTACTTTTGTATTTCCTGGTGGCTTCTGTCTTGAAAGCCACAGCTCTTTCTTTGTGCTCAATTCTTGTAGTCTTCTCCTCTTCTTTCCTTACCATTAGCTGCATTTCATAGGATAATAGCTTTTCAAATAATGTTGGAGGAGGAATATCTGCTAACTTGGTCATTTTCCTTATGGCACAGATCTTGATGTCCCAGTTCTTTGTTAGGGACCTTAAGAACTTATCATTCAGCACATAATTGCTGAATTCTCTTCCATAGGACATCAACTCATTGACAATCCTATAGAATTTCTTGTAGCATTCTGTTATGCTATCAGACCTGTCTTGTTTGAAGCTCTCATATTCTTGGTTTAACAAAGACTTTCTGTCCTGTCTAACTTCTTCTGAACCCTCCATGTACACTATCAGAGTATCCCACATCTCCTTAGATGTCTTACAGTGTATCAAGTTCTGAAATGTAGCATCATCTATTGCACTTACAATGATATTCTGAGCCCTCTTGTCCATGGTGGCCAGAATAATCTCATCTTTTGTCATTTCAGAAAAGTTTTTTGGAGTTCTCTGATTTGCATCTAACACAGATACCTTCATAGGCACATAAGGCCCTTCTTTAACTGTGATATAGATTCTAGGGTCTGAGGCTTCCATAAATAGTCTAACCCTTTCTTTCCAGATGCCAAAAATCTCCTTTCTGCATATTGGCAACTTCATGGATCCAAGTTCTTTATGATTCTCTGTTGAACCCATTTTCTTGATTTTCTTGATTCTGCACTTTACTTATACAGAATCTGCCAACAGGATCTACTCAGACAGTTAAGTCCCTTTTTGAGTAACTCTCTCTGATATCACTTGAAAGAAATTGTACCTAATCACCTAGAGGGGGGGGGTGAATAGGTGACTTAATCTTTTTCAACTTTTTGGCATATTATATCACAGAATTATAAATAATACTTCACAACACTTCAACACAGCAATCACAGAATCACATACACAGAGTACACACAATTTTATAGTGGTTCTCCAAGGTTTGGGTACATCCACTTTCCCCCTTCGCTTATCTAGTAGTGTACTATATTCAGCCAAACTCCTTCACTATTCCTCAGATCCTCAGATCTTACACTCAGAACCCCAAATGGTTCCTACAGCTCAGAGTGATCTCACTCCTACAACTCAGGCTCAACAGCCCTACAACTCAGTCTTCTCCAAATACCTACACTCAGCCACAAGGCCTACACTCAGCCTACAACAGGCCTACACTCAGAGAAATAGATCTCCTATACTCAGGCACACAGGCCCTACCACTCAGCCTTTATAATTGCAGGCTTACAACTCAGATCCCTAAGGATCCTACAAGAAATAAAGAATACAATGTATATACCTACAACTCAGAATAAGAGAGAAGAGTTGACAGGTTTCTTGATGAGTTCTTGGAAGAACTCTGCTCAGATCAACCTCACTTGGCTTTCTTCAAAGCTTCTTAAATGTAGAACACAATAAGGTTGAGTCTCTCTGCAGCTGATCTTCAATCACTGCAACTTAAGAATCAGAACTAAGTCTGAAACTTTCTTCACAGCCTGGTTCAATAGCTGTCTTCTTGGAAGGAGCTCTCTCTCTCCAACTACTTAGATCTTCAATTGAATCTTCAATGAATTGCTTGATCACTTTGGTGATTTCCAACAACTTGTTATCTGTTGAATGTATAAGCCTTTATATAGACTTTCTTCATGGTGACTGGCTGATCCGATTTCTAACAGCTTTCTAACATCTCTGACAGTTGCAGTAGACCGGCTGGAATGGCAGCTGTCATGTCATCCAGTCACTTCTTGAAATATCTGTAACTGTCTGAAAGTGTCGAGACAGTCTATCTTTAAGTGTCGACACTTGTAGACTAAGTGTCGACACAAGTAGACTAAGTGTCGACACTAGCCTTCATGGTGTCGACACAACTCCTTGTGTTGTAGAATTTGCTTCTCGACACTGCTCCTTCAACATGTGTTGACACTGATAATGTGTGTCGACACAACTCCTTGTTCTTCAGTACTTTGTTGATTTCTTGTAAGTGTCGACACAACTCCTTTGTGTCGACACATCTTCTTGTGTTGAACTTGTTAAGTGTCGACACATCTTCTTGGTGTCGACACATGCCTTCAGTGTTGATACTTTTGCTGAGTGTCGACACATCTGCTTGGTGTCGACACTTGTACTTAGTCTTCATAGAAATTTGCTGAGTGTCGACATAGCTCCTTGTGTCGACATTTTCTTCATGTGTTGATACTTCTGTTATGTGTCGACACATTCTTCATTATGTCGACACATTCTTCTTGTGTTGAGACTTTGGCTAAGTGTCGACACATCTCCTTTGTGTCGACACTTGTACTTAGAATTTGTTGAACTTTTACTGAGTGTCGACACAGCCTCCAAGTGTCGACACTTTCTGATGTCGACAAGGTTTCTCTGGGTGTCGACACTGTTTTAAGTGTCGACACTGCTTCACTGGACATTTCTTCAATGAGTGTCGACACATCCTGTATGTGTCGACACTTTCCTCCTAGTGTCGACTCTGTATTCCAGGTGTCGACACAATTACTCCAAGTGTCGACACTGCTTCTCTGGGTATCGACACAAGTCTTCTTAAGTGTCGACACTTTTCTTCAGGGTGTCGACACATGGACTTAGAAACTTTTCAGCTTTCCCTGCAAATACTTAACCTGCACAAGGTTACTCAAAATACATCAAATACATTTTGATGTATATCATTGAGTAGGGCGAGGCTTCTTCAAATCAGGTACATTTATTCCAATGTACCCAACAAGGTCTTAAGGCCAGTACTTGTGTATTTGTACGTTCATTCATGTTGGCTTTTTAGTGGACATTCATGCTTGTAGTTGGGTTTTTTTATTTGCAACTATTAAAATTGCTTCCGCAAGAATGACTCTGTGTAGGAAGTTGGATATTGGTTGGATGGTTTCCATTGAGTAACCACCCGGTCTGTCTGTGGTATATGGCGTCGGCCCCGGCCGGACCTACTACTATATGCTACGCGACGGATAGGGGGGTATTACAATAAGCAAGGGCCGGCAAGGCCTATTTATAGAAGGAAAAAGGACAGAAAAATCCTTCGCCGGCGGGAAAAGTGTGGATAGCAAAAATAAGGCATGACGGTTCAACTTCCTAGCTCGCAGTCGCGTCACAAGGACCGTCCGGTGGCCAATTGTGCCCTCCCGCGTCCGCACAAGAGGCAGGCGAGCTGCGGCTCGCACCCTCCTAAAACCATAGGCGAACCGGGAGACTCGCAAGCAGCGAGTTCCCGCCCCGCTCCCGCCAAGATCAGATTGGCGGGCTGGGCAAGCTGATTCAATGATCTCGCGCCCGCTTAAAGAAGCGGTGGGCGAGCAAGATGGCTTCATCCGTGCCCACCCAAAGAGAACTAGATAGCACACAATAAAAGTAACATGCAGCAGAAATTAAGCCTGTCGACGGGCGAGAGAAGTCTCAGATTATTACAAACATTAAAATGTTCCAAGATGGGAAACCCTCCTAAGCGAGCTTGTTTAAAATGCGGATGCGGCCTGACCCAGCGATAGGCCGCGGGGAGGGGGTAGATGGGTCAGTACTGGATCCATTTCCACCTGCCCCTCCATCGTGTCCTGGTCCGGGGCGGCACGCGAGGATAGTGGTAATCGCGAACCTCCCCCAGCTCCTGCTGGGCCAGGCCGACTTGCTCCGACGCGTGCCTAAGCTGCTCCTTGGCTCGCGTGATATGCACGCTAGGAGAAGTAACCTCCTCCCCTTCAGTCGGGCGTCGCGCTCCCTCCAGAGCCGCGAGTCGTGCCTCCATCGCAGTGTTATCCCGATCGACCCTATCGAGAATCTCCTGGAGCAGCAGAGTATACTTCTGAAACAGCCGCGTCACTTGTCTCTTCATCCCCGCCGCATCCGCCGGGTCGCCCAGATATCCTAAGATCACCTCCACGTTAGGGGGAGGTGAATATCCCTCGCTCATCTCGGTCTCGGAGGAGACTACGTTATAACCTGCAAAGGATAAAAGTCAGAGGGGACAGGAGAGAACCAGACAAGCGCCGAGTACGAGCTTACCAGGGGTTGGCATGTCGCCCTCACCGGTGGACGGTCGAGAAGAACCCGGTCGTCCCTGAAAGGGTTCCCCTTCGAGAGCTGCAAGGGATTTCCCTAGCCAGGGAAGAATTGGCGACCGAGGGGTACTCGGGGGGGTGGGGGACGACCCAAACCTGAGGGGCTGGAGACCCGCTCGGTTGACAGCAGGAGGGAACGATCCTCCTCCCCACCGCCTCCCTCTTCACGCGGCAGCACCTTCGGGGAGGAAAGTCAGAAATGAAGCGACAAGTCAGACGGAAAGTATGCATACCTGGTAAATAGCCTCGACGCCGGCCGCCGAGCTGGAACCCGGAGGGTCATTCGCCGGAGATCGCCTGACAATTTTTCCTTTTAACGGCCTGAAGATTGGGGCGGTAGACCCACGCGCCAACCACAGGGCGGCCTCAGGGGCCTCTTCTCTGGTCTTTTACCTCGCAGCTGCCAGTCGGGCTCGCACTTCCTCACTGACAGACATGGTACAACTATAGTTCACTGAGAAAGGCAAAAGGGGGTAGGGATTACCACGAGGGCTCAATGGTGTATTTATAACTAGGAAGTGGGGCCCGCCAGAAGATTCCATGACAACTCAGCACAACACTCACCGAACACGCGGGTTGGATGATTCTTTTCGAGCTTGGTCAAGCTCAAAAAGAGCGGGGATTGTATACAACCCCGTATTCGCCGAGTGGGTCCGCCAGGTCAGGCGAGCGGACCAAGGCACCCTGCCCGCACCTAGAACAACATGCGAGCGGGCTCCGAATGGCCAGCTCGCTCTCGCCCAAGCCAGGCGGGCGAGCCGCGCGAGCGGGCCCCTCCCCCTCGTACTCGCCTTGAGTTCGTAGAGCAGAGTTTGGGCTCGACATTCGTAGAGCAGAGTTTGGGCTCGGTATTCGTCGAACTAACATTCGGGGTTGGGTACGACGGGACCAGATCAGCGAGCCCCCTCCGGGGCTCCCGCAGCAGCAGTTTGAGACCGGGCCAGCCCGCTCTTCTACAAGCGACCTGGCCACCTGTAACACCCCAAATTTTGAGAGAGGGTCTACCAGCGTTTTCTGGCCAAGTTTGGTTTCTGGCAGGGGTACACGGCCTGGGACACGGGCGTGTCTCAGGGCATGTCAGGCTCCAGTCGACATTTTGGTTGAGAGGTCGACGAATGTTCGCTCGACAATATGTCAAGACAAGGCACGCGGCCTAGGACACGGGCGTGTCTAAGGCCGTGTCAGTCAGTCGACGAGCTTCCCTCGACGAAGCTCACTCGACGAGTGTCGAGTGTCGAGACAGGGGCACACGGCCTGTGACACGGGCATGTCACTAGGCGTGTCCTGCTTGGTTGACGAAGTGTCGAGACAGTGAACACGGCCTGGAGCCCAGGCGTGTTGAGGTAGATACGGGCAAGGACACGAGCGTGTCCAGTACCCGTGTAGTTCTCGGGTTGTTTTCGGGGCTGTGTCGTTGGAGGCACACGGCCGACCACACGGCCATGTCAGCCGGGACACGGGCATGTCGGTTTGAACACGGACGTGTCGGATGCCCGTGTGTCGTTCCAGACGCGTCGATTGGGACGGCGAATGGGGGACACGGCCATGGACACGGGCGTGTCGCAGGCCGTGTTCGACCCAGGTGTTTTATTTTTCAGGCGGATCGTGGCCATTCTTTCCCTTATTTTGGGATCTGATGGTACATGACTGCTCTTGGGGAGTTAAGTCCGAGAATAGGGTTGGAAACCCTCATTCTTCTCCAAGCTTTCTCTTACAAAATTATAGAGAGAAGGGAGAGCAAGGAAGAAGGTGAAGGAGGGTTTGGGCTGTAGGAGAGGTTTCGGTGCTCCAAAATCGCGAGCCGAGTCCAGATCCGTGAAGGCTAGATCTTTGCAAAGTTTCTCATCCGGATAATCTTCCATGGCTAGGAAGAGGAGTCGGAAGGTAACGACACTTCTCCTCTCGGTTTTAGGATGCATGTCTTAGCATCTTTTCTTTTCTAGTTTTTGGGCACCAAACACTCAAATGAGAGGGGTTTGGGTCGCCATGGTTCAAGAGTAACCTCCGGGTCGATTGAGTCCGTCCCCGGCATGTTTTGCATTAGAGATCCGCTCCGTTAGTGGATTAGGCATGGTGTGTGAAGCCGTAGTCGCGACCGTTAGTCCGAATCGGTGATGTTGCATACGAACTTTAAGGATTCGTAGAGATTCCGCTGCGCCAAGATGTCGTTTGTGATGTGGTGATGTTTTTCCCCTTTTTCTCGAGTAAGTACGTGTAGTCAGAACCGGACAAGGTTAGCTCCTCGATGGCGGTAGATGGTTTCCTTGGTGGACAAGGTTAGCTCCGCATGCGTGGTAGATGGTTTGATTGGTGCGCAGGAACGCTGCAATACAAATGAAGGACTAGGGTGGAATTGTCTTGGAATGTGATGTGCCAAGGCGTGGCTGTGTCTCCATGGTCGGCTGGCTATCCCGTGACGTGCAAGTCATGTGTGGGAAGTGTCCCGGCGAGACCAGTCCCTTCTGTGAGACTGACGAGAATGTCAAGCATGGGGGAAAGCCTGGGCAATGAGGTCATAAGCGGGTGGGGTCCAGCAAGGCTTCTTAGAATCGGTCAGTTGTGTTTGTTGAAATCCTGACATGAGACGTCAGAGCTTGCAGGCAAGCCCGGGTCTAAGAACTTGAGCGGGTGGGGCCTTAGCAGGAGTTCCATGTGGCGGCTTGTGTGCCGTTGGGGGGAATTGTGTTTCCCTTTTTGTTTGCGGCTTTATGCCATTGGGGAAACGATGAGTACCCAATTGATGTAATGTTGTGCTAGATGCATATGCTATAGGGTGCCTTGGGTGAAACCTGGGTATTGCATACATGTTGCATAAGTAGGCCCCTTTTTATATTATATGCTCAACCCGTAGAGAACGTGTATGATGTTTGAGACATCCAAGCTTGTTCTTAATGCCCTTCTTGTTTATATTTATGTATTGCATACGAAGTGCTGACTTGTAGGTTGGAGGGTTTCCCCGGGGTCCGTTAGGGGCGGCCGGTAGGAGATGTGTTGGTTACACAGTTTGAGGTCAGCCTTTGCTGACCCATATTACTAATAATTTCTACAGGGCAAGGATCGCAAGCAGGAGCTAGCTCGCCGGCCAGAAAGGCCTAAGCCTCATGAAGTGTTAACTTTTGTAGTAGCTTTACTCTTTATGACATTGTATGTTTTGATGCCCTTGGTGACCGGCTTGCATGCCGAGGTAGACTAGGAGTGCTTATGCACTTTGATGATTGTTGTATTATTTGAGTTTGGACTCTTTTGTGTTGTAAGGCCATAATGCCATCTTTTTATTACTCTTGTAATGGTGGATAACTTCTAGTCATGTTTGTTTCCGCTGTGTTGTGCAATGATTTTTGAGTGTGGGTAGTTATATCATCTTATAATACTAAAGTTGTGGCGTCCGTATGTTGTGGGGCCCCGACCAGACCCATATTATACGGTCATTACAGGGGAGGTGTTACAATTTGGTATCAAAGCGAGGTTAGATTCAAGGTCAATGCGTAGAGAAGTTATCCACATAAGAGTAACGCGGACCATGAGTGTCCTTATGTTTAAGTCTTGAGATTAGAGACTGATTCCTTGTTTCTTATTTTCTTGAAGAGTGCAAGCAACGAGGCGGGAACGTCGAGAGCAAGAGATAAACTCTCGGCGAGCAGTGCCACTGCTCCAGGTCTTTTGGGCACGGGTGTAAACCCGGCCGACTTCTGCCGCATGCTTGCAGAAGCGATGGTGGCAGCCCAAGCTGCAGCGGCAGCTCAGGTAGCAACCCCTGCTACACCGGACACGGCGACGGCCGTGCCAGACGGAGAAGCCAGGCGAGTGGAGCCTTTGGCGGAAAGGGTGGTTGTCGGACATGGAGACCGGCATATGAAGTATTTCCTGAGCTTCCATCGCCCGTCGTTCAAGGGAGTTTGTACGCCAACTGATGCGGAGGATTGGTGGGTTCGAATTCAAGAGCTTTTGATGGTGGCGGAGATGCCAGAAGAAAAGAAATCTGAGTATGCGGCGTTCATGTTGGAAGGAGACACCAAGTTGTGGTGGGTGAGCCATAGCGGCCGCCAGTTCCCTGGATGCACCCCGACGATGGAGGAATTTGGGGATGAGTTTCTAAAGAGGTACATTCCAGTTTCTACACATTTGGCCCTTTAGAGGCAGTTTCTGCACTTAATGCAGCGAGACAAGACGGTGGATGAGTATGTGCAGTAGTTCACCCGTTTGGGTCGTTACGCGGGAAAGACGATGGCAGATGATGTAGAGAGGGATAACCTCTTCTATCAGGGGCTGAGGGAGAATCTGAGGCAACCCCTCATTTCCATGAAGAGAGCTAGTTTTAATGAACTAGTTGAGTCTGCCAGGATTTTGGAAAGTGATCTGGAGCGAACCCAACGTCGTAAGGGTTTTACTCCCAAGCAAGGGGAAGGGAAGCCTCCCCAATCTCAGGGAAAGTCTGAAGGGAGTAGGTGGAGGAAAAAGCCTCACACTTCCAGATCCGACGAGAAGAGCAAGTGGATGCCTGGAGGTTCTCACTCTAGGGGACCGCCGACATGCTACAACTGCGGTAAGGTGGGGCACATAGCTCGTGTTTGTCCTCAAGTAGGAGCGGAGCAAGAGGCAAGGCAGGAGCAGATTGTGCGCTCCGGCCCCAGTGCCGCAGAGAAAGGGAAGATGGCGGAGTCAAGCGCTTCTCGGTTCTAACCGGTGCAACTAAGGGCCTACAACCTTGGACAACAGGAAGCGATCCGCCAAACCGATGTGGTGACAGGTATGAAGAAATTTAAGTTTAAATCTTGTGCTTCATACTTTTAGACTTTTATGTGTGATGTCTATGTTGTAGGCTTCGTATTTGTTTCCGGATACCCTGCTAGGGTATTGTTCGATACGGGAGCATTGCACTCCTTTCTTGCGGAGAGCTTCGTCCGGAGAATAGGAGTTGAGTCTTTCTTGGCGGACGCAGAGCTGAAAGTGCGCATGCCCAATGGGTCATCCATGACCACCGGGGCCAAAGGGCGCATCTGTTGGGAGCTGGACGGAGTTGACTTCGTTTTGGTAGCAGCGGTTTTACCATTGGCTGAGTTCGATGTCATTTTGGGCATGGACTGGCTTGCAGAGCAGCGTGCCAGTATTGATTGCCTATCTAAGGTAGTGACCCTAAGGAGAAAAGGGCAGGCGGAAGTCAAATTTGAGGGCCTTTATGGAGTGGCATGTTCTCTGATTTCGGCCATGCAATTGATGCGGGCGGTTAACCAGGGTGGTGTAGTGCTGGTAGCGTTATTGGAGGTTCATCTCTCCCAGTTGTCTATTGAGGAAGTGCCCGTAGTGGCAGAGTTCAAGGATGTGTTTCCGGATGAACTTCCTGGAGCGCCTCCTCGGCGGGAGATCGACATCTCGATCGAGTTAGTGCCGGAGGCTAGGCTGGTGTCACGTCCTCCGTTTAGGATGACACCAAAGGAGTTGGCTGAACTCAAAGTATAGTTACAGGAACTGTTGGAGCAAGGGTATATTAGACCCAGTTCTTCGCCATGGAGCGTGCCGGTGTTGTTTGTAAAGAAGAAAGACGGTAGTATGCGGCTGTGCATACACTACTGAGAGCTGAACAAACTGACCGTTAAGAATAAGTATCCGATTCCTCGGATAGATGACTTGTTTGACCAGTTGGTGGGGTCGGTGGTGTACTCAAAATTGGACTTGAAGTCAGGCTATTATCAGCTGCGAATTATGGACGAGGACATACCCAAGACTACCTTTGGTACGAGGTACGAACACTTTGAGTTTACGGTGATGCCGTTCGGGCTGACGAACGCGCCATCTGTGTTCATGGACCTTATGAATCGGCTATTTCGGGAATACTTAGATTCTTTTGTGGTTGTCTTCATCGATGACATCTTGGTGTATTACAAATCGGAAGTGGAGCATGAGACCCACTTGAGAGTGGTCTTGCAAGTGTTGAGGGAGAATCAGCTATATGCAAAGTTCTCAAAGTGCAAGTTCTGGTTAGCGAAGGTGGCATTTTTGGGTCACGTGATTAGTGGGGATGGGGTGGCAGTGGATCCAACAAAAGTGGAAGCCATCAGAGATTGGCCAGTCTTGAGGACCGTGGCAGAAGTCCGAAGTTTTCTTGGACTAGCCAGGTATTATAGGAGATTCATGGAGAATTTTTCGCGGATAGCTCTACCCCTCACCTCACTCACTCGTAAAGATCATAAGTTTGTGTGGACTCAAGAGTGCAGTCAAGCATTTGAGGCACTGAAAGAGAGACTGATGATGGCTCCAATCCTAAGTCTACCGCAAGGGACCGAGGGATTTCAGATCTTCAGTGACGCATCGGGATGCGGTTTGGGTTGCGTTTTGGTGCAACATGGCAAAGTGATAGCTTTTGGGTCTAGAAAGCTGAAGCCTCATGAGAGGAATTACCCCGTTCATGACTTGGAGTTGACGGCGGTAATTTTTGCGTTGAAAATATGGCGACATTATGTGTATGGTGCAATGGTGGAGACCTTCACGGATCATAAAAGCCTGAAGTACCTCTTGGATCAAAAGGACTTGAACATGCGACAACGCAGGTGGGTTGAGTTTCTTGGAGACTACGAGGTGGCGATTCAGTATACGCCAGGTAAAGCCAATGTGGTGGCAGATTCCTTGAGTAGAAAGTACTCGGGGCAAGGGACTGAAAGGAGCGAAGGAGTGATCACATTCATTCTTCGTCATCCCCTGTCCCAGTATTGGATCAAAGCTCATGATGAGCGGTTGGTACGGGAATGGGAGTCCCTTGGTTTGGAATGTGTGGCTAAAGGCGAGTCCAGCGTGGCTCGGTTGAACTGGATTGAAGTGCAGAACGACTTGTCCGATCGCATTCGGGAAGCGACTTGTTTGGATGTGGAGTTTCAACCATTTGTGTTGGAGTCTCAAAAGGGCAAGGGCAGCGCCTGGGAGATGATTGATGGGATTCTGAGGAAGGACGGAAGGGTTTGTATACCGCAGTTCGGCAAACTCCATGAGGAGTTGATGTTTGAGGCTCACTTCACAAAGTACTCCATTCACCCGGGCAGTACAAAGATGTACTTGGATATGAAGAAATCCTTTTGGTGGCCGGGGCAGAAGCGGGACGTAGCTTTGTATGTGAATCGTTGCCAAACTTGCGCCTTGGTGAAGGCCGAATGTCAGAAGCCAGGCGGGTTCCTGAAGTCCCTTCCAATCCCTGAGTGGAAATTTGACGACATCTCCATGGATTTTGTACATGGTTTGCCTAGATCGCAGCAGGGTAATGATGCTATTTGGGTGATCGTGGATCGCTTAACCAAGGTGGCCCACTTCATCCCAAATCAGAAGGAGGACAACATGGAGAAGCTGGTGGAGTTGTATGTTCGCAACATTGTACGACTGCACGGGATTCCTAAAAGCATAATCAGCGATCGAGATGGACGGTTTACGTCCAATGACTGGAGATTGGTTCAGAAGAGTTTGGGCACGAAGCTAAAGTTCAGTACGGCATTCCATCCTCAAACGGATGGGCAAATCAAAAAAACGAACCGTACTATGGAGGATGTGCTGAGAATGTGCGTTCTTGACTTCGGTAAGAAGTGGGAAGATCACCTCTTCATGGTGGAATTCGCGTACAATAACAGTTATCAAGCAAGTATAAAAATGACGCCATACGAAGCTTTGTATGGGAGACGGTGTCGAACACCGATGTCTTGGACAGAGGCGGGAGACTCTAAAATTTTGGGAAAGGAGGTGGTAGTTGACGCTTGTGAGTTGGTACGGACCATTCAAGAGCGTATGAAGGTGGTGCAAGACCGGCAAGCAAAATACTTTAATGTTTGTCACAGGAAGTTGGAGTTTGCGGTAGGCGATTGGGTCTATTTGAAGATCAAGCCATTCAAAGGCGTCTCATGTATTCGCCGACTCAAGAAGTTGAGTCCAAGGTTTTTGGGGCCTTTTGAAGTTGTTGAACGGGTGGGAGAAGCAGCCTATCGGTTGGCGTTGGTCGCGGAGCCGAGTGGATTGCATGACGACTTCCATGTCTCCGTCTTGAGGAAAGTCTTGATGGAGGCTAGTGTTGTGATGGAACCGGCATCGGTGACGATTGAGGAAGACTTGAGGACGCGAGTCCATCCAATTGCTATAGAGGATTCGGAGACTCGGCAGTTGCGGAATAAAGAGGTTAAACTCGTGAAAGTTCGATGGGACAACTGCGGTCGTGAGGAGTTCTCTTGGGAGCGAGAACAAGCCATGCGAGAAGAGTATCCAGAGCTCTTCAAATCAGGTACCATTTAAGCGTTGTTTTCCTTTTGCTTTGTAATTTCGGGACGAAATTCTTTTAAGGAGGGAAGAGTTGTAACACCTCAAATTTTGAGAGAGGGTCGACCAGCGTTTTCTGGCCAAGTTTGGTTTCTAGCAGGGGGCACACGGCCTGGGACACGAGCGTGTCACAGGGCGTGTCAGGCTCCAGTCGACGTTTTGGTCGAGAGGTCGACGAATTTTCGCTCGACAATATGTCGAGACAAGGCACACGGCCTAGGACACGGGCGTGTCCAAGGCCGTGTCAGTCAGTCGACGAGCTTCCCTCGACGACGCTCACTCGACGAGTGTCGAGTGTCGAGACAGGGGCACACGGCCTGTGACACGGGCGTGTCCCGCTTGGTCGACGAACTTCGCTCGACGAAGTGTCGAGACAATGAACACGACCTAGAGCCCAGGCGTTTTGAGCTAGACACGGGCAAGGACACGGGCATGTCCAGTACCCGTGTAGTTCTCGGGTTATTTTTGGGGCTGTGTCGTTGGAGGCACACGACCGACCACACGGCCGTGTCAGCCGGGATACGGGCGTGTCGGTTTGAACACGGGCGTGTCGGATGCCCGTGTGTCGTTCCAGGCGCGTCGATTGGGACGGCGAATGGGGGACACGACCCTGGGCACAGGCGTGTCGCAAGCCGTGTTCGGACCAGGTGTTTTATTTTTCAGGCGGATCGTGGCCATTCTTTCCCTTATTTTGGGATCTGATGGTCCAGGACTGCTCTTGGGGAGTTAAGTCCGAGAATATGGTTGGAAACCCTCATTCTTCTCCAAGCTTTCTCTTACTAAATTCTAGAGAGAGGGAGATCAAGGAAGAAGGTGAAGGAGGGTTTGGGCTGTATGAGAGGTTTCGGTGCTCCAAAATCGCGAGCCGAGTCCAGATCCGTGAAGGCTATATCTTTGCGAAGGTTCTCATCCGGATAATATTCCATGGCTAGGAAGAGGAGTCGGAAGGTAACGACACTTCTCCTCTCGGTTTTAGGATGCATGTCTTAGCATCTTTTCTTTTCTAGTTTTTGGGCACCAAACACTCAAATGAGAGGGGTTTGGGTCGCCATGGTTCAAGAGGAACCTCCGGGTCGATTGAGTCCGTCCCCGGCATGTTTTGCATTAGAGATCCGCTCCGTTAGTGGATTAGGCATGATGTGTGAAGCCGTAGTCGCGACCGTTAGTCCGACTCGGTGATGTTGCATATGAACTTTAAGGATTCGTAGAGATTCCGCTGCAGCAAGATGCCGTTTGTGATGTGGTGATGTTTTTCCTCTTTTTCTCGAGTAAGTACGTGTAGTCAGAACCGGACAAGGTTAGATCCTCGATGGTGGTAGATGGTTTCCTTGGTGGACAAGGTTAGCTCCGCATGCGTGGTAGATGGTTTCCTTGGTGCGCGGGAACGCTGCAGTACAAATGAGGGACTAGAGTGGAATTGTCTTGGAATGTGATGTGCCATAGCGTGGTTGTGTCTCCGTGGTCGGCTGGCTATCCCGTGACATGCAAGTCATGTGTGAAAAGTGTCCCGGCGAGACCAGTCCCCTTCTGTGAGACTGACGAGAATGTCAAGCATGGAGGCAAGCCCGGCAATGAGGCCATGAGCGGGTGGGGTCCAACAAGGCTTCTTAGAATCGGTCAGTTGTGTTTGTTGGAATCCTGACATGAGACGTCAGAGCTTGCAGGCAAGCCCGGGTCTAAGACCTTGAGCGGGTGGGGCCTTAGCAGGAGTTCCATGTGGCGGCTTGTGTGCCGTTGGGGGGAATTGTGTATCCCTTTTTTGTTTGCGGCTTTATGCCATTGGGGAAATGATGAGTACCCAATTGATGTGATGTTGTGCTAGATGCATACGCTATAGGGTGTCTTGGGTGAAACCCGGGTGTTGCATACATGTTGCATAAGTAGACCCCTTTTTATATTATATGCTCAACCCGTAGAGAATGTGTATGATGTTTGAGACATCCAAGCTTGTTCTTAATTCCCTCTTGTTTATATTTATATAATGCATACGAAGTGCTGACTTGCAGGTTGGAGGGTTTCCCCGGGGTCCGTTAGGGGCGGCCGAGAGGAGATGTGTTGGTTACACAGTTTGAGGTTAGCCTTTGTTGACCCACGTTACTAATAATTTCTACAGGGCAAGGATCGCAAGCAGGAGCTAGCTCGCCGGCCAGAAAGGCCTAAGCCTCATGAAGTGTTAACTTTTGTAGTAGCTTTACTCTTTATGACATTGTATGTTTTGATGCCCTTGGTGACCGGTTTGCATGCCGGGGTAGACTAGAAGTGCTTATGCACTTTCATGATTGTTGTATTATTTGAGTTTAGACTCTCTTGTGTTGTAAGGCCATAAGGCCATCTTTTTATTACTCTTATAATGGAGGATAACTTCTAGTCTTGCTTGTTTCCGCTGTGTTGTGCAAAGAGTTTTGAGTGTGGGTAGTTATATCATTTTATAATACTAAAGCTGTGGCGTCCGTATGTTGTGGGGCCCCGGCCGGACCCATATTATACGGTCATTACAGGGGAGGTATTACAATTTGGTATCAAAGCGAGGTTAGATTCAAGGTCAATTCGTAGAGAAGTTATCCACATAAGAGTAACGCGGGACCATGAGTGTTCTTATGTTTAAATCTTGAGATTAGAGACTGATTCCTTGTTTCTTGTTTTCTTGAAGAGTGCAAGCAACGAGGCGGGAACGTCGAGAGCAAGAGAAGAACTCTCGGCGAGCAGTGCCACTGCTCCAGGTCTTTTGGGCACGGGTGTAAACCCGGCCGACTTCTGCCGCATGCTTGCAGAAGTGATGGTGGCAGCCCAAGCTGCAGCGGCAGCTCAGGTAGCAACCCCTGCTACACCGGACACGGCGACGGCCGTGCCAGGCGGAGAAGCCAGGCGAGTGGAGCCTTTGGCGGAAAGGGGTGGTTGTCGGACATGGAGACCGGCACATGAAGTTTCCTGAGCTTCCATCCCACGTCGTTCAAGGAAGTTGGTACGCCAACAGATGCGGAGGATTGGTGGGTTCGAATTCAAGAGATTTTGAGGGCGGCGGAGATGCCAGAAGAAAAGTAATCTGAGTATGCGGCGTTCATGTTGGAAGGAGACGCCAAGTTGTGGTGGGTGAGCCATAGCGGCCGCCAGTTCCCTGGACGCACCCCGACAATGGAGGAATTTGGGGATGCGTTTCTAAAGAGGTACATTCCAGTTTCTACACGTTTGGCCCTTCAGAGGCAGTTTCTGCACTTAATGCAGCGAGACAGACGGTGGACGAGTATGTGCAGCAATTCACCCCGTTTGGGTCGTTACGCGGGAACGACGATGACAGATGATGTAGAGGGATAACCTCTTCTATCAGGGCTGAGGGAGAATCTGAGGCAACACCTCATTTCCATGAAGAGAGCTGGTTTTAATGAACTAGTTGAGGGCTGCCAGGATTTTGGAAGTGATCTGGAGCGAACCCAACGTCGTAAGGGTTTCACTCCCAAGCAAGGGGAAGGGAAGCCTCCCAATCTCAGGAAACTCTGAAGGGAGTAGGTGGAGGAAAAAGCCTCACACTTCCAGATCCGGTGAGAAGAGCAAGTGGACGCCTGGAGGTTCTCACTCTAGGGGACCGCCGACGTTCTACAACTGCGGTAAGGTGGGGCACATAGCTCGTGTTTGTCCTCAAGGAGGAGTGGATCAAGAGGCAAGGTAGGAGCAGACTGTGCGCTCCGGCCCCAATGCCGCAGAGAAAGGGAGATGGCGGAGTCAAGCGCTTCTCGGTTCCAACCGTGCAACCAAGGCCTACAACCTTGGACATCAGGAAGCGATCCGCTAAACCGATGTGGTGACAGGTATGAAGAAATTTAAGTTTAAATCTTGTGCTTCATACTTTTAGACTTTTATGTGTGATGTCTATGTTGTAGGCTTCGTATTAGTTTCTGGATACCCCGCTAGGGTATTGTTCGATACGGGAGCATCGCACTCCTTTCTTGCGAAGAGCTTCATCCGGAGAATAGGAGTTGAGTCTTTCTTGGCGGACGCGGAGCTGAAAGTGCCATGCCCAATGGGTCATCCATGACCACCACCGGGGCCAAAGGGCCATCTGTTGGGAGCTGGACGGAGTTGACTTCGTTTTGGTAGCAGCAGTTTTACCATTGGCTGAGTTTCGATGTCATTTTGGGGCAGGGACTGGCTTGCAGAGCAGCGCGCCAGTATTGATTGCCTATCTAAGGTAGTGACCCTAAGGAGCAAAGGGCAGGCGGAAGTCAAATTTGAGGGCCTTTGTGGAGTGGCATGTTCCCTGATTTCGGCCATGCAATTGATGCGGGCGGTTAACCAGGGTGGTGTAGCGCTGGTAGCGTTATTGGAGGTTCGTCTCTCCCAGTTGTCTATTGAGGAAGTGCCCGTAGTGGCAGAGTTCAAGGATGTGTTTCCGGATGAACTTCCTGGAGCGCCTCCTCGGCGGGAGATCGACTTCTCGATCGAGTTAGTGTCGGAGGCTAGGCCGGTGTCACGTCCTCCGTTTAGGATGGCACCAAGGGTTGGCTGAACTCAAAGTACAGTTACAGGAACTGTTGGAGCAAGGGTATATTAGACCCAGTTCTTCGTCGTGGAGCGCGTCGGTGTTGTTTGTAAAGAAGAAAGACGGTAGTATGCGGCTGTGCATAGACTACCGAGAGCTGAATAAACTGACCGTTAAGAATAAGTATCTGATTCCTCGGATAGACGACTTGTTCGACCAGTTGGTGGGGTCGGTGGTGTACTCAAAATTGGACTTGAAGTCAGGCTATTATCAGCTGCGAATTCGGGACGAGGACATACCCAAGACTGCCTTTGGTACGAGGTACGGACACTTTGAGTTTACGGTGATGCCGTTCGGGCTGACGAACGCGCCATCTGTGTTCATGGACCTTATGAATCGGGTATTTCGGGAATACTTGGATTCTTTTGTGGTTGTCTTCATCGATGACATCTTGGTGTATTCCAAATCGAAGTGGAGCATGAGACCCACTTGAGAGTGGTCTTGCAAGTGTTGAGGGAGAATCAGTTGTATGCAAAGTTCTCAAAGTGCGAGTTCTGGTTAGCGAAGGTGGCATTTTTGGGCCACGTGATTAGTGGGGATGGGGTGGCAGTGGATCCAACAAAAGTGGAAGCCATCAGAGATTGGCCAGTCTTGAGGACCGTGGCGGAAGTCCGAAGTTTTCTTGGACTAGCCGGGTATTATAGGAGATTCGTGGAGAATTTTTCGCGGATAGCTCTACCCCTCACCTCACTCACTCGTAAAGATCATAAGTTTGTGTGGACTCAAGAGTGCAGTCAAGCATTTGAGGCACTGAGGACTGAAGGAGAGACTGATGATGGCTCCAATCCTAAGTCTACCGCAAGGGACCGAGGGATTTCAGATCTTCAGTGACGCATCGGGATGCGGTTTGGGTTGCGTTTGGTGCAACATGGCAAGGTGATAGCTTTTGGGTCTAGACAGCTGAAGCCTCATGAGAGGAATTACCCCGTCCATGACTTGGAGTTGGCGGCGGTAATTTTTGCGTTGAAAATATGGCGACATTATGTGTATGGTGCAAAGGTGGAGATCTTCACGGATCATAAAAGCCTGAAGTATCTCTTGGATCAAAAGGACTTGAACATGCGGCAACGCAGGTGGGTTGAGTTTCTTGGAGACTACGAGGTGGCGATTCAGTATACGCCAGGTAAAGCCAATGTGGTGGCGGATGCCTTGAGTAGAAAGTACTCGGGGCAAGGGAATTGGATCGAAGCTCATGATGAGCGGTTGGTACGGGAATGGAGTCCCTTGGTTTGGAATGTGTGGCGAGAGGCGAGTCCAGCGTGGCTCGGTTGAACTGAAGGATTAAGTGCAGAACGACTTGTCCGATCGCATTCGGGAAGCGACTCGGTTGGATGTGGAGTTTCAACCATATGTGTTGGAGGCTCAAAAGGGCGAGAGCAGCGCCTGGGAGATGATTGATGGGATTCTGAGGAAGGACGGAAGGGTTTGTATACCGCAGTTCGGCAAACTCCGTGAGGAGTTGATGTTTGAGGCTCACTTCACAAAGTACTCCATTCACCCGGGCAGTACAAAGATGTACTTGGATATGAAGAAATCCTTTTGGTGGCCGGGGCTGAAGCGGGACGTAGCTTTGTATGTGAATCGTTGCCAAACTTGCGCCTTGGTGAAGGCCGAATGTCAGAAGCCGGGCGGGTTCCTGAAGCCCCTTCCAATCCCTGAGTGGAAATTTGACGACATCTCCATGGATTTTGTACATGGTTTGCCTAGATCGCAGCAGGGTAATGATGTTATTTGGGTGATCGTGGATCGCTTAACCAAGGTGGCCCACTTCATCCCAAATCGGAAGGAGGACAGCGTGGAGAAGCTGGTGGAGTTGTATGTTCGCAACATTGTGCGACTGCATGGGATTCCTAAAAGCATAGTCAGCGATCGAGATGGACGGTTTACGTCCAAAGACTGGAGATTGGTTCAGAAGAGTTTGGGCACGAAGCTAAAGTTCAGTACGACGTTCCATCCTCAAACTGATGGGCAAACCGAAAGAACGAACCGTACTATGTAGGATATGCTGAGAATGTGCGTTCTTGACTTCCGCAAGAAGTGGGAAGATCACCTCTTCATGGTGGAATTCGCGTACAATAACAGTTATCAAGCAATTATAAAAATGGCGCCATACGAAGCTTTGTATGGGAGACGGTGTCGAACACCGATGTCTTGGACAGAGCCGGGAGACACCAAAATTTTAGGAAAGGAGGTGGTAGTTGACGCTTGTGAGTTGGTACTGACCATTCAAGAGTGTATGAAGGTGGCGCAAGACCGGCAAGCAAAATACTTTAATGTTCGTCACAGGAAGTTGGAGTTTGCGGTAGGCGATTGGGTCTATTTGAAGATCAAGCCGTTCAAAGGAGTCTCACGGATTCGCGGACTCAAGAAGTTGAGTCCAAGGTTTTTGGGGCCTTTTGAAGTTGTTGAATGGGTGGGAGAAGTAGCCTATCGGTTGGCGTTGTCCGCGGAGCTGAGTGGATTGCATGACGTCTTCCATGTCTCTGTCTTGAGGAAAGCCTTGGTGGAGGCTAGTGTTGTGATCGAGCCGGCATCGGTGCCGATTGAGGAAGACTTGAGGACGCGAGGTCCTTCCATTGCTATAGAGGATTCGGAGACTCGGCAGTTGCGGAATAAAGAGGTTAAACTCGTGAAAGTTCGATGGGACAACTGCGGTCGTGAGGAGTTCTCTTGGGAGCGAGAACAAGCCATGCGAGAAGAGTATCCACAGCTCTTCAAATCAGGTAGCATTTAAGCGTTGTTTTCCTTTTGCTTTGTAATTTCGGGACGAAATTCTTTTAAGGGGGGAAGAGTTGTAACACACCCAAATTTTGAGAGAGGGTCGACCAGCGTTTTCTGGCCAAGTTTGGTTTCTGGCAAGGGGCACACGGCCTGGGACACGGGCGTGTCCCAGGGCGTGTCAGGCTCCAGTCGACGTTTTGGTCGAGAGGTCGACGAATTTTCACTCGACAATGTGTCGAGACAAGTCACACGGCCTAGGACACGGGCGTGTCCAAGGCCGTGTCTGTCAGTCGACGAGCTTCCCTCGACGAAGTGTCGAGTGTCGAGACAGGGGCACACGGCCTGTGACACGGGCGTGTCCCGCTGGTCGACGAACTTCGCTCGATGAAGTGTCGAGACAGTGAACACGGCCTGGAGCAGGGCGTGTGAGGTAGACACGGGAAAGGACACGGGCGCGTGTCCAGTACCCGTGTAGTTCTCGGGTTGTTTCGGGGTTGTGTCGTGGAGGCACACGACCGACCACACGACCGTGTCATCCGGGACACGGGCGTGTCGGTTTGAACACGGCGTGTCGGATGCCGTGTGTGTCATTCCAGGCGCGTCGATTGGGACGACGAATGGGGGACACGGCCCTGGACACGGGCGTGTCGCAGGCCGTGTTCGGCCCGGTGTTTTATTTTTCAGGCGGATCGGGTGGCCATCTTTCTTATTTTGGGATCTGATGGTCCAGGACTGCTTTTGGGAGTTTAAGTCCGAGAATATGGTTGGAAAGCCTCATTCTTCTCCAAGCTTTCTCTTACTAAATTCTAGAGAGAAGGGAGAGCAAGGAAGAAGGTGAAGGAGGGTTTGGGTTGTAGGAGAGGTTTCGGTGCTCTAAAATCGCGAGCCGAGTCCAGATCCGTGAAGGCTAGATCTTTGCGAAGGTTCTCATCCGGATAATCTTCCATGGCTAGGAAGAGTAGTCGGAAGGTAACGACACTTCTCCTCTCGGTTTTAGGATGCATGTTTTAGCATCTTTTCTTTTCTATTTTTTGGGCACCAAACACTCAAATGAGAGGGGCTTGGGTCGCCATGGTTCAAGAGGAACCTCCGGGTTGATTGAGTCCGTCCCCGGCATGTTTTGCATTAGAGATCCGCTCCGTTAGTGGATTAGGCATGGTGTGTGAAGTCGTAGTCGCGATCGTTAGTCCGACTCGGTGATGTTGCATACGAACTTTAAGGATTCATAGAGATTCCGCTGTGGCAAGATGCCGTTTGTGATGTGGTGATGTTTTTCCCCTTTTTCTCGAGTAAGTACGTGTAGTCGAAACCACACAAGGTTAGCTCCTCGATGGCGGTAGATGGTTTCCTTGGTGGACAAGGTTAGCTCTGCATGCGTGGTAGATGGTTTCCTTGGTGCGCGGGAACGCTGCAGTACAAATGAGGGACTAGGGTGGAATTGTCTTGGAATGTGATGTGTCATGGCGTGGCTGTGTCTCCGTGGTCGGTTGGTTATCCCGTGACGTGCAAGTCATGTGTGGAAAGTGTCCCGGCGAGACCAGTCCCCTTCTGTGAGACTGACGAGAATGCCAAGCATGGGGGCAAGCCCGGGCAATGAGGCCATGAGCGGGTGGGGTCCAGCAAGGCTTCTTAGAATCGGTCAGTTGTGTTTGTTGGAATCCTGACATGAGACGTCAGAGCTTGCAGGCAAGCCCGGGTCTAAGACCTTGAGCAGGTGGGGCCTTAGCAGGAGTTCCATGTGGCGGCTTGTGTGTCGTTGGGGGGAATTGTGTATCCCTTTTTGTTTGCGACTTTATGCCATTGGGGAAACGATGAGTACCCAATTGATGTGATGTTGTGCTAGATGCATACGCTATAGGGTGCCTTGGGTGAAACCCGGGTGTTACATACATGTTGCATAAGTAGGCCCCTTTTTATATTATATGCTCAACCCGTAGAGAACGCGTATGATGTTTGAGACATCCAAGCTTGTTCTTAATTCCCTCTTGTTTATATTTATATATTGCATACGAAGTGCTGACTTGCAGGTTGGAGGGTTTCCCCGGGGTCCGTTATGGGCGGCCGGGAGGAGATGTGTTGGTTACACAGTTTGAGGTCAGCCTTTGCTGACCCACATTACTAATAATTTATACAGGGCAAGGATCGCAAGCAGGAGCTAGCTCGCCGGCCAGAAAGGCCTAAGCCTCATGAAGTGTTAACTTTTGTAGTGGCTTTACTCTTTATGACATTGTATGTTTTGATGCCCTTGGTGACCGGCTTGCATGCCGAGGTAGACTAGGAGTGCTTATGCACTTTCATGATTGTTGTATTATTTGAGTTTGGACTCTCTTGTGTTGTAAGGCCATAAGGCCATCTTTTTATTACTCTTGTAATGGTGGATAACTTCTAGTCTTGCTTGTTTTCGCTGTGTTGTGCAAAGAGTTTTGAGTGTGGGTAGTTATATCATCTTATAATACTAAAGCTGTGGCATCCGTATGTTGTGGGGCCCCGACCAGACCCATATTATACGATCATTACAGGGGAGGTGTTACACCACCAACCCGCCTCGGTAGAGACATTGGCAGGTCGCGGTGGCCTGGCTCGCGCTCGCCCAAGAGGAGACGACAAGCTGCGGGAGCCAGGTCGCACCCGCCCACTGGGCGTGAAGAGCTGTGATGAGCTGACCTCCATATCCATGGGACCTGCACAGTGGGGCCCAGAGGTAAAATTACCTGGATGCCCCTCCCATGAGTGCGAATAGCTTGTTAGAACAACGGAGTTGCGCTGTTGGCAGACCAAGCTGGGCTGCACATAGTTGTTCAAAACAGCGGAGGTTGGCTATTTGCATGCCGTTTTCAGAAATATATAAATAGGACTCAATGGGCACCTCAGAAGACACGCTTTCATACTCACTTGCTCCTTAGTCTTTTAGCGCTTTCTGAGGTAGCTTTAGCTCGGCCTCTGGCTAAGGAGGGGAAGCGCTCTAAGATCTTCCGAGTGTGTGGTGGGTCCTCCTCGCCGAGCCCTTGGGTTTGTCTTCTTTGTTCCCTTTGTCATTCTGCTTGCAGGAGAGAAGTACTTGTGCGATCACCCCTTCCCCAAGGGTGAACTCTACTAGAGATCGAGTTTTCGGTTTCAACTGCAAATCTATTAACAATAAAACCCTAAATTATCAATAAAACCCACAATTTTAACATACGACAAGAATGCTATAAAATTCTAACAAAGAAAGCCTACATTACCACTATAAAACATCTACAATGTATCCACAAATGAAAACAAAATCATAAACCAAACAATTTCATCCTTATTAGCTAGGAGATAATGGAATGAAAACCCTAAATCTAAGCATGAAGAAAACTCACATTGTTGATAATATTAGAAGAAAGATACAAGCAGAAATAGAAATCACCTTCCCCTATCAGCGAACAAGATGGCAGTAGCCGGCGATGTCCGAAAAAATAGAGGGCAAAAACAAAATCACCACTATCCAGGCCGGTGAAATGGGCGAGATTCACTACTGGAGCGTCTGAAAAAGTGGTGTCGGGCGAAATAGGCGGGGATGGCCGGTGAACTGGTCAGCGGGGGCCGTTGTGCACACTGGATCGCGAGAAAAGGAGGCAGGGTTTCGCGAAACAGGAGATAAGAGGAATGGAAAGGGGGCGACAATTAGAGGTATTTTTTTAGGTTATGTTTTAATACTAGTTATTTTAAAAAATACTATTATCCATTTTAGACCTGCAATTATAAACACATTTTTATATTTCTTTGAGTGCAAAAATAAGTGTATAATGAATACAAGAGAACTCTAATAAAGACCCACGCAATTAGTCGTTTACAAAAGGATCGGGCCCGGAAAGTCCGCCCGGCCTGGCCCGGTCCGGGAGAAGCCCGAGCGTTGGGCCTATCCTGGGCCCGACACCCAGCCTAACAAAAAATAAAGCCTCATGGCGTGATTTCCAAATTTAGGCGAGATTTATCCCGCTTATTGGGAAATCAGGCCGGGCTGGGCCCTGAGCACCTCTTTGAGAGGGAGCCCGAGCACGGTTCGACTCAAGTTGAACCCAGGCCAAATACGGTTGACAAAAAGCCATAGTCCGACCGGCCCGATCAAGCCCGGCCCAATAGAATTTTTTTTTTTTGGATATATTTATATACATGCAATACATAAAAAGTTTGTGGTGGCGTGCCCGGCAGGCACCTTGCCACGCAGCAGTGGGTAACTGTAGTGCAAAACTGGCCTCATCATACTCCGTGCCTGAAATTAGTTTCGGTTGGAGAGCGGGCCCACCTTCTCTCTCTTTAGAGCTTTTTCTGCTTCCAGTACTACACCTCGCACTCTTTCTCTCTCCACATTTCTGCTTCATTGATTCGAAAGGCTACCGACCTACTCTTTCTCCTTTTATATTTTACTGCAAATCTCGGAGATGTTTTTCATCCGCCTTTTCCTTTTCTCGCCGACGACAACATGGTGGTCTAGGAGCTAACTTGAACATAACTGGGTTATGTGAAGTGTATAACGGAAACGGGACTCGGAGAAGTTTGACCCGCGCATATGGCTTAAATTGTCGTTGCGATGTGAGCACGGGTTAGATGGAACCGTACCTGTTTTATGTCGTTCAGTTGGAGTCGTTGGCATAGATGAGGGTTTTAGGCAGTCTATGGCTTAAAATGACGTGACCAATGCCGAAAAGACAAAATGCTCATGAGTTTTGGCCGTCCTTGTGGCGGTGGTGAGACCGAGGCGTCTATGGCTTGAACTAACGTGACGATGACCGGTTCATCGAGAATGTGTCCTGAGTGCACGGGGTGTGTGGCCGTGAGTGCCTACGCATGTGTTGTTGTGTGATTACACTATACTGCTGGATTATGCTAACAAAGTGCAGGGAAGGAGCATCGCCGCCCCGAGTTGGGGGCGGGATCGTTATAATTTGGTCAGCATATCTGACCGTTGTCTTTGTTTGCCACTGTGCGGTGGATTGTTGCTTGCAGGTGCTGCGGAGCCTAGTGCTAAATAGCGGGCTAAAGCCCAAGTTGCTGAGTCGGCCCTCGAATGCCTAATTTTGAGTGTTTTCTGTTATTCATGTATGGCCGGCCTGCGTGCCGAAGTTTGGAAAACATTTATATTCAAGCAAACTATTGTAAGGCCTTAAGGCCAGTACTTGTGTCTTTGTACGTTCATTCCTGTTGGCTTTTTAGTGGACATTCATGCTTGTAGCTGGGTTCTTTTATTTGCAACTATTAAAATTGCTTCCGCTAGAATGACTCTGTGTAGGACATTGGATATTGGTTGGATGGTTTCCATTGAGTAACCACCCGGTCTGTCTGTGGTATATGGCGTCGGGCCCCGGCCGGACCTACTGTTATATGCTACGCGACGGATAGGGGTGTCACAACCCGCATTTTCTCTGAATTCAAGAAGTATCAGAGTATGAGAAAACTCGCATCGTGACGCCACGTCGAGCAGGGGATATCTGTCGACGCTCAGGCGAACACCATCTAACTAGACTATGAAAATCTCATAAGTTTAATGATTAGAAAATCAGAAATAATTTTAAGGGCCGTATCCCTCGGCTCGGTGGATCATCTAGTACATAGTATAAAAACTATACTTATACGCAGCGAAAACTACTTTAATTATTCTTGACATCCTATGAGAGTGCATAAGTGTCCCCCGAGATCCACTCATACTATGCAAGACTCTAGATTTATTTTATATTATAAGTGGGAAAACGATCTTTTTACGTTGCTTAGAAAGTAGTGTAGGAGTTTTACAAACTTGCTGATCATGAGATATACTTATAATAGTGTTTTAGGTTTAAAAGTAACTAGCAACCTAGCATAAATCTTCCCAAGAGCAAGTAGACTATCTCCAACAAGGTAGCAGTAAAAGAAACATATTTAGTATCATAAGGTAAAACTACCAGTGGGCGCCAACAAACTGACATGAACCCACTGGCAAGTATGTATGTCTATAAGAAAACAAAAAAACTACCTCACAACAGCAAGAGAAAGATCCCTACAACTCAAGGGATCACCAGCAACACCACAACAAATCTAGCCGCCTATCCGGCTACTAATCAGAACCTGAGGCATTCAGAAAAGAAAAGAATATCTTAGCAAGTAAAACAAGAAAATCTAAATTAGGGCATTAAATCAAAATTGAACAAAAGAGTAAGTAAATAAGACAGTAAAAGCAAACACTGTCCAAGGTAAGCAAAAGTACACCAAGTACCAAGTAACCACACCAAGTCCTGCTCAAATCCTGCAGAGGCTACAAGGCAAATGACAAGAGAAACCGGCCATAATATGTTGCATTCAACCAAGAAAAACACCTAACAATCCTAATTTGTGAGTAATGGCAGTAGTAAAACATCATGAACCTGAGTTGGTGACCAAAAATAGTCCCCCAAACAAAACAGTTCCAACAAAAAACTCACTGTGTCAGCACAAAACCACCACAAACCTAGCCCGTACCTGGGATTAAAAGCGTGACGGCCACAGCAATACCCAGCCCGTACCTGGGACTAAAACGTGGCGGCTACGGCTCGCACACAAAGCATCCCGCTCCTTTAGAGCGTCAAAACACCACTACCTGCCATAACCCATGATTCGGCCCTCAAAACAAAGGAAGAACGAAAGGCCGACAAGGCATCCCCCCTAGGAGATAATCACTCGGGAAGAAGAGAAACTGAAAAGGAATAAATCCCAACTTACAGGAATCAGTGATCTCCGGCCACAGGAAATCGTCGAACTCCGTTCGACGATTTTTCTTTCGTCGAACACAGGCACGGGAAAAATCGTCGAACGCCGTTCGACGATTTTTCTTTCTTCGATCACAGGTCACGAGAAAAATCGTCGAACGTCATTCGACAATTTTCCTTTCGTCGAACCCAGGTCACGGGAAAAATCGTCGAACGCCATTCGACGATTTTGCGTTAACCGCAGGCCACAGGAAAACGTCGAACTTCGTTCGACGATTTTGCGTTAAACACCGGACAAAGAAAATCGTCGAACTCAGTTCGACGATCCTCGTCGAACTCAGCTCGACGATCCTCATCGAACTCAGCTCGACGATCCTCGCCGAACGCAGGCAACCGGAGATCGTCGATCTCAGTTCGACGATCGTCGTCGAACTCAGGTGGACGATCTTCATCGATCTCAAGCAACCAGAGATCGTCGATCTCAGTTCGACGATCTTCGTCGAACTCAGGTCGACGATCTTCGCAGAACTGGCTGCGTTGAGTACACCGCAATCTCGAACAACCACCTTCATTTCCGACCAATCCTCTTATCCTAATTCGATCCTATTACTCGCAAAGTAAGTATGAAAACCCACTGCTACTAGTTTTAGGGCTGATAGGCTAATTGCTACCCAAACCGAGGTTAACAGGGAACAATTTGATAAAAAAAACAAGACTACAGCAACCCGGCCGAAAATTTGAGTTTCAGAACTTGAGATAATGCAAAAAAAGAAACATGAAGGAGCATTTATGGTTTAAGATCCACATGACTTTGACGGAAAAAAAACAGAGCAACATAAGCAAATCTCGGGAAATCATGAATGATTACAGCCAATATGACCATGAAAAGGAGAGGAAAAACTTGGCAAAGGTAGGAGCACCACTTGCCTCAAATTCCAGCGATTTATCTTGCACAGCCCTTCCTCTCTCTCTCTCTCTCTCGACTCCAGCCGCAACAGCACCTAACAGGATTCTAAATTTTTAATGGCGGAGAAGAATCAAACCAGAAATTCCGAGACACCTAGAAACACCATTATAAATTGAATCTCTTACCGTAGGAATGAAGGTCTAGGCAAGAGTAATCCAAATCCGCTTTCGGAATCGAATTCCGTCCACTAAGGCTCCCAGAATCGGCATCTGAAGGGTAGCTGGGTTGGCAGTTTTTCTTCCTCTCGAACAGGCGACGGTTATACTCTCACGAAAGGAGACGATGAAAAGTCTGGATTTTGTCTTGAGACTATATATATATATGCATGGACACGCCTTATCAGCCCTAATAGACACCTAAAAGCCACTGGATTCCTTCAAGCTTTATTAATTAATTATTTGCATCCATTATTATTAACACACTCAAAACGACGCGAAAACCGAACCATCTCGGAATCCGACGAATTTCACACTGTAGCTAATTACATATGCTACGAACGCAACGACGAAGTCGAAATCAACTTTCGACAAACAAAACTCGAGTTATCACTACCCGAAGCCAAAACACAAGCATTCCCCGAGAGGCCTCACCGGTCACCAACACAGACCCGGCTTGCTAGGGGATCTTGCCAAAAAGGCTGCCAACAACCACACAAGGAACCTAAATAACTAAAACTACGCTCTAACAAACGGCACATGCCAGAAACGCATCAACATAATTCCCAACGAGAATTAAATAATCGCAGAAAAATCGGGGGCGTTACAGTCCCTCCCCCTAAAAGAAAGTTTCGTCCCGAAACTTTACGTACACAACTTCTACTATAGAAGGAAAGTAACAAAACAAGAGCTACTAGAAAGAAACGTACCAATCAAATCAAGGGAATAGATGAGGGTGAGCCTCCCTCATAGCCGACTCTAGCTCCCAAGTCGCGCTTTCCAAATCCTGATTCTTCCATAGAACTTTCACCATCGGGATAGACTTCGTCCGCAACACCCGATCTTGAGTATCCAAGACCGGCACCTCAACATATGAAAGATTAGGCTCCAACTGGGGCACAACGTACAAGACTTGCCCACTACTTCACACACACTTCCGTAATTGGCTTACATGAAACACATTATGAATACCTGGGAAATTTGCTGGCAAATCCAATCTATATGCTGACACGCCAATCCGTTCAACAATCTTAAACAGGCCCACATACCTCGGATCCAATTTCCAGTTCTTACCGAACCTCTTAACACCAACCATTGGGGAAACCTTAAGAAACACAAGGTCCCCTACAGAAAATTCCAAGTCAGACCTACGCCGGTTGGCGTTCTTCTCATATCTCTTCTGAGCAATACGAAGCTTTTCTCGAATAAGCTTCACTGCGACTTCCATTTCCTCGAGCGCATCCGGACCAAGCACAGGCCTCTTACCGACCTCGGTCCAAAACAAGGGACTTCTATAGTGCCTCCCATACAAGGCTTCAAACGGAGCCATTTGTAAGCTCTCCTGGTAACTATTATTGTATGTGAATTCCATAAGCCGCAAACGCTCATCCCACGCTCCTCCATGGTCCAAGATGTAACACCTGATCATATCCTCAACTATCTGGTTAACTCGCTCAGTCTGACCATTGGTCTGCGGGTAGTAAGCTGTAGAATACCTCAAATCTGTACCCAAACCCTCTTGCAGACTCCTCCAGAAGCGAGATGTAAAACGGGAGTCTCGATCTAAAATGATGCTAACTGGCAAACCGTGTAAACGAATGACTTCATTTAGATACAGATCTGCTATCTTTTTCATCGGATAGTCAATCTTGTACGGCACAAAGTGAGCACACTTCGTCAGTCTATCCATTATAACCCATACAGAATCAAATCCCCTTGAAGATCTTGGTAAGCCCGTAATGAAGTCCATAGAAATAATTTCCCACTTCCAAGTAGGGATCTCCAACGGAGTCAACTTGCCACCAGGCCTTCCATGATCGGCCTTCACAAGCTTGCAAGTGTGGCACTCGGCAACAAATCGGGCTAAATCACCCCTCATCCCATACCACCAGGCAATCTGCTTCAATTCATAATACATCTTTGTAGATCCTGGAAGGTAGGCAACACTGGATCCATGAGCCTCTCTGCAAATCATAACTCTGATGTCACCAACAGCAGGGACGCAAAACCTACTGCGGTACTTCAAAGTACCCGCTTCATCGATCGAGAAATCCGGCAACTCCCCTCTCTCAGTCCTGAGGTACAAGTGCAGAAGATCTGGATCATCCTTCTGGTGCAACCTGGTAAGTGCAATCCAAGACGGCTCTGCCACTGCCAAACTGCTCTGCATGTCACAGCGTCCCACAGAAATATCCATCAGGAGGAACTCTTCCACTAAACGATTGGCGGTGAGATTAAAGATTTTCCCAGTCTTCCGGCTTAGGGCATCGGCCACCACATTGGCCTTGCCCGGATCATACTGTATATCCACATCATAATCGGCCACATACTCTAGCCACCGGCGCTAGCGTAGATTTAACTCCTTCTGTGTGAACACGTACTTTAGACTTTTATGATCGGTGTAGATCTTGCACTGAGCACCATAAAGTAAATGTCTCCACAGCTTCAGGGCAAAGATCATTGCTGCGAACTCAAGATCATGCGTGGGGTATTTCCTCTCATGAGTCTTCAATTGCCTCGACCCATACGCAATCACCTTCCCTTCTTGCATCAACACACCTATGAGCCCAACATACGAGGCATCCACATATACATCATAGTCCTTGCCCTCCGTAGGCAATGTCAAAACAGGGGCAGAACACAACCTGCTCTTCAGCTCCAGAAAATCCTCCTCGCATTTCTCTTTCCAAATGAACGCTGCATTCTTCTGCGTCAGCTTAGTCAAGGGGGCTACCAAGGTAGAAAAGCCCTCCACGAATCTTCTATAATAGCCGGCCAACCCCAAGAAGCTCCTAATCTCCTTGGGTGTGCTCGGCCTATGTCAATCCATCACTGCAGAAATCTTTTCCGAGTCAACCGAAATCCCATCCTTATTTACCACGTGGCCCAGAAATGAGACCTGAGGCAACCAAAATTCGCACTTGCTCAGCTTTGGTGAATAACTTGTGGTTCCTCAACTCCGTTAGAACCAAACGCAGATGTTGCCCATGCTCCTCAGCACTGCGAGAGTAGATCAACACATCATCGATGAATACCACCACGAACTTGTCTAGAAAGTCCTTGAACACCCGGTTCATCATGTCCATGAATGTTGATGGCGTGTTGGTCAAACCAAACAACATAACCAGGAATTTGAAATGCCCATGCCTCGACCTGAAAGCAGTCCATGGAATGTCCGACTCACGGATCCTGAGCTGATGATAGCCTGAACGAAGATCGATCTTGGAAAACACCGTGCTACCACGCAACTGATCAAATAAATCATCGATCCTCGGCAAATGGTACCTGTTCTTAATGGTGACTTTGTTCAGCTCCCTATAATCGATGCACAGCCTCATCGATCCATCCTTCTTCTTCACAAATAGAATAGGAGCACCCCAAGGTGACGAACTCGGCCTAATAAAACCTATTGCCAACAACTCGTCCAACTGGACTCGCAACTCCTCCAACTCACGAGGGGCCATCCGATACGGTACCTTAGCAATAGGACGCGTACCCGGTTCCAAATCAATCACAAACTCAACATCCCGCTCAGGGGGAAGACCAGGAAGGTCATCAAGAAAAACATCAGAGAAACCATGAACCACAGGAATCTCCTCCAAGCGTGGTACACTGACAGCAGTCCCAACCACCGAGACTAAACAAGCAAAACAATCAGAATGAAACAGCTTCTGAGCACATACCGCAGAAAAGATAGGAGAATCCTGGCACGGATCAGCATACACGCTTCCAGGCTGACTGTTGTCCTTGATGAAGTCCAAGCGCTTTCCTTTGCACTGAATAACCGCATCATACTTAGACAATCAGTACATGCCCAAAATAACATCAAAGTCCTCTAGATCAATCATCTTCAAGTCTGCCTTCGCAAGAAAGTCCCCCAACAAAACAGGGCAATCCAGAATACCCAAATCTGACAACACAGATTCACCAGAAGGGAACTTGACGCGGAAGGTATCACAAACTTGATCTAGAATCAACTGATACCGCTCTATAAAAGCACTAGCCACAAACGAGTGGGTAGCGTCGGAGTCGAACAGAACACGCGCCCAGCGGTTCTTCACCTTAAATTTCCCTATAGGAGTACATAAGCAACTAAGGCACTACCAAAACAAAACTATAACCATTCTAGCAAATAAAACTTTCAGGCTAGGAAAACAACTAACCTGAGATGACCTGAGTCGAAGTTTGAGCCTCCTCGAAAGAGATCACGTTCAGCTTTCCTTTGCCCTTGTCCACACGCTGAGGCGGAGGTAAAGCCAGAAGTGGAACTGCCTGAAGAATAGGCTGGACCTGAGGACACCTCGTCTTGATATGGCCCTTTTGGCCACACTGAAAGCAGACTTTATCCTTGGACCAGCACTGGGCAGCATCATGCCCGGGTCGCTTGCAAACAGAACAGGAAACATCCCTCCTAGGAACACCTTCAATAGCATGAACTTGCTACTTCTTCTGAGCTCCCTCCTTCTTGAAACACCTCTCAATAGGGTGGCCTGACTGGCCACAGAAGCTACACACTACCTTACTCTTCTTTCCCGAAGCAGCATCGAGTACCTGGGGGTTCTTCTCTTCAGCAGACTTCCTCTTGTCCTTCCTCATTTGCTGGCCTCTGTTCTTTGCGGTCTCAATTGCCTCCACTTTCAGAGCAGCCTCCACTACCCCTGCATAAGTCACTGATCCATAAGCACTGGCTAACTGCTGAACCTCGTTCCTCAAGCCACTAAGGAACTACTTGACTCGATATTCTTCAACACTCACCAATCCAGGGGAAAACCGGCTCAACTTGCTGAACTCTATCTCGTACTCACTGACCGTGAGTTGTCTCTACTTCAGGTGAAGGAAGTCGTTCATTAGTCGGTCACGCTCGACCGAAGACAAGAACTTCCTCAACAGCATCTCCTTGAACAATCCCCAAGAGCAACCGGCCACCAAGCTCTCCTTTTCTCTAAGCCACCAGCTCTTAGCCAAATCCTTTAGCTGATAGGCGGCTATTATCACTCTCTGATCATCTGCAACACCAGAGTACGAGAACATCTCCTCCATGAAGATCAGCCAATCATCTATGATTATGAAATCTGCCTTCCCATCATATGTACGAGGGCTAAGTCTCTGAAACAGAGAAATGAAGGCCATCTCCACTGGCACCACCACTGGAGGTCTCAGGGGAGCAGGAGGGGGAGGGGCAGCTGACCCCCCTACAGGGTCTTGCACTCCCTGAGTCTGTCCTACCACAACTGCCGCCAGAGACTGGATCTGGACCTGCATCTCCACCAACTTCCTGGTCAAGGAATCGTTGCTCAACCGCAAGCTCTCGATCACCACATCACTCTGCGCTCCAGAAGTCTCACCCTCAGACAGGGGAGTTGTAACACCTCCCCTGTAATGACCGTATAATATGGGTCCGACCGGGGCCCCACAACATACGTACACCACAGCTTTAGTATTATAAGTTGATATAGCTACCCACACTCAAAACAATTTGCACAACACAGCGGAAACACAAGAAAGACAAGAAGTTATCCACTACAAGAAGAGTAAAACAAATGGTCTTATGGCCTTACAATAAGTGTCCAAAACTCAAAAATACATCAGTCAAGAATGTGCATAGCACTCCTAGTCTACCTCGGCATGCAAGCCGGACAACATGAATCTCAAACATACAACATTATATAAGTAGTCCTACAAAAGAGAAAAGCACTTCATGAGGCTTAGGCCTTTCTGGCCGGCGAGCTAGCTCCTGCATGCGATCCTTGCCGTGTAAAATTTATTAGTAACGTGGGTCGGCAAAGGCTGACCTCAAACTGTGTAACAACGCATCTCCTCCCAGCCGCCCCTAACGGACCCCGGGGTACTCCTCCAACCTGCAAGTTAGCACTTTGTATGTAATATTCATAAGCAAGAAAAAACAGCTACAGAAACAGGCTTGGATGTCACACACATCACACATGTTCTCTACTGGTTGAGCATATAATAAAAAGGGCCTACTTATGCAATCATGTATGCAAAAACCCGGGTTTCACCCAAGGCACCCTATCTCGTATGCATCTAGCACATCATCACATCAAATTGGTACTCATCGATACCCCATCGGCATAAAGCCGCAAACAAAGGGGTAACACCATTCCCCCCCAACGGCACACAGGCCGCCACATGGAACTCTTGCAAAGGCCCCACCCGCTCAAGGTCTTAGACCCGGGCTTGCCTACAAGCTCTGACGTCTCATGTCACGATTCCAACACACAACACTAACCGATTCTAAGAAGCCTTGTCAGACCCCACCCGCTCATGGCCTCATGGCCCGGGCTTGTCCCCATGCTTGGCATTCTCGTCAGTCTCACAGAAGGGGACTAGTCTCGCCGGGACACTCTCCACACATGACGTGAACGTCACGGGATAGCCAACCGACTACAGAGACATAGCCATGCCTTGGCACATCACAAACCAAGACAATTCCACCCTAGTCCCTCATTTGTACTGCAGCGTTCCCGCGCACCAAGGAAAACATCTACAACTCATGCAGAGCTAACCTTGTCCACCAAGGAAACCATCTACCGCCACGAGGAGCTAACCTTGTCCGGTTCCGACTACACATACGCACTTGAGAAAAAGGGGAAAACATCGCCACATCATAAACGGCATCTTGCCGCAACGGAATCTCTACGAATCCTTAAAGTTCGTATGCAACATCACCGAGTCGGACTAACGGTCGCGACTACGACTTCACCCACCATGCCTAATCCACTAACGGAGCGGATATCTAATGCAAAATATGCCGGGGACGGACTCAATCAACCCGGAGGTTCCTCTTGAACCTTGGCAACCCAAAACCCCTCTCATTTGAGAGTTTGGTGCCCAAAAACTAGAAAGAAACGATGTTAAAGACATGCATCCTAAAACCGAGAGGATAAGTGTCGTTACCTTCCGACTCCTCTTCCTTGCCATGGCAAAATAGCCGGATGAAAACCTTCGCAAAGATCTAGCCTCCACGGATCTGGACTCGGCTCGTGATTTGGAGCACCGAAACCTCTCCTACAGCCCAAACCCTCCTTCTCCTTCTTCTGTGCTCTCCCTTCTCTCTAGAAATTAGTAAGAGAAAAACTTGAAGAAGAATGAGGGTTTCCAACCCTATTCTCGGACTTAACTCCCCAAGAATAGTTCTAAACCATCAGATCCTAAAAACAGGGAAAGAATGGCCACGATCCGCCTGAAAAATAAACTACCTGGGCCGAACACGGCCTGGCACACGCCCGTGTCCAGGGTCGTGTCCCCCATTCGCCGTCTCAAATCGACGCGCCTGGAACAGCACACGGGCATTCGACACACCCGTGTTCGACCTGACATGCCCGTGTCCCCACTGACACGGCCGTGTCGTCGGTCGTGTGCCTCCATCTACACAGCCCCGAAACAACCCGAGAAGGGACACGGCCTGGGATACGCCCGTGTCCCAAGCCGTGTGCCAAGTCTCGACACTCGTCGATAGCCTTTGTGTCAACACCGCGAAAAAACGTCGAGTGAAGATCGTCGACCAAGCGGGACACGCCCTGTGACACGCCCGTGTCACAGGCCGTGTGCCCCAGTCTCGACACTCGACACTCGGCACTCGACACTCGACACTCGTCGAGTGAACATCGTCGACTGAAGTTCGTCGACAGACCCACACGGCCTTGGACACGCCCGTGTCCTAGGCCGTGTGCCTTGTCTCGACACATGGTCGAGCGAAAATGTCGACACCCCGGGCCGTGTGTCGACACGGGCGCGACACGCCCTGCGACACGCCTGTGTCGCAGGCCGTGTGCCATGTCTCGACACTTCGTCGAGCGAAAATGTCGACACCCCGGGCCGAGTGTCGACACGGGCTCGACACGCCCTGCCCTGCGACACGCCCGTGTCGCAGGCTCGCAGGCCGTGTGCCTGACTCGACACTTCGTCGAGCGCAAAGTGTCGACTATGCGGAAAAGTCATCGACTCTAGCCTGGCACGGCCTAGGACATGCCCGTGTCCCGGGCCGTGTGCCCCCTGCAAGAAACCAAAAATTGGCCAGAAACGCAAATCGATCCTTTCTCAAAATCTGGGGTGTTACAACTCCCCCCCCCCCTAACAGAATTTCGTCCTAAAATTACAAAACAAAAGGGAACAAAACTTAAATTGTACCTGAAATGAAAAGTTCTGGATACTCTTCTAGCATGGCTTGCTCTCGTTCCCAAGAGAGCTCCTCACGACCGCAGTTGTCCCATCGGACTTTCACGAGTTTAACCTCTTTATTTCGCAACTGCCGAGTCTCCGAATCCTCTATAGCAATCGGACGGACTCGCGCTCTCAAGTCTTCCTCTATTGGCACTGATGCCGGCTCAATCACCACACTAGCCTCCACCAAGGCTTTCCTCAAAACGGAGACGTGGAAGACGTCGTGCAATCCACTCAGCTCCGCGGACAATGCCAACTGATAGGCTGCTTCTCCCACCCGTTCAACAACTTCAAAAGGCCTCAAAAACCTTGGACTCAACTTCTTGAGTCGGCGAATCCGTGAGACGCCTTTGAACGGTTTGATCTTCAAATAGACCCAATCACCTACCGCAAACTCCAACTTCCGGTGACGAGCATTAAAGTATTTTGCTTGCCGGTCTTGCGCCACCTTCATACGCTCGTGTATGGTCCGTACCAACTCACAAGCATCAACTACCACCTCCTTTCCCAGAATTTTGGTGTCTCCCGCCTCTGCCCAAGACATCGGCTTTCGACACCGTCTCCCATACAAAGCTTCGTATGGCGCCATTTTTATACTTGCTTGGTAACTGTTATTGTACGCGAATTAAACCATGAAGAGGTGATCCTCCCACTTCTTGCCGAAGTCAAGAACGCACATTCTCAACATATCCTTCATAGTACGGTTTGTTCTTTCTATTTGTCCATCAGTTTGAGGATGGAACGCCGTACTGAACTTTCGCTTTGTGCCCAAACTCTTTTGAACCAGTCTCCAGTCCTTGGACGTAAACCGTCTATCTCGATCGCTGACTATACTCTTTGGAATCCCATGCAGTCGCACAATGTTGCGAACATACAACTCCACCAGCTTCTCCACGCTGTCCTCTTTCCGATTTGGGATGAAGTGGGCCACCTTGGTTAAGCGGTCCGCGATCACCCAAATAGCATCATTATCCTGCTGCGATCTAAGCAAACCATGTACAAAGTCCATGGAGATGTCATCAAATTTCCATTCAGGGATTGGAAGGGGCTTCAGGAACCCGCCCGGCTTTTGACATTCGGCCTTCACCAAGGCACAAGTTTGGCAACGATTCACATACAAAGCTACGTCCCGCTTCAGCCCCGGCCACCAAAAGGATTTCTTCATATCCAAGTACATCTTTGTACTGCCCGGGTGAATGGAGTACTTTGTGAAGTGAGCCTCAAACATCAACTCCTCACGGAGTTTGTCGAACTGCGGTATACAAACCCTTCCGTCCTTCCTCAGAATCCCATCAATCATCTCCCAGGCGCTGCTCTCCCCCGTTTGAGCCTCCAGCACAAATGGTTGAAACTCCACATCCAACCGAGTCGCTTCCCGAATGCGATCGGTCAAGTCGTTCTGCACTTCAATCCAGTTCAACCGAGCCACGCTGGACTCGCCTCTCGCAACACATTCCAAACCAAGGGACTCCCATTCTCGTACCAACCGCTCATCATGAGCTTCGATCCAATTCCCTTGCCCTGAGTACTTCCTACTCAAAGCATCCGCCACCACATTGGCTTTACCTGGCGTATACTGAATCGCCATCTCGTAGTCTCCAAGAAACTCAACCCACCTGCGTTGCCGCATGTTCAGGTCCTTTTGATCCAAGAGATACTTCAGGCTTTTATGATCCGTGAAGATCTCCACCTTTGCACAATAAACATAATGCCGCCATATTTTCAACGCAAAAATTACCGCCGCCAACTCCAAGTCATGGACGGGGTAATTCCTCTCATGAGGCTTCAGCTGTCTAGACCCAAAAGCTATCACCTTGCCATGTTGCACCAAAACGCAACCCAAACCGCATCCCGATGCGTCACTGAAGACCTGAAATCCCTCGGTCCCTTGCGGTAGACTTAGGATTGGAGCCATCATCAGTCTCTCCTTCAATGTCTCAAATGCTTGACTGCACTCTTGAGTCCACACAAACTTATGATCTTTACGAGTGAGTGAGGTGAGGGGTAGAGCTATCCGCGAAAAATTCTCCACGAACCTCCTGTAATACCCGGCTAGTCCAAGAAAACTTCGGACCTCCGCCACGGTCCTCAAAACCGGCCAATCTCTGATGGCTTCCACTTTTGTTGGATCCACTGCCACCCCATCCCCACTAATCACGTGGCCCAAAAATGCCACCTTCTCTAACCAGAACTCGCACTTGGAGAACTTTGCATACAACTGATTCTCCCTCAACACTTGCAAGACCACTCTCAAGTGGGTCTCATGCTCCACTTCCGATTTGGAATACACCAAGATGTCATCAATGAAGACAACCACAAAAGAATCCAAGTATTCCCGAAATACTCGATTCATAAGATCCATGAACACAGATGGTGCGTTCGTCAGCCCGAACGGCATCACCGTAAACTCAAAGTGTCCATACCTTGTACCAAAGGCAGTCTTGGGTATATCCTCATCCCGAATTCGCAGCTGATAATAGCCTGACTTCAAGTCCAATTTTGAATACACCACTGACCCTACCAATTGGTCGAACAAGTCATCTATCCGAGGAATCGGATACTTATTCTTGACGGTCAATTTATTCAGCTCTCGGTAGTCTATGCACAGCCGCATACTACCGTCTTTCTTCTTTACAAACAACACCGGCGCGCTCCACGGTGAAGAACTGGGTCTGATATACCCTTGCTCCAACAGTTCATGTAACTGTACTTTAAGTTCTGCCAACTCCTTTGGTGCCATCCTAAACGGAGGACGTGACACCGGCCTAGCCTCCGGCACTAACTCGATCGAGAAGTCGATCTCCCGCCGAGGAGGCGCTCCAGGAAGTTCATCCGGAAACACATCCTTGAACTCTGCCACTACGGGCACTTCCTCAATAGACAACTGGGAGAGGCGAACCTCCAATAACGCCACGGGTGCTACACCACCCTAGTTAACCGCCCGCATCAATTGCATGGCCGAAATCAGGGAATAGGCCACTCCACAAAGGCCCTCAAATTTGACCTCTGTCTGCCCTTCGCTCTTTAGGGTCACTACCTTAGATAGGCAGTCAATACCGGCGCGCTGCTCTGCAAGCCAGTCCATGCCCAAAATGACATCGAACTCAACCAATGGTAAAATCGCTGCTACCAAAACGAAGTCAACTCCGTCCAACTCCTAACAGATGCGCCCTTTGGCCCCGGTGGTCTTGTATGACCCATTGGGCATGCGCACTTTCAACTCTGTGTCCGCCGAGAAAGACTCAACTCCTACTCTCCGGATGAAGCTCTCCGCAAGAAAGGAGTGTGATGCTCCTGTATCGAACAATACCCTAGCGGGGTATCCGGAAACTAATACGAAGCCTACAACATAGACATCACACAAAAAGGGTCTAAAAGTATGAAGCACAAAATTTCAACTTAAATTTTCTTCATACCTGTCACCACATCGGTTTGGCGGATCGCTTCTTGTTGTCCAAGGTTGTAAGCCCTTGGTTGCACCGGTTGGAACCGAGAAGCGCTCGACTTTGCCATCTTCCCTTTCTCCGCAGCACTGGGGCCGGAGCGCACAGTCTGCTCCTGCCTTGCCTCTTGCCTCTTGCCCCGCTCCTCCTTGGGGACAAACACGAGCTATGTGCCCCACCTTACCGCAGTTGTAGCACGTCGGCGGTCCCCTAGAGTGAGAACCTCCAGGCGTCCAATTGCTCTTCTCACCGGATCTGGAAGTGTGAGGCTTCTTCCTCCACCTACTCCCTTCAGACTTTCCATGGGATTGGGAAGGCTTCCCTTCCCCTTGCTTGGGAGTGAAACCCTTACGACGTTGGGTTCGCTCCAGATCACTTTCCAAAATCCTGGCAGCCTCAACTAACTTATTGAATCCCGCTCTCTTCATGGAGATGAGGGGTTGCCTCAGATTCTCCCTCAGCCCCTGGTAGAAGAGGTTATCCCTCTCTACATCATCTGTCATCGTCGTTCCCGCGTAACGACCCAAACGGGTGAACTCCTGCCCATACTCGTCCACCGTCTTGTCCCGCTGCATTAAGTGCAGAAACTGCCTCTAAAGTGCCAACCGTGTAGAAACGGGAATGTACCTCTTAAGAAAAGCATCCCCAAACTCCACTGACGGGGTGCGTCCCGGGAACTGGCGGCCGCTATGGCTCACCCACCACAACTTGGCGTCTCCTTCCAACATGAAAGCCGCATACTCAGCTTTCTTTTCTTCTGGCGTCTCTGCCGCCCTCAAAAGCTCTTGAATGCGAACCCACCAGTCCTCTGCATCCGTTGGAGCACCAACTCCCTTGAATGACGGGGGATGGAAGCTCAGGAAATACATCATGTGTCGGTCTCCATGTCCGACCACCACCCTTTCTGCCAAAGGCTCCACTCGCCTGGCTTATCCTCCTGGCACGGCCGTCGTCGTGTCCGGTGTAGCAGGGGTTGCTACCTGAGCTGCCGCTGCAGCTTGGGCTGCCACCATCGCTTCTGCAAGCATGCGGCAGAAGTCGGCCGGGTTTACACCCGTGCCCAACAGACCTGGAGCAGTGGCACTGCTCGCCGAGAGTTCCTCTCTTGCTCTCGACGTACCCGCCTCGTTGCTTGCACTCTTCAAGAAAACAAGAAACAAGGAATAAGTCTCTAATCTCAAGACTTAAACATAAGGACACTCATGGTCCGCGTTACTCTTATGTGGATAACTTCTCTACACATTGACCTTGAATCTAACCTCGCTCTGATACCAAATTGTAACACCTCCCCTGTAATGACCGTATAATATGGGTCCGGCCGGGGCCCCACAACATACGGACACCACAACTTTAGTATTATAAGTTGATATAGCTACCCACACTCAAAACACTTTGCACAACACAGCGGAAACACAAGCAAGACAAGAAGTTATCCACTACAAGAAGAGTAAAACAAATGGCCTTATGGCCTTACAACAAGTGTCCAAAACTCAAAAATACATCAGTCAAGAATGTGCATAGCACTCCTAGTCTACCTCGGCATGCAAGCCGGACAACATGAATCTCAAACATACAACATTATATAAGTAGTCCTACAAAAGAGAAAAGCACTTCATGAGGCTTAGGCCTTTCTGGCCGGCGAGCTAGCTCCTGCATGCGATCCTTGCCCTGTAAAATTTATTAGTAACGTGGGTCAGCAAAGGCTGACCTCAAACTGTGTAACAACGCATCTCCTCCCGGCCGCCCCTAACGGACCCCGAGGTACTCCTCCAACCTGCAAGTTAGCACTTCGTGTGCAATATTCATAAGCAAGGAAAAACAGCTACAGAAACAGGCTTGGATGTCACACACATCATACATGTTCTCTACTGGTTGAGCATATAATAAAAAGGGCCTACTTATGCAATCATGTATGCAACAACCCGGGTTTCACCCAAGGCACCCTATCTCGTATGCATCTAGCACATCATCACATCAAATGGGTACTCATCGATTCCCCATTGGCATAAAGCCACAAACAAAGGGGTAACACCATTCGCCCCCCCCCCCCAACGGCACACAGGCCGCCACATGGAACTCTTGCAAAGGCCCCACCCGCTCAAGGTCTTAGACCCGGGCTTGCCTACAAGCTCTGACGTCTCATGTCAGGATTCCAACACACAACACTAACCGATTCTAAGAAGCCTTGCCGGACCCCACCCGCTCATGGCCTCATTGCCCGGGCTTGTCCCCATGCTTGGCATTCTCGTCAGTCTCACAGAAGGGGACTAGTCTCGCCGGGACACTCTCCACACATGACGTGAACGTCACGGGATAGCCAGCCGACCACGGAGACATAGCCACGCCTTGGCACATCACAAACAAAGACAATTCCACCCTAGTCCCTCATTTGTACTGCAGCATTCCCGCGCACCAAGGAAAACATCTACAACTCATGTGGAGCTAACCTTGTCCACCAAGGAAACCATCTACCGCCACGAGGATCTAACCTTGTCCGGTTCCGACTACACGTATGCACTTGAGAAAAAGGGGAAAACATTGCCACATCACAAACGGCATCTTGCCGCAACGAAATCTCTACGAATCCTTAAAGTTCGTATGCAACATCACCGAGTCGGACTAACGGTCGCGACTACGGCTTCACCCACCATGCCTAATCCACTAACGGAGCGGATCTCTAATGCAAAATATGCCGGGGACGGACTCAATCAACCCGGAGGTTCCTCTTGAACCTTGGCAACCCAAAACCCCTCTCATTTGAGAGTTTGGTGCCCAAAAACTAGAAAGAAACGATGCTAAAGACATGCATCCTAAAACCGAGAGGAGAAGTGTCGTTACCTTCCGACTCCTCTTCCTTGCCATGACAAAATAGCCGGATGAAAACCTTCGCAAAGATCTAGCCTCCACGGATCTAGACTCGGCTCGCGATTTGGAGCACTGAAACCTCTCCTACAGCCCAAACCCTCCTTCTCCTTCTTCCTTGCTCTCCCTTCTCTCTAAAAATTAGTAAGAGAAAAGCTTGAAGAAGAATGAGGGTTTCCAACCCTATTCTCGGACTTAACTCCCCAAGAACAGTTCTAAACCATCAGATCCTAAAATGGGGAAAGAATGGCCACGATCCGCATGAAAAATAAACTACCTGGGCCGAACACGGCCTGGCACACGCCCGTGTCCAGGGCCGTGTCCCCCATTCGCCGTCTCAAATCGACGCGCCTGGAACAGCACACGGGCATTCGACACGCCCGTGTTCGACCCGACACGCCCGTGTCCCCACTGACACGGCCGTGTGGTCGACCGTGTGCCTCCATCCACACAGCCCCGAAACAACCCGAGAAGGGACACGGCCTGGGACACGCCCGTGTCCCAAGCCGTGTGCCAAGTCTCGACACTCGTCGACAGCCTTTGTGTCGACACCGCGGAAAAACGTCGAGCGAAGATTGTCGACCAAGCGGGATACGCCCTGTGACACGCCCGTGTCACAGGCTGTGTGCCCTAGTCTCGACACTCGACACTCGTCGAGTGAACATCGTCGACTGAAGTTCGTCGACAGACCCACACGGCCTTGGACACGCCCGTGTCCAAGGCCGTGTGCCTTGTCTCGACACATGGTCGAGCGAAAATGTCGACACCCCGGGCCGTGTGTCGACACGGGCGCGACACGCCCTGCGACACGCCCGTGTCGTAGGCCGTGTGCCCTGTCTCGACACTTCATCGAGTGAAAATGTCGACACCCTGGGCCGAGTGTCGACACGGGCTCGACACGCCCTGCGACACGCCCGTGTCGCAGGCCGTGTGCCCTGACTCGACACTTCGTCGAGCGGAAAGTGTCGACTACGCGGCCAAGTCGTCGACTCTAGCCTGACACGGCCTGGGACAGGCCCGGGAGGCCGTGTGCCCCCTGCCAGAAACCAAAAATTGGCCAGAAACGCAAATCGATCCTTTCTCAAAATCTGCGGTGTTACCGGAGTCGACCTCGTCGAAGGATGTCTTGTCATCCTATGGTCATATCAACATTAGTCAAATCCTGGTACAATAGTTGGAACTAACTACAAGTACAAACAATACATACATAAATATGATCTTAAAACTGCTAAACTTGCTCTGGGAGTTTATTTGGACAAAAATGATGTGATGCCTAACCTAGGATGGTTTACCACCATCAACTAACTCTTGTTCCTAGATCGGGAATGCATGAATTTGTATTCTTTTTCTGATTTAAAACCATGTGTGTACATATGTCATCCTGCAAATCTTTAGCTTGGCACGTTGTGCTTATGTAATGTTATGCTATGCATGATTGTGCTATGCATTCTAAAAAGGCCCTAATGCATGTCATGAGTGGCGTACGCATGGAAATGTTATGCATCTCATGCTACATAACATTCTCATGCAACGAAAAAGAAATGTGTTAGTCGCATTCATATGGTGAGGTTATACATCCCATACTACATAACCCTCACATGTTTCCCCTTTGGTGGATCCATATACAAACACATATTATGCATCCCATACTACATAATATGCCACGTATACTTCATGTTTTGATATGAGTGTAGTGTTTGTGCTTCAGCCAAGACGTGTTGATGATATATCGGTGTGTGTTTGATATGATGCTAAACACCTAATACCTACAAGGAAAGGTTGCCCGACAAATTGTCAAGCAACCTGCCTCTGATACCAACTGTCACAACCAGCATTTTCTCCGAATTCAAGAAGTATCAGAGTATGAGAAAACACGTGTCGTGACGCCACGTCGAGCAGGGGATATCTGTCGACGCTCAGGCGAACACCATCTAACTAGACTATGAAAATCTCATAAGTTTAATGATTAGAAAATCAGATATAATTTTAAGGTCCGTATCCCTCGGCTCGGTGGATCATCTAGTCCACAGTATAAAAACTATACTTATACGCATCAGAAAATACTTAATTATTCTTGACATCCTATGAGAGTGCATAAGTGTCCCCCGAGGTCCACTCATACTATGCAAGACTCTAGATTTATTTTATATTATAAGTGGGAAAACGATCTTTTTACGCTGCTTAGAAAGTAGTGTATGAGTTTTACAAATATGCTGATCACGAGATATACTTATAATAGTGTTTTAGGTTTAAAAGTAACTAGCAACCTAGCATAAATCTTCCCAAGAGAAAGTAGACTATCTCCAACAAAGTAGCAGTAAAAGAAACATATCTAGTATCATAAGGTAAAACTACCAGTGGGCGCCAACAAACTGACACGAACCCACTGGCAAGTATGTATGTCTATAAGAAAACAGAAAAACTACCTCACAATAGCAAGAGAAAGATCCCTACAACTCAAGGGATCACCAGCAACACCACAGCAAATCTAGCCGCCTATCCGGCTACTAATCAGAACCTGAGGCATTCAGAAAAGAAAAGAATAGCTCAACAAGTAAAACAAGAAAATCTAAATTAGGGCATTAAATCAAAATGGAACAAGAGAGTAAGCAAACAAGACAGTAAAAGCAAACAATATCCAAGGTAAGCAAAAGTACACCAAGTACCAAGTAACCACACCAAGTCCTGCTCAAATCCTGCAGAGGCTGCAAGGCAAATGACAAGAAAAACCCGCCACAATATGTTACATTCAAACGGGAAGAAACACTTAACAATCCTAATTTGTGAGTAATGGCAGTAGTAAAACATCATGGACCTAAGTTGGTGACCAAAAATAGTCCCCCAAACAAAACAGTTCCAACAAAAAAAAACTCAGTATGTCAGCACAAAACCACCACAAGCCCAGCCCGTACCTGGGATTAAAAGGGTGACGGCCACAACAATACCCAGCCCGTATCTGGGACTAAAAAGTGGCGGCCACGGCTCGCACACAAAGCATCCCGCTCCTTTAGAGCGTCAAAACACACTACCTGCCATAACCCACAATTCAGCCCTCAAAACAAAGGAAGAACGAAAGGCCGACAAGACATCCCCCCTAGGAGGTAATCACTCGGGAAGAAGAGAAACCGAAGGGAATAAATCCCAGCTTACAGGAATCGTCGATCTCCAGCCACAGGAAATTGTTGAACTCCGTTCGATGATTTTCCTTTCGTCGAACACAGGCACGTGAAAAATCGTCAAACGTCGTTCGACAATTTTCCTTTCGTCGATCACTGGTCACAGGAAAAATCGTCGAACGCCGTTCGACGATTTTCCTTTCGTCGAACCCAGGTCACGGGAAAAATTGTCGAACGTTATTCGACGATTTTGCGTTAACCACAGGCTACAGGAAAACGTCGAACTCCGTTCGATGATTTTGCATAAAACACCGGACACAGAAAATCGTCGAACTCAGCTCGACGATCCTCGCCGAACTCAGGCAACCGGAGATCGTCGATCTCAGTTCGACGATCATCGTCGAACTCAGGTCGACGATCTTCGTCGATCTCAAGCAACCAGAGATCGTCGATCTCAGTTCGACGATCTTCGTCGAACTCAGGTCGACGATCTTCGTAGAACTGGCTGTATTGATTACACCTCAATCCCGAACAACCACCTTCATTTTTGACCAATCCTCTTAGCCTAATTTGATCCTATTACTCGCAAAGTAAGTATGAAAACCCACTGCTACTAGTTCTAGGGCTGATAGGCTTATTACTACACAAACCGAGGTTAACAAGGAACAATTTGATAAAAACAAACAAAACTACAGCAACCCGGCCAGAAATTTGAGTTTCAGAACTTGAGATAATGCAAAAAAAGGAAACATGAAGGAGCATTTATGGTTTAAGATCCCCATGACTTTGACGAAAAAAAACAGAGCAACATAAGCAAATCTCGGGAAATCATGAATGATTACAGCCAATATGACCATGAAAAGGAGAGGAAAACTTGGCAAAGGTAGGAGCACCACTTGCCTCAAATTCCAGTGATTTATCTTGCACATCCCTTCCTCTCTCTCTCGGCTCCAGCCGCAACAGCAACTAACAGGATTCTAAAGTTTTAATGGCGGAGAAGGATCAAACCAGAAATTCCGAGACCCCTAGAAACACCATGAAAATTGAATCTCTTATCGTAGGAATGAAGATCTAGGTGAGAGTAATCCAAATCCGCTTTCGGAATCGAATTCCGTCCACTAACGCTCCCAGAATTGGCGTCTGAAGGGTAGCAGGGTTGGCGATTTTTCTTCCTCTCGAACAGGCAACGGTTATACTCTCACGGAAGGAGACGATGAAAAGTCTGGATTTTGTCTTGAGACTATATATATATACATGGACACGCCTTATCAGCCCTAACAGACACCTAAAAGCCACTGGATTCCTTCAAGCTTTATCAATTAATTATTAGCATCCATTATTATTAACACACTCAAAACGACGCGAAAACCGAACCATCTCGGAATCCGACGAATTTCACACCGTAGTTAATTACATATGTTATGAACGCAATGACGAAGTCGAAATCACCTTTCGACGAACAAAACTCGGGTTATCACTACCCGAAGCCAAAACACAAGAATCCCCGAGAGGCCTCACCGGTCACCAACACAGACCCGGCTTGCTAGGGGATCTTGCCAAAAAGGCTGCCAACAACCACACAAGGAACCTAAAGAGCTAAAACCATGCTCTAACAAACGGCACATGCCGGAAATGCGTCAACGTAATGCCCAACGAGAATTAAATAATCGCAGAAAAATCGAGGGCGTTATAAGGTGGGGTATTATAATTTGGTATCAGACTTCTAGTTTTGGTCAGACTTAAAATGAATTCGTGGACGAATTCTTTTTAAGGGGTGGTGAGCACATGTGTGTGTGTCATCGTTATAACATCAAAAGAACCCGTGAATGTCCACTTAGGAATGAAAACACACGTGTTTGAGGAACCTGCGTGTTCCTATAATTGTTTTTTGCAATTTTGTATGGTCGCTTAACGGTGTTTTGTACAACTATAGGTGACCAGAAGCAGTGCTGGGCCGTCAGAACATCTGGATTCTGAGGATTATAGTGCACCTCGTGACATACCTACAACCCTTCACTCCGCTGAAACCATAAGAATGGTGGTGGAAGCAGTGTTCGCTGCGATTGGTGCACAAAATGAAAGACGTCTGCAGTCCACTATTTTTGAAGTAACTCCAACACCGGGTGGTTTGATGGAGCAAACAACATTTATAGGACCTTTGGGGCAGCAGTTGAACATGCTTTTAGTGCAGGGTACGCACTCAGTTGAGGAATATTTGCAAGTGTTTCTGATGATAAGACGCTACCCGGGCTCTAAAGTGGAGAGCGAGCAGTCTATGGTTGATAGGTTTTATAATGGCCTGCGCGGCGAATTACGAGTTTTGCTGCTATGACCAAAATTATTGGGATTCTGAGCCTTGGTGGAATTAGCTAGATGTTTGGAAGTGGATTTGGCAAAAGTCAATCGGACGTCGGAGTTCAGGGTACTAGACTTCCCAGATTCTGCAAAGTCTGCATACCGAAGGAGGAGGAATAAGAAGTCTAAAATATCTACTGGTCAGGCTCCATATAGTTGTTTTAATTGTGGCAAGGAATGGCACTTTGCCAGAGATTGTCGGAATGGTGCTCAGAAGTTAAAGAAAGTTATGTCTGGAGCAGGTATAGGACAAAGTGTCAGAGATATGAATCGAATCCAAGGAAGCAAAGACTTGGATATGCAGAAGACGTAGTTCAAAATGCCTTACTCCTCAAAGTCTGCGTACCGTAGGTGGTATAAGAAGGCTAGGACTTCGGGTCCAGCTCCTTCTTCTGGTGCTTTTGGGACGACTACAGGTCGAACCCCAGGCGCATGCTTTAATTGTGGAACGTCGGGGCACTTTGCCCAAGACTGCTGGAGCGGATGCCCTAAGTCCGAGAAGAAACACGTTGTCGTGATGACAGGTATGGCTTAAAGTTATAATAGTTTAGCTTTAAATACTTGTTGCCCTTGTGCATGTTAGCTTAGAACTGTTTGTGCTAAGCTTTGTTCTGATTTTCGATTAATTCGGCAAGAGCACCGTTCGCTTAGGGAGCTTCGCATTCCCTTTTGATTAAAGGATTTGTATTGCGCGTCAGAGTACCTCCTTCGATGGCAAAAGACAAATTGGATGCGTTGTTATCTAATGATGCTCATTGCGCGCGAGTAGAATCTGTTGCGTTCAGGTGCAGATTGGGAGTCAATACTTTGACTTACAAGCATCGTTATTACTGCCATGGGAGCTCGACGTAATCTTTGGTATGGACTGACTCTTGGAGCAGCAAGCATACATGATCGAAATCGCAAGAAAGTCAAGTTGGGAACTGGTCGTGAGACGACATTTGTTGGCATGAAAGGGGTCGAGCATGACATTGGTGTCTGCTCTTCAGATGGTTAAGGTGGTTCGGTGTGATGCCAAACCGGTCATACACTCTTCGTATCGGTTAGCGCCTAAGGAGATGGCGGAGCTGAAGGTGCAACTTCAAGAGTTGCAGGAGAAAGGTTATGTGCGTCCAAGTTCGTCGCCTTGGAGCACACCGGTCCTCTTTGTTAAGAAGAAGGACGGGAGATTGAGAATTTGTATTGATTACCGAGAACTAAACAAGTTGACAGATAAGAACAAGTACCCGATCCCAAGGATTGATGATCTATTTGATCAGTTAGTCGGGTCGACAGTGTACTCAATGTTGGATCTCAAGTCCGGTTACTATCAGTTGAGAATAAGGGAGAGTGATATCCCTAAGATGGCATTCAGTACGAGATACGGGCATTACAAGTTTATGGTCATGCCGTTTGGGCTGTTGAATACGCCGTCAGTGTTCATGGATTTGATGAACAGAACTTTCAGGGAATACTTAGACCACTTTGTGATCGTCTTCAACGACGACATTTTGGTGTACTCACAGAGTGAGGAGGATCACTTCAGGCATCTGCACTTGGTATTGGAGACGCTGAGGAGGAATCAATTGTATGTCAAGTTCTCGAAATGCGAGTTTTGGTTGTCGTCAGTGGCGTTCCTCGGTCATATTGTTAGTGGAGAGGGCATTGTAGTGGATCCGGCGAAGATTGTTGCGATACGAGAGTGGCCTGTGCTTTCTACGGTAGCGGAGGTCCGAAGTTTTCTTGGGCTTGCCGGCTATTACAGGCGCTTCGTGGAGAACTTCTCGCGGATAGCATTACCTCTCACGACTTTGACGTGGAAGGAGCAGAAGTTCGTTTGGACGCCGGAGTGCGCACGAGCTTTTGAGGAGTTGAAGTGTCGGTTGACCACGGCGCCTGTGCTGAGTACGTCGAGTGGGACCGAAGGTTTTGAAATCTACAGCGACGCTTCGGGCAGTGGTTTGGGATGCGTGCTACTGTAGCATGGAAGCGTTATAGCGTACGGCTCGAGTCAGCTGCACGAGAGGAATTATCCGATCCATGACTTGGAGTTAGCTGCCGTGATTTTTGCCTTGAAGCTGTGGAGGCACTACTTGTATGGGGTAAGGGTCTATATCTATACCGACCATAAGAGCCTGAAATATTTGTTGGATCAGAAAGATCTGAACATGCGGCAGCGTAGGTGGATGGCGTTCCTGCGGGACTATACATTCAAGATCCACTACGTGCCTGGGAAAGGCAATGCGGTTGCGGACGCGTTGAGTCGCAGGGCCCCAGCTCAAGCCAATTGGATATCGGTCCATGACGAGCGGTTGGTTCGGTAGTTGGAGGCGTTGGAGATCTCTTGCGTAGACAAGCAATAGAGTGCTGAAGCGCTATTGAACTGGACGGAAGTTCAGTATGACCTGGTTGATCGGATTCGGCAGGCTTTAGATGTGGATAGCAGCATGAAGCAGCTCATAATAGAGGCTCTGGATGGGTCAAATTCCCAATATGAGGTTGTGGATGGATTGCTTTGTAAATACGGTCGTCTGTGCGTCCCGAATGTGGGCACTTTGCGGGTCGAATTGTTGTACGAGGCGTATTATACCAAGTACACGATTCACCCGTGGAGCACGAAGATGTACCGCGATGTGAAGAAATTGTTCTGGTGGCCAGGACTGAAGAAGAATATGAAATTGTACGTGGCGAAGTGTCAGACATGCGCCTTGGTGAAGGCGGAATGCCAAAAGCCGGGAGGATTCTTTAAGTCCTTGCCTATTCCGGACTGGAAGTTTGACGACATCACCATGGACATTGTGCACGGGTTGCCAAGGTCGCAAAAAGGGAACAACGCCATTTGGGTGGTCGTAGATCATATAACGAAGGTGCAGCATTTTATTCCGTATAGGAAGGATGATCCAGTTGAGAAATTGGCAAAGTTATATGTGGACAACATAGTACGGCTTCACGGTGTGCCCCGCAACATTGTGAGTGACCGAGATGGGCGGTTCACGTCCAATTATTGGAGGCTGGTGCAGCAGATGTTGGGTACAAAGCTGAGTTTCAGCACAGCCTTTCATCCGTAGACGGATAGGCAGACCGAGAGGGTCAATAGGACAATGGAAGACATGCTTCACATGTACGTCCTGGATTTTGGAAAGCAGTGGGAGGACCACTTATACTTGGTGGAGTTCGCGTACAACAATAGCTACCAGGCGAGCATACAAATGGCGCCCTTCGAGACCCTTTATGGTAGAAGATGTCGCATGTCGTTGTCTTGGTTGGAAACGGGTGAGTCAAAGTTGTACAAACGCCAAGAGGTGGAAGATGCTACATCATTGGTTCGAATGATTCGGGAAAGGTTGCTAATTGCTCAAGACCGCCAGGCTAAGTACTATGATGCCAAGCACAGGAACATAGAGTTCGCTGTTGGAGACTGGGTGTACTTGAAGATCAAACCGTTCAAGGGTGTCTCGCGGGTGCGGTGCTTAAAGAAGCTAAGCCCGAGGTACCTTGGACCGTTTGAGGTTCTGGAGCGGATTGGTGAAGCAGCTTATTGTTGGGTACATTGGTTTAAATGTACCTGATTTGAAGAAGCCTCACCCAACTCAATGATATACATCAAAATGTATTTGATGTGTTTTGAGTTTACTTGTGCAGGTTAAGTATTTGCAGGAAATGATGAAAAAAGTTTCTAAGTCCATGTGTCGACACCCAGAGGGAAAGTGTCGACACTTAAGAAGCCTTGTGTCGACACCCAGGCAAGCAGTGTCGACACTTGGAGTCATTGTGTCGACACCAGGGATGCAAAGTCGACACCAGACAGAAAGTGTCGACACAAGGAGCTGTGTCGACACTCAGTGAAGACAAGTGCAGTGAAGCAGTGTCGACACTTAGCAGTTGTGTCGACACCCAGAGAAACTGTGTCTACATCAGAAAGTGTCGACACTTGGAGGCTGTGTCGACACTCAGCAAAAGTCAGCAGAGACTAAGTACAAGTGTCGACACCCAGAACAGTGTGTTGACACACAGCAGAGGAGTCAACACTTGAAGAAAGTGTCGACACAAGGAAGAATGTGTCGACACTCAGCTGAAGACTCAACACTTGAAGAAAGTGTCGACACAAGGAAGAATGTGTCGACACTCAGCTGAAGACTCAACACTTGAAGAAAGTGTCGACACAAGAAAGAATGTGTCGACACTCAGCTGAAGACTCAACACTTGAAGAAAGTGTCGACACAAGGAGCTGTGTCAACACTTAGCAAAGTTCAAGAATATTCTAAGTACAAGTATCGACACAAAGGAGATGTGTCGACACTCAGCAAAAGTCTCAACAGAAGAAGAATGTGTCGACACAAGGAGCTGTGTCGACACTCAGCAAGTTCAACACATGAATATGTGTCGACACAAAGGTGTTGTGTCGACACTTAGAAGAATTCAGCAAAATACTGAAGTATAAGGACTTGTATCGACACACATTATCAGTGTCGACACATGAAGAAGAAGCAGTGTCGAGATATAAAATCTACAACACAAGGAGTTGTGTCGACACCTTGTAGGCTAGTGTCGACACTTAGACAACTTGTGTCGACACTTAGTCTATAAGTGTCGACACTTAAAGACAGACAGTCTCGACACTTTCAGACAGTTACAGAATTTTCAAGAACTGACTGGATGAGTTGACAGCTGCCATTCCAGCCGGTCTACTGCACCTGTCAGAGTTGTCAGAAATCAGTTATGAACCGGACCAGCCGGTTACCATGAAGAAGGCCTATAAATAGGCTTATACAGTCTACAGAAACTGTTGTTGAAGTTGTTGATTGAACACAAGTACAAGTGATCAATATAAAAAGAAGATCTAGCTATTCCCTGAAGAATCTAGTGAAGATCTAAGAAGTTGGAGAGAGAGAGCTCCATCCAAGAAGTCAGCCGTTGGAACCAGGCTGAGAATAAGGGTTCAGATTTGTTCTGAATCTTAAGTAGCAGAGGTCAAGGATCAACTGCAGAGGAGGTCAATCTTATTGAGTTCTACATTCAAGAAGCTTTGAAGAAAGCCAAGTCAGATTGATTTTAGCTGAGTTCTTCTAATAACTCATCAAGAAACTCACAACTCTTCTCTCTTTTCTCAGAGTTGTTGAGTTACAATTTTTGTATTCATTTTATCTTGTAGGATCCTTAGGGATCTGAGTCTTGCAAGCCTGTAATTATAAAGGCTGAGTGTAGGGCTTGAGTGCCTGAGTGTAGGAGATTGAAATCTCTGTGTGTAGGCCTGTTGTGGCTGAGTGTAGGTCTTGGTGGCTGAGTGTGGGCCTTGGTGGCTAAGTGTAGGCTTTGTGAAGAAGCTGAGTTGTAGGGCCTTGGGCCTGAGGTGTAGGAACCTATGTTGTGGGTTCTGAGTGTAAGATCTGAGGATCTGATATAGTGGAGAAGTTGGGCCGAATCTAGTACACTGCTAGATAGGCGAAGGGGGAAAGTGGGTGTACCCAAACCTTGGGGAACCACTATAAAACTGTGTGTCTACTGTGTGCTGTGGAATTCTGTGATTGTTGAATGTGTGCTGTGATAAAGTAGATAGAATTCTGTGTTAGATTCTGTATTCTGTCTTAAAAAGTTAAAAAGATTCAAGTCACCTATTCACCCCCCCCCCCTCTAGGTGTTTAGGTACAATATCTTTCAAGTGGTATCAAAGCGAGGTTAATCAAAAAGGACATAACTGTCTGAGTAGATCATGTTGGCAGATTCAGTCTAAGTCAAATTACAGAATCAAGAAAATCAAGAACTATGGGTTCCACTGAGAATCATAAGGAATTGGGATCCATGAAGCTACCCATTTGCAGAAAGGAAATCTTTGGCATTTGGAAGGAAAGGGTGAGACTGTTTATGTAAGCCTCAGACCCTAGGATTTATATCACAGTGAAAGAAGGGCCATATGTGCCCATGAAGGTTTCAGTCTTAGATGCCAATCAGAGAACACCTAAGGATTTCTCTGAAATGACAAAGTATGAGATTGTTCTAGCCACTATGGATAAGAGGGCTCAAAATATCATTGTGAGTGTCATAGATGATACTACTTTTCAGAATTTGATATACTGTAAGACAGCTAAAGATATGTGGGATACTCTTATTGTGTATATGGAGGGTTCTGAAGAAGTGAGGCAAGACAGAAAATCCTTGCTCAACCAAGAATATGAAAGTTTTAGACAAGGTAAAGCTGATAGCATAACTGAATGCTATAAAAAGTTCTATAGGATTGTGAATGAGCTTATGTCCTATGGAAGAGAGTTCAGTAATTATGAGCTCAATGATAAGTTTCTAAGGTCCCTAACAAAAGATTGGGACACCAAGATCTGTGTCATTAGGGAAATGGCAAAGTTAGCAGAAATTCCTCCACCAACACTGTTTGGCAAACTGCTATCCTATGAAATGCAGTTAATGGTGAGGAAAGAAGAGGAGAAATCTACAAGAAATGAATATAAAGAAAGGACAGTGGTCTTCAAAACAGAAGCCCCCAGAAAGTACAGAAGTAAGTCACCAACTCCACCACCAAAAGTACCTGAAACTGAGTCAGATGAGTCAGCAAGTAGAAAGTCTGAAAGCAGTGAAAGTGATGAGGACTTTGTTGCATTCACAAGACATTTCCAGAAGTTCTTAAAGAAGAAACAGTGGAGTACAAGGCCATCTACTTCACAGGGAAAAGAAGATTATTATCAGAATAAAAAGTCTTCAAAGAAAGACAGGAAAAAGACTAAGTCTAGCAAAGCAACTCTTTCAAAAATAGTATGCTATTGCTGTAATAGACAAGGCCATGTTGTTGCTGATTGTCCAGAAAAAAGGAAGGAGTCTAGTGATAAGAAAAAGACTCAATACAAGGGCAAGAAGGAAAAGTCATTTGTTGCCAAAAAGGATAAGAGTCTGTCAGATATTTCTTCATCAAAAACTGAGTCAGATGCTGAGGCATATATAGGGCTGTTTGCTGAGGAAAAAGAAGAAGAGTTCATTCAGATCATGAACTCTATATATGAACAAGAGGACAGTCAGTGCCAAGGACTAATGGCATTGACAGAAAGTGACAAAATCCTGGAGCAGCCAGGACCTAGTAAGGTACAACATTGTTCTTTAGTTCAATTTCTTGTGCCAGTACAGAATCAGATTCATCATCATCAAGTGATGAGAGTGCATCTGAGTCTGAAGAGGATATTCATCAGTTGATAGATGAATATAAAGTTCTGTTGCAAGCTTATAAGAAGAGCAAGTCCCTAGCCAAAAGTCAGGCAAAGGAAATTGCTAATCTCAAAGCTGCTGCAACTGATTTGAGAAGTTGTTTGATCAAAAGCTTAATGAGATAGCCAGACTGAAGCACATAACTGTGATTCAGATGGGGACTATATCATTTAAGAATGATCAAATCAAGAGTCTGGAGATTAATCTTCAGAAGGGAGAAAGACTAGTTGCTAGGTTTTCTAAACCTAAGTCAGTTCTACCCTTAATTGATGAATTTGTTCATCACAAAGGTAAAGCTGGACTGGGATTTACTAAACCTGCTAGGACTGTTCAGTCCAAGTCCAAGTCCAAGGGCAAGCCCCAACTCTCAACAAGTCAGCTGTAGATAAAACAGCTAAGACTGTACCTAAGCAAAGGTACAATAAGTTTGAGTGTTGGTGTTGTGGCAAGGTAGGCCACTTTGCAATGGACTGTTGGCACAATGCTAGTGCCAAAGTGAGTAGCAAACTGCCTGTTGGAAAACCTGCAGGTAGCTTTGTTAGGAAGCAAACTAACCAGTACCAAGGACCAAGAATTCTTTGGGTTCTAAGGTTCACTAATCTGTTTTGCAGGTGAGTCCAAGTGGCCATGCCCCAATATGGTACTTGGACAGTGGATGTTCCAGACATATGACTGGAACAAGGGGTTTACTAAAGGACTACACACCTATCAAGGATGGTCCAAAAGTCACCTTTGGTGGTTCTGAAAAAGGGATCATCAAGGGTTTTGGTAACATATCTAACTCCTATATTACAATTACTCAAGTGGCCTATGTTAAAGGTTTGAAACATAACCTTATTAGTATAAGTCAATTGAGTGATGTAGGATATGACATCTCATTTGTGAAAGATGGTTGTCATATCAGGAGGTCAAATGATCAAGAGATCATTTTGACTGGTTATAGAAAAAGGAATGTCTATGCTTAGACATTATGGTGAGAACAATGGTTCTCAATATGTCTTGTAGCTGATGAGACAGTCTCTCATTGTGTCAAATGGCACAAGAGGCTAGCCCATCTAACTACAAGACAATTGGCAAACTCTTTAGCAAAGAGTTAGTGAGGAATGGTCCTCAAGTTAAGTGTATTAAAGATGGTATTTGCTCAGCTTGTCAAAAGGGCAAACAGACTAGATCCACCTTTAGAAGCATTGAAAACAAAGATGCTGTGAGGTGTTTATACCTCTTATATGGATCTCTTTGGTCCAATGCCAGTTCACAGCCTAGGTAGGAAGGTCTATACCTTTGTAGTTGTTGATGACTACTCAAGGTTTTCCTGGGTATTCTTTCTTAGACAGAAATCTGAAACACCTAGTGTCTTCTATAGCTTTGTTAAACAAATTCAGAATGAACTAAATAGTACAGTGGTCAAAATAAGAAGTGACCATGGTACTGAATTTCAGTCTGATAGTATGACAAAACTATGTGAAGAATTTGGGATATTTCAAGAGTTTTCTTCACCAAGAAACCTCAGCAAAATGGCATTGCTGAGAGGAAGAATAGAACCTTGATTGAGGCTGGTAGGACCCTATTAAGTGATACATCACTACCAGAATATTTCTGGGCTGAAGCAGTTAATACTGCATGCCATGTTATTAATAGGGCTACCATAACTAAAAGCCTCAACAAGACCCCCTATGAGGTTGTGAAAGGCAGGAAACCAAACCTATCCTACTTCAGGATCTTTGGTTGTAAGTGCTTTATACTTAACAATGGAAAGTCTTACTTGACTAAGTTTGCTGCCAAGTCCCAAGAGGGAATTTTTGTTGGGTACAGCAACAACAGTAAGGCTTATAGAGTCTACAACTTGTCTACACAAGTTGTAGAAGAGACTGTACATGTAGTATTTGATGAAACTAGACTTATTAACAATGAGTTGTCTAGTAGTATTTGCAGCCCCACAGGTATAACTGAGAAGTTGGACAAGCTCACTATAGAAGAAAGACCTACTGCAAGACAGCAAGTAGAAGACAGTGGCTGTTGTCCAGGGGGAGTACTACATGTACCTAATGCAGAAGAAGTACAAGGAGTACAGCAAGATGAAGAAGTTGAAGAAGTTCAACCTGAAGTCAGGATGCCTCCAGCCAATAGGCATCTTAGAGATCATCCAGCAGAACAAATCATTGGTGATCCAAGACAAGGGGTACAAACAAGGAGCAGAAATCTGAATGCAGCAATCTACTCCAGTTTTCTATCCCAAGTTGAACCAAAGAAGTTTGAAGAAGCCATCCTAGACCCTCATTGGATTGAGGCAATGCAAGAAGAGCTGAATCAGTTCAAGGTGCAAGGTCTGGGAGCTTGTTCCTAAACCAAAAGACCACAACATAATTGGAACCAAGTGGATCTATAGGAACAAGATGGATGAACATGGAGTCATCATTAAGAACAAAGCAAGATTGGTTGCTAAAGGATATAGGCAGGAAGAAGGTATTGACTTTGATCAAACCTTTGCTCCAGTAGCCAGACTGGAAGCCATAAGGATGTTCCTGGCCTATGCAACCTTTCAAGGATTTAAAGTTTACCAAATGGATGTCAAGTCAGCATTTTTGAATGGTAATCTAAAAGAGGAAGTCTATGTGGAACAGCCATCAGGTTTTGTTGATTCAACTCAACCTAATCATGTCTATAGACTTAGGAAAGCATTATATGGGTTAAAACAAGCCCTAGGGCTTGGTATGAAACCCTGTCTAGTTTCCTCATTGAGAATAAGTTCACAAGGGGGAAAATAGACAAGACTCTATTCCTTAGGGAATCCAGAGGCAAAGTAATACTAGTCCAAATATATGTAGATGACATTATATTTGGGTCTACTGAAAGTAGCCTTTGCAAAAAGTTTGCAAAACTAATGCAAGGACAATTTGAGATGAGTAGTATGGGAGAGCTTAAGTTCTTCTTGGGTCTCCAAGTAAGACAGACTGAGAATGGTTTATCCATATGCCAGTCAAGTTCACCCTAGAACTCATAAGGAAGTATGGTATGGATTCATCCAGTACCATGAAGACTCCTATGGGGTCAAGTATGTCTCTTAGCAAGGATGATGCAGGGAAACCTGTAGATGAGTCTTTGTATAGAGGGATAGTTGGCTCCCTATTATATTTGACTGCAAGTAGACCAGATATCATGTATGCTACATGTGTCTGTGCAAGGTATCAAGCATGCCCTAAAGAGTCTCATTTGACAGCAGTCAAAAGGATATTGAGATATCTAAAGGGCACTCCTTATCTAGGCCTCTGGTACCCTAGGAATGGGGATTTTGAACTAACAGGTTATTCAGATGCAGACTTTGCAGGATGCAAAGAAGACAGAAAAAGCACAACTGGAACCTGTCAATTCCTAGGTGGAAGACTGATTTCATGGAGTAGCAAGAAGCAAACAGTGTGGCTATCTCCACTGCAGAGTCAGAATATGTGGCTGCAGGAAGTTGTTGTGCTCAACTTCTATGGATACAACATCAGCTTGAGGACTATGGATTTCAGGTAAGTAGAACTCCACTTTTTGTGATTCTACTAGTTTATATCAATTGCACATAATCCTGTTTCCCATAGTAGAACTAAACATATTGAAATAAAATATCATTTTCTTAGGGAACATGTAGAGAAAGAAGATATTTTACTGGAATATGTTAAAACAGATAATCAACTAGCTGATATGTATACTAAGCCCTAGAAGAAACTAAGTTCAATAGGTTTTAAATTAAACTAGGTATGATAAACTTAGAATAAGTTTATAGAAATGGCTAAGTCAAAAGGTGTCGACACACAGAGATATCTGTGTCGACACAGAAAAGTGGTGTCGACACTTCAGGAAAAGGTGTCGACACATCTAGAAAGTTGGTGTCGACACTTCAGAAATTAGTGTCGACACATGACAAGTAGGTGTCGACACATCCAAGGTGGTGTCGACACTTAGGCTTTACTCAGAATTATCTAAGTAAAGTCTTGACTAAATGTCGAGTTATGTGGTGTCGACACATAAACAAGTGTCGACACATATATATGGTGACTAAACTTGTGTCGACACATAGGTGTCGAGACATTATAAGTCAGTGTCGACACTTATCGACAGTGTCGACACAATTTCAGTTAGCTGACCTGCCTTTTCATCTTAAAACCTAGAAAGGTATAAATAGGATTTTGCCTTTGTCTGTCGACACGCTTTCAAAAGTTTCGAGACCAAACTTGTGTGTCGACACCTCTCTTCTCTCAGTTCAAATTCTTCAAACCCTAATGGCGCCTAAGCTCGAGGAGAACGTCAATGAAGGCTATGAACTGGTGCGCGACGCGTTTGGTGATGCAGACCAAGAAATCAAGAATGTGATAACCCTAGTTGCAGACTCGGGGTTGGAATTTCTTGTTTCAGAGCCAACCAAGATTTGGAAGAAGGAAGTCTTAGAATTCCTAAATGGAGCTAAAGTAGATGACTCTGGACTCAAGGTCAAGTCTAGGGTTCATGGTGAAAAGGTTAAGGTTTCACCAAAAAGTTTGAGGAAATTCCTTCAGTTACCGAGAACTAAGGAAGAAGAAGTTACTGCTTCAAGGACCAGAGATGCATTGGCATGGTGTGGTCTGGATTCAAAAAAGAAAATTGGATCTGTGTTTAATAGGAAAGGCATGAACAGCCAGGGTAAATTTCTATCAGAAATTGTTGGCAAAGTCATCTTAAGTAAGCCTGGAGGGCATGACAGGGTATCTGCCCATATGTTCAATCTCATGACCAGGATAATCTTCAGCCTGAAAACTGACTGGTCTGTAGTGATCTTTGAGAAGATTAAGGAAAGCCTAAAGAAGCCAAACTTGGGCAGGATCTTAAGTCTATACCTTGCTGGTATTATACCAGAAGTTATGGTCAAGCTGCTGGAAGTAAAATCAACCATATGAGGAAAATGGACTTGAGGATATTCTCTAGGTGGGACAGGGTGTTGTCAAGGAGATGCCAACCCCTGAGAAAGTAACACTGAGAAGATAACATCTCAAAAGCAGAAAAAGAAAGCTGCCCCAGTAGCTCAAGAGTCAACTAGCAGCTCTGGTAGTGAAGAGCAATCAGAATCCATATTGAAATGATTCGTTGTATTCCCCAAAAACTGATTGGATCATATGCTGCATGTGAGCATTTGCTGGATTACATGAGGAAAAAAAAAAAACCACTTAGTTGTAAATTCTTTTGTTC